>VZTH01015613.1:710188-1072177 GCA_013397815.1 Aleadryas rufinucha | reverse complement strand
TTTTTTTTTTTTTTTTAGATAGAAATCAAATTTTAAGATATAGTTCCTCTTGGGGGGCATTTGTAATGCAGTCTGATCTTCCTTCCCTGCACACGTCAATGCATATTTTATGGAGTCTTATCTTAAAACTAGAGCCACTGCTACTCTGAAGTGAACATCACACTCTTTTTAGTTATAGATAACTAAATCTATTCAAAAATTTTCTCTTTTTTTTTCTGCACTAGTAATTGAGGGGTTTTAATTATTTGTGTGATAGTTATAATATCAAGCCTGATATTATTAAACCCTCACATTAAGATGTTAAACAAAGCCCAGAAACTTCCATAAGAAACCTGATCTTCAACAAGGAATCTCATTAGTAATACAAAGCAGAATTGCTGTTTACTCACTGACAGCTCTCTTTAACAGAATTGTTGGGAAAATTTAACTCTTCTGTGGCGTCCAGGACTTGAATTGATTTTGAAGACTTTTTTTTTCTAAGCCTTTTCTATTGCTTTGCAAGGTTTTGTAGTGCTGGGAAGAAATATGAGAGATGTAAAAGCCACATATCACACTTTTAGATTGAATTATGTCTGAGATTCTTAGAGTGGAAAAAGCAAATGAAAAAGGAATATGTTTTTTTCTTCCATATTTCTTTCTCTGCACAATCTAACAGCTCCTGTTAGCCAGGTCTCCTTAGTACAAATGCGTGTTTAACAAACTGATCGGTGACAGGACGTTAGTCAGGCGGTGGCAGTGCCTGACACACAGCTGAGTTACAAATCTGCCTTTCAGGAGGGAAACTTTTACTCGTATTTGGGGATCTTAGCAGGGTCTCAGTGTGAGCAGGACTGCAGGACTTGACGGGGTCCAGGAGAGCTGGCTAATCAGGGACAGCTTCCTTGGAGTACAAAAACTGTCCACTGTAATTGCAGGAGGCCGATTAATGGCGATTCCTGCCAAAAGATATGCTCAGAGTGGCAGCGTCAACAAAATCTGGTAAAAAATTTAAAAACATTGTTTTGTTGTTTTCAAAATTCACTTTGTTCGTTGTCAAGCTGATGAAGGAACATTTCATGTCAGACTGTCTCAGCCCAGGTCTTAACTGACTCAGAACATTGATTCAGGTCCATTCCAAATGGCACTATTGTTCTCTAGCTTGGCTTGCTGTCCTTGTTGCCCACTTATCCAAACCCTTCCCTGCCTCCTCTGAATTGGTGACAGCGTTTTAGCAGAACCAATTCCACTTGTGTGCACCAGCAGGTCACAAGGAATGCTGTTGTACTAAAATATTAAGATACTTCTTTATTTTTTCCCAACTAGAGGTTTAAGTCTGCATGCATTGAACTGTGAATATACCTGCACAGATCCAACTCCCATTACCAGCAATGGTATTCCAATGCCAGCAACAGCTCCTGCAAAAAATTAATTCCCTACCCCCACAATCCCCACAATCTCTTTTTTTTTTTTAATCTCCCTGTGTGTTTCAAACACTACAGAGTTCTGGAAAAGTGCTATTCTTCAAGAAGTTGCTGCACCGATAAATTTATGATGATACCACCCAGAAGTGTCACACTTTCAATCCCAGTGTTGAACTGCAAACCAACAGCTTATTTGCATCTTATTGAAAAGTATCAGTTTTGAGCTGTGATGCCCTCTAGATTAACAAATAACATACAAAGCAGGTTTCTTCACTTTTCTCTTTAGGGAATCTCACAGAAGAATAAGGGCTTTTGCCTTCTATTTTCAGTGAAGTCAGATCTCATTACATTCCTTTGGGTCATGCAAGGAGCTGCTGTGTCAAACATTTTCAGACAACCCTGGGAAATAATACAGTAGGATGACCTGACTAAAAATGATAGTTTTCAGTAAGTGCTTTCAACACTGACTAAAGAAGTAAATTAATTCTCTCTGCTCTCACTCGGTAACATGGGTGAGCTGCTTTGTTTAATTCATGCCCCACAAAAAGGCAGCTTTTTTGCTTTGATGAGCCAGGCTCTGGGGAGTTACAAACAGCAGTGGGGTTTCACCTCAGCAATGCAGATGTGTTCCAGTACAGTTGGTGCTCAGCTTATGGACTTTAAAGAAAGGTTTTTTCCAGCTGATCTCTCTGCCTGATGGAAGCGATGCAAAAGGACTGCATCAGATGTGCTGCGCAGCATAATTTCAAATACTTTCTAGCTGCAACCCAAGGTTGAAGGTTTAGGGCACTGCTCGCTGTCCCAAAAGCATGGCTATTGCAGAGCTGTAGCACAGCTTGGTGTGAGCGGCCACATCCTCTGTGTCCAGCTTAACACCTCTATCTGCCTGTGTAACATTGCAGAATTGGATAAAGCATGTCAGGGGCAAGCTTTACCTCTTACAGCAGCTCTTCTACCTTCCTGCTGTAATTTAGAGCAGGCTTCAGGGAGTTTCTTTAATTATGAAAGTACCTTTATGGTGTTTGGCTGTCTAGGCTGGAGGGGACTGAATTATGGCATAGGCTCCCTTTCTCACTTTCTCGACAGCTGTAGCATGGATACTCATGGCTGACATTTGGATCCTGAAGTAAGGTTTTTAATCAAGTTAGTGTGAAATTCAAAGTTAGTTTCAAATGTGTATTTGTATGGCATAAGGTTAAGGAATAGAGTGATAATTTTGCATGGTGACAACTTCAAAATCAGCTTTGAAGTAGAATGGGAGACATGCTGAGTCTCATAGCTTTGCATGTGGAATGGGTAAAACTGTTTTTATCACTTTTACCTAAAATTTTAAAGATAGATTAGAATTTAAATGTGTTAGCACAAAACCTGTAGGTTGTTCTGCTCTAAAAAGGTTAAACTCTATGGTTTTGAAAAAGGTTCAACTTCTTTAACTAGCAGTCAGATGCAAGCACCGTGGAGTAGTAGGTAGGAGCTTAGTATATAGAAAATAGTAAGGAAAAAAAGTCCTCTTGAGCTCCATCCACTTATCACTCCTCACAGCTGTTGCTGTAATTTCCTATAGTCAAGTGACACTTTAAAAATATCCTTTGTCTTCATGATTGCTAACAAATTAGAAAATTCATGAAGTACTGCAGAAAAATAGAGGTATTTTCTGAGCCCTGAATCTGCCACTCTGTGTCCCAGTGAGATAGTGCCAGTCTAGAATGTTTAAAAGCTGCTTAGAGAGGGATATTTACTGGGCTATGAGACATTGGGACAGATTGTCCAGAGAAGCTGTGGCTGCCCCATCCCTGGAAGTGTTCAAGGCCAGTCTGGATGGAGCTCTGAGCAGCCTGGGATAGTGGAAGGTTCCCTGCCCATGGCAGGGGGTGGAATGAGGTGCGCTTTAAGGCCCCATCCAACCCAAACCATTCTGTCATTCCATGACATTCCTACTTTACTGCTACAGTCCTCTGATGGGAAGTATTGAGTGAGGAGAGTGGGAAGGATGAGCTGTACCCCTCCTAGAACAGGAGATGGGGTAATAATCTATCCAGCCATGGTTATACAACTCTTTCTCATTTTGGATGGTACAGATCAGTCCCATGGCATGGGACAAACAACAGATGACTGGAGATTGATTGCCAGAACTGAAGAAAATGTGAATATTTAATAGCTGTTTTTGAGCTCTAGATACATAGTCCTGCAATAATACTGGAGGAACTTAAATAGAGAATTTTTCCAGTTACCAGTGTTTGCAAATACAGAAAGATATCCTTGTTGAATGCTGCTCTGTAACTCAGACAGAAACTTCTTTAAAAGCCTGAAAAGACTTTTCAGTTTATTACTAGTTATTTAGGTTTTTAAAAGAATACTTTTTTTCCCCCGAGGGAGATGGATATCTGATAACTGCTGAAATGGAAGGAAGAAATTGCAGAGGTGTCTGCTCTGTCTGGAAGGCTTCAAAAGGTAAGTAATTTCCAGTGAACTCTGAATTTCCTAAGCCTCTAGACAATGTTGCTCTGGAGAATGTCACTGTGAAAACTCCTTGTGACGTAAGAACATTTTAATGTGTGCTGTCTTTTTATGAAATATATTTGAAAGATGCAGTTACTGAAGTAGGGCTATGCAGCTGATGAGAGATACGTTCTGGGGAAAGCTGTCACATGAAAATTGGGGAAGAGGATGAGGGAAAAGAGCATGCTCTTTAAGGAGTGGTGGTCACAATTCATATTTGAATCAAGAAATATTTGATGAAGAGTGAAATTTAAGTTCTCATCATGTGGGAAAAAAACTAAGTTGTTTTTGTGAATCTGGTTAAGTTCCAAAGTCCTAATGGTGACAGGAATGAGTAGGGGAACAAACTTTGTAAGGTACATGTGTGTCTTCTCACTTTTTATGGTCTTCTCATAACCACTGTATTTGAAGATGTTTTGGTAAATATTGTCATCTTCTGAGAACATGTTCCCCTCTCTGATTTCAGCCTGAGTGTGAAATTGTACATCTCCAGGTTCTAACCCCAACAGAATCTGTGGTCCTTTGCCCAGATAATGAATAAACCACAGCTGTCCTTTCAAGTCAATGGAGCTTTCTTCTGAGTCCTGAACTCCACTAGCAAATTCCTTGGCTTCCTCAGTCCTCTCACTTGAGCTGAACTCCTTGGATTGCTTTTCTAACTTCCTATGACTGTGTCTGTTCTCACTTGCTTTCAACTTGTCTCAGCTGCATTCTACATGGAAATAAACCCTTTATATCATGCCCAGTAAATTACTTCAAAACCCTCAAAGAGGATTTTCCCTGGCTGATGTTTACCGGTTTAGCCATACTGATTTGAATTGTACCGTTAAGACAGACGTGGAAATTTTGTACTGCCTCACAGAACGCAGGAAGTACAAACAAGAGCATGTTTTGTACTCCAGCTGGTAAATGTGTTGGCCATACCTTTGGCTGCTTTGCACTTGCTGTTCTAGGGTGAAATTCTCTGCAAACAATTTGAAATTTAGCATCCTTTGCCATGTGACTCCTACCATTGGAGGAAGTTTTGAAGAGTAAGGATGGGGGAAGCAATCTTGGTTAAGCAACTGTTTCACAGTATAATAATCACTTTAAAGGTTTACTATAGAACTGGTATAGTGCATGACAGCCTGATGGGTAAGCTTTTCAGGAGTTACCATGTGTTAATGGAAGGAACAAACCTGCATATTGACTTAAAAAGTATTTTGTTTGTGATGTGTTCAGTGTTACCCAATGGTTTCCCTCAGCACGTTTTGCTAAGCAATGGAAAACCAGAAAGTTTCTGTTGTTACTGCTTTCATTCTTAACCAGCTCACAGAACCGTGTGCCCTGAGTGGAGAGTCCTCAGTTCTCTCAGGTTATCTCTGCTGTTTGGCTAATTTGTTACTGACACTGAATATCTGTCACTCCAGCCTTCTCCTGAGGTTACTTTCTCTTGTGGTCTGTTGTGTTCTACACCTACTGTCAATCTTCTCAGCAGACATTTTGCTAATGTAATTGGTTTTTACTTCCTTTAGTTTTGAAGTTTACATATAGGTTGAAGCATCTTAAATCTTCATTAAGTGCATCCTTACACACTGGAAAAAGTTACAGTTCTTTAAAATGTTGCATTCTTTGTTGCTAGGGAGACACCAGAATGAAATTGTACTCTTTGTGCTTCCAATTTCTTTGCTAATTATTGTTAAAAGAAGCTGGGAATATACAAAGCTTTGAGAATTCACTGCTATTAATTTCATTTTATTTTAATGCAGTTTGGTCTGTGTTATTTGGTTCAGAACGAATTTATGTCATGAAGTTTCTTAGAGATTCACTGGTTACTGTGGAGCTCTGAGGTTAATTGAGTGATCATTAGTAGCATGTATTGTCTGGTACAAATGAATTAAAATTGATTGGAATCCAAAAGAAGCACACATTCTCTTTTTATCATATGAAAGGGGACAGTGTGGTTCCTCTAATAAAGGCATCCATCAAGTGACCATCTGGTTAGCCTGTAACATGGAGCATGCAGCAATATTTCTTTTCATTCTGAAAACAAGCCACATGTTGCCACTAACTAGAATTTATTTGAACCTCTGATTTATGGAGCCAATTCAGATTTTTGTCTGTTTGATATCCATTTGAAGTCAGTTGGTCCTGATTCTCCTGACAGTGTTTTCATATGTTCTGTGAAGATTTAATATATCACTAGAAATAATACAAAGTCTTAATCACTGTGGAGCAGATGGTAACATTTTTGTGGTTTTGTCCAACTTTGCTTTGGTAATACCATTTATTTTTTCTTTTATGGCTGTTTTGTGGATGTTAATTGCACTGCAAACCACAGTAAGAAAATGATGAAACTTCATCACAACAAGAAAATATTTATCATATAGATGGCTTTTGGTATCACAGGATGAATAGGGTTGGAAGTGACCACCGGAGGCAATGCAGTCCAACTCCCTGCTCCAAGCAGGGTCCCCTGCAGTGGATTATTCAAGACTGTTCTTAGACAGCTTTTGAATATCTTCACAACCTCTCTATATAGCTGTACTCCATGAAAATATAATCACAACTTGAAAAATTATAGAGGTTATCCCTGCTGGCCACAATCAGAAATAATTTTTTAATTAGAATGGGCTGGTCTAGATTTGAAAGAGAATTAATGAAAGTCAGCCCGGATATTGAATAATATCAGTTCTTAGGGTAGCTTAAAAAATGTGAAAATGCATTTAATAGGGACATAGGAAAGAGGCGGAGTGTGCTGTCTGTCAATCATGACCATGGAACTGGGGGCAGAAAAGTTGCTGCTTGGACACAATTCTCTGCACAGAAGCCTGTTTGCTCCTTTTGCTCTGTTTTTCCTGCCAGATTTAATAGCTGAAATCTTAAGACAATCGTATTTAATATTCTCAGGGAAACGGATGTGTCTTTTGTAGCAGCTAACTAGCCAGCAGCCTTCTAGCCAGCATAGTGGCTAGCTAGAGAAAAATGATTTTTAAACTTTGCATACGGCAAGAATGGAAAGAAACTGCTTTCTTCCACAAAAAGAGAATATTTACACTAGACTGTATAGAAACTAGGAGATACTTTTGCCTTTAACCACGCTGTATTTCTTACAATACATATTTTTTATTGTGTCACCATTTTCTGGTCTTTGGTATAAACACACCTAAATAGTATATGTGTCCACACAGATATGCAAATATAGTGCAAATATATATTATTCCATATATATATATTTCTATATAGTTGTGCATATATAAATATAGTCTGCTATTACTGGTTTTTCTTTCACTTTTATTAATGTAGAAGAGTTATTTTGCATTAAAACCACTAGATTAAATAGATGTCTGATGGGCTAATCTAAAGTCTATGATATTCCACGAAATGTGAGGGTTTTTTCCTGTTAAAAAATATAATTTATAGGAAAATGTAAGCTATAAATAGCTCTTGCTTAACCAGGTATGGTTTGCATGAGAAATCATAAAAGAGCACGGAATGGCTGCTTTAACTTGGAATGGTGGAAATGATGCAAATGCTACCATGGTGTGCAAGCTGCTGATTTAAAGCTGGGAGACAGCTTGATTTACTCTTGCCTGCGGGCTAGGAATAGCAGTAAGCTTATTTTGACTATAAATGGAAAAAGTACAACATAAAAGTCACACAGTAAAACATTTTGCTTATATCCATTGGAACTTGTTTAGCTGCATAACTCTGGCAGTTTCTTTGAATATATCTTTCCGTGTGTATGCCATCTCTGCCTGTGTTCTGTGCCACTACATTTTGCCTGCACAGTTCTCTCATTTATCTTTTTCTTGTTCCCTTGACTAAACCTGAGCTCTCAATCTATCCTGACAGTGTGTGGATGTAAAAATTACAAGAAATGACCCACACCAGACAAGTTTATCACAGCTCTTTCTGACTGAGTCATGAGGAAGGTTCTTATTTTGATTCACCTGCTAGACCCTGTGTCTATTCATTGATTTATGTGTAGCAGGGAATGTTAAGTTCCCCAAAATGAAGTGTCTGATCCTCAGGTGTAAGTAAGGGAAAAGAGGAACACATTTTCCCATTCTCCAGCTCTAAGCTATGTACTACTTCATTCTAGAGCTCTCAAATGCATATTACAATTTTACGCTTTATCAAACCTTGAGTAATTGCATTATGCAAAACAATTTGTAAGGTCCTGAGTGAGGGGAAGATCTTGAGTGTGAAGGGTCAGAAACACAGCAGTTAAAAGTTGGGATAAGATCAAATGACCTGCTTGTAATTGCACTCAGCTAGTGATAAAAATGGGAAATAAGGCACACTTCCTAAAATGGGGCCAGCTCAACTAATCACAGAGTTTTTCCTCTCTCCTTTTATTATAATTATGAAGGCGTAATTGGTAATACATTGGCAGGGACATCAATGAAAATAGTTTTTGATCTGAAGTTTGTCTTGTTTGCTATAGCCACAGTCAGTTTGTCCACCAGCTTGTGCAGTGTTACCCAAACCAGATGAATAGTTCTGGTTGGTGTGGCTTAGCCAGAAAGTATTTTAAAGCTGTATGTTTCAGCCCCTCCAGACACAATGTTTTTAAAACATGTTGCTGGTTGCATCTGCCATTTTGAATGAAGAATCCATTACGATTCAGATTTCTCCTGGTTTCTACAGCTGACATAGGAGCTTCAGAGTACAATGTATGTCCCCATAACACACGGTGCAGAGAGCTCCAAACTGGCCAGGACTGGTGTCTGTTCCCGAGATCCCACCTAGCAACTGCAGTCACAGCGCACAGAACACTCCCCTGTGCCACACTGGTGTTTCAGGTAACATGGGAAGCTCTGTCAAGCACCTTCAATGCAGCACCCAGTGGAGCCACGTGGGCACGTTCCTGCTCTCCAAGGCATTGCCTCGTGTATAGACTTTGCCATGGCTCCTTCCTGGGAGGCGGTGGATGTCACTAAGAGCAATGAAAACCCCAGTGGGGAATTTTCATCTTCAGGAATTATAGACTTGGAAGCAGCTTGAGCCCACAGGACAACAGACTTAATGGAATGTGTGTTTTACATGCGTCCCTCCATAAAAAGGTGGCTTTCTTGGTCTGCTTTCTCAGGGTGTTTGGGCTGCATTTATGCAGTTTGAATTGTATTATTGCAAAAAATTGTTGTCCAGCATGCCATGGTGAATTGTCTCGTGCATTCCAGGACTAGGAATAGGGAGAATCATTTCCCTTGACCTGCTGACCGTAGGATCCTTCTGAGGTTCCTTCATTCCTGAGCTTTCCTATGACCTTTTGATCACAGGATGTGTTTATTCAAAATTAAAGCGTATCAATGTGTGAGTGTAAGCTCAAGCTGGCATGTCCATGGTGACTTTATGGTAGATATTGCAGGTACAAATAGCAGTACCTTCAGCTTTAACAGCACCTGGCAATGAGGCAGTCCTGAAAGTATCTGTCCCTCATGAAGCCTTCAGTTAGGGCTTAAAATTTATTCCTTCTGTGTGCTACAGTTTCATTTCCATGTCCATAAGGCAGACACTTTTCAGGTTGTGAAAATCCTGTCTTAACTTCTTGTCAGTACTTTCATGAAAAACGATGTGATGTAACTTGTTCCAGGCTATGATCAGCACAGACAAAGGAATTTTAAAGCACCACTCATTTTCCTAATGTAGCCTGGTATGCTGGAATAACAGTGGTCATGGTTGCTCAGTCGAAATAATTTCTGTGATTATGAATTGGTTTGAAGCTGACATCACATAATTAGTCTTTCAGGGGAATGACAATCCCTTCAGGTGGATGCTACAGCATGAGTATGTGTTTTATACATTACTGCTGCTTCTGCTGTTTACCTGGATGAACCTTTCAAGGGAGAACATGATGTAGGTGAGAAAATGGCACAAAATTACTACGGAACACACTGTGCTGTGTCAGCCGGGACAGGGTTAACAGACTCTTGGGGACTGAGCCTGTAAGTGCTTACAGTGAAGAGCAGCACTTACTGCTGGGAGTAGCCCAATTGATTTCTGTGAAATAAGAGAAATCAATGTGCCTGCTCCCAGCTGTAAGCACTGCAGGCCAGATTCTGGGCTACCTTCAACCCAAGACACCCGCGGAGCGTCTTGGAGAAACCTTAGTAATGAGTGTTAGTGTGCACTGTTTAGACTTTAATCTACATTTTTGAAAGACTGATTTAATTTTTAAATTTATTTTGATAAGGCATGTGTGGTTTGGGGATTTTTTTTTCCACCTGCATTTTGTCCCATGGGTTTTCCAAGATAAGCCGGAACACATCATTGAAATGTCCTAAGCAAAGGGTGAGATTCATTAAAAACTCCTAAAATCTTACAAGGTACTTCATTAGCATGCAGGGATGATGTCCAAATTGCAAGCAAACTTTTATTTTTATTCTTTCTTTCCTGAAGCCCATCAAAAGCCTTGTTTCTGCAAAATAACAAAACAATATTTCACAGCAGCTTTCCAGACAAATTAACCTTTGAGTGGAGAGCAGGCATGGAAATACCCACTCCCAGAGAAGAGTTTTTTGCAAGTAATGAGCTCGTGTAAAATTGGGTAAGCTGCAGTACTGATCAGTAATCTCAACCAATGCACAAAGCCAGATGTGACAGCACTCTGAATCTTTTCATCCATGCCTGTCCACAAAAAGCAGAGTGATTGTTTTACATGTGACAGCTGATAGGTGCACATGTTCAGGATCATGTTATCACTGCCTCCTTTTCAGGCTCTTTGGCAGAAGCACAATTACAGCTACGCTTATCTCTTAAAAAAACCCCAAAGTTTTACCAATTGCAATATATTTCTCTAAAATCCAGATACCAAGAGTCTTTAAAATTGGAGGGCACTTCATAAATTCGATTTCAGTGAATGAGGTAGTGTTATATGTCGGAATATATCAGATATGAGAGAGGCCTGCAGTTTGCTAACAGCAAGCCCCAGACTGTCTGATTCCCTGTATGCACCCTCCTGGCACGGAGTGCACGCAGGTTCATAACATCCACACTGGAAATGTAATAACTGCAGCTGTAATGTGCTTTTACAGATCTGATTTTTCATTTTCATGCGAGAAAGGGTGAAAACACAGGCTGGAGATTTGCTGGAGACTTTGCACTTAGAATAAAAATGTCAGTTTGGACTGAAGCATGAGGTTATTGATTGTAGAGCTAAAGGTTAAACCTGTAGCAATGACGTGCTTGAATTAATGACACATTGAAGAAAACCACTTCTAAATTAGGGACATTCCATTTATTTCTCACAAGAAATTGTTATAAGGACACACAGAAGATCAGTGGCAGAATTTGTATTATCTTCTGATATTCCATGATGAACTAATAGATATTTATTTTCTTAACTGCAAGCCACACAGCCTGTTGGTGTCCTATTCCAACTGGCAGATGTAACTTTACATAGTCACAAGTGGCAACTTACTAGCAATAATTGTGAATATATTCAGGTATGAGAACCAACAGCATTTAATTTGGACAACAAACTGAAACAGTTTAAAAAATAAATAATTTAAAAATTGAAGACTGGTATAAAAGTTGTATTTTTAAAATTGTTGTAAAACTTACATTCAACTGGCAACATAGGAAATGATTGTGTATATGTGAGGGATGCAAACATGTTCTCAGTTTTAGGAGTCTGAAGGAAATTGCCCCCTACTGAGGTCAGCTTTTTGGAGTTGGTGAGATTTAGGTTTGTGAGTTGAGGTGAAAAGGGATACTTTTACACCTGGAAGTGCTGTGTTTTCGTGGACATTGACCATGGATAGCTGTGATGTTACTCATGTTTATCTTGTTTCTCAATGCCTTATTAAAAGATGATAATAAAAATTAAGCATGAGAGGTTCTACCCTTGAATAGCATGATCAGCATAGATCACCCATGGTGGATTTGAAGCACCAATTTTACTTTTTACCTCAGGTAACTCATTTTCCTGCTTTTGCTGTGAGTTGACAGATACTGTTGTTAGCTTGAGCTCCAGCTCCAGGATGTTGGGGCCAAAGTAAAAACATCCTAAACCCAAAAGAGCTAAGTCCAAAGGTCATATCAGGGCTAAAGGTCATTTTTTTAACCTTTGTGTCAGGGCCTCTTGAAGCACAAAGCTGGGGACTCTGGCTGGCTGGAGTGAGATCTATTCCCCACAGCACGGTGTCTGAAAAATACCCGCTGTGATCTGGGGGGAGGGAATGGAACACACAGCCCCCCAAACCAGATAGACCAATCTCTACCCCAAAAACTAATAGCAAATTCTTGCAGGAAATGTTTTCTATTAAAAGTTAAGAAAGTGGTGAATTGCTGAAAGAGCAAATGCAGAAATATTATGTGTGGTGAACCTGTCACTAGGAAGACATTCATTTGTGCATCGTGTGCATGCATTTATTGAAGGGAAAATAATATGCTTGCCACACTTGTCACACA
Organism: Aleadryas rufinucha; assembly: GCA_013397815.1. Classification (NCBI taxonomy): domain Eukaryota; kingdom Metazoa; phylum Chordata; class Aves; order Passeriformes; genus Aleadryas; species Aleadryas rufinucha. The sequence continues at coordinate 1,059,881 of VZTH01015613.1, read as the reverse complement.
GAAAATAATGAGCTATATTGTTCATTAAAATCCAGTGTAGATTTCTAGAAGCAGAGCTTTTATTAAAAAAAAAAAATTAAAAAACCCAAGTCCTTGTAAAATTGGCTGGAATTTAAGCAAGATTGAGTCACAATTGCTGTAAGAATTTGCTACTTGCTCTACTAAACACAGAGTTGTAAAGAACTTTGGAAAGTTGTGAAAATACATTTATCAGGAAAGTTTTGTGATAGATCCAGCTACGACCTGTCATGTAATCATTGAAAGAAACTAATCCAAAATGGCATGAATCTGAAATTTCCCAAAGGGACTGAAATGTTGAATGAAGGACTTCAAACAAAGGGTTTGTTTAAAATGGAACATTTCAGTGCTGGCGGCTGTTTTAAGTGAGTTTGGCTGGTTACTCAGATGAAGCAGAAAGTACTGGAGAAAAGCTGTCATATAGAAATGGTGACAAGAATAAGAAATATCTCTCTTGCATTGAATGATCAGCTTTTACCAAGAAAACTAAAAAGATGTCAGGAAGAGAGTTCTAAGCACACAGTAGCTTCATGCTGCTAGTTTATGTCTTACAGCAACAACAACAAAAGTACAGGCAATTGAGATGAACAAAAATATTTGTATTTTTCTTTGTTTAGTGTTTTCTCAAGTACTTACCATATTTCACAACACTATTGAATAAACTGAACAACAGAAAACAGTTGTGGGAGGAATATAACTGATGTGTTATTTTGTAGGGAAATGTTGTAAAACAAAGACAGGAAATGTTGAATATAGGTTAGGTTTATGCTGAATTAGGTAAGGGTTGAGGTAGGAAGTGAAGATTTACTTAGATTTAGGGAATAAATGCTGTTGAAGTAGTTGGGGCAGTGACAGAATTTTAGAACACTTAACACCTGTTAAATTCAGAGCTGCTACAGGGAAAAAAAACCAAACACAGACCTCAGTGAAAATGTGTTCAGGTTTCATCCATTGTGAGGGCAATCTTGCACTGAGCTCCCTCCAAATCTGGTGTGGTCAGCTGATGATCACTGAAATAGCACTGATACATCAAGCCAGTGTGTCCTTCCCTAATAAAAAATGCACCCAAATTAGGATCTCGTCACAAAATGACACTGAAAATGTTGTCTTTTGATCAGCAGCAGAGAATGTGTGTGTTAGTTTTCTATGCTGAACAAATTTGGGCTTCTGAAGGGTTTCTAATGGATAAAATGGGAAATCACCTTGAAATTACAGTGCAGAAATTACCGTCCTAAATCAAAGCTGACGATGTGAGGTAGGGCACTGGTTTAAAGCCTTTTACTAGACAATATTGCCTTGAGAAAACCCTCTCAACAGACATTCAGAAGCACATTTGTGCAAGTTTGCTGGGACACTTGATTTAATACAGGTTGTGCAGTCTATAGGTTTCTGAGTTCATTTATGCAGCAGTTACTGCTTTCAAAGGGCTATGCTGTTGGAACAAATTGTTTTCAATTCTCAGCTAAATTTGAATCTTTTGCAAGGCAAATCAGCTCTGTTGTGCTACTTTTGAGGGGTGTAATAGTACAAAGAATTTGTTCATTTTCCTAACAGTCACACCAACGTGATCTTCTTTCCTGGAAAATCAGCACGGTGAGTGCCCAACAACAAAAATTTGGTAGTATTTCTCAAGAAAGATGGAATTAGCCGATGGTCTAAATAATTGATTAAGTGCTGCTACTTGCAAAATGAAGATTAAAACCAAAGAAAAGTTTGTAGCAACTTTGCTCTGCACTGTCTAATTTGAAAGAGGGCATGTTTTTAACAACATCCCACTCATAAACTGTGTGATACCACAAGCAGAGCATATAAGAGAACATGTGTCCATTTAATTATTTGTTTTCCTGATGTACACTTTCTGGTATTTTAATTAATTAACCTTTGTGTGTCTATTTTTGTTGGGCTCAATATCTAAGGTCTTTTTGAATCAGAAGAAATCCATTAAATCCCGTTTCTAAGCTTCTAAAAATATTTTCCCTCTCCCTCAGATCGTGTTTTGTTTCTAAACTCTAGCAGCTATTTCATAGGCCATTTTAGACAGCAGATGTCATTTGCTTACCTAATTCACTTCTAGAGGTTTTATCTGTAAGTCTACGGCAAATACAGGATTTTTGCCTGGCCTGCCAACTTTGGGCAAAAGTGAGTGCATCTGTCACGTCTCCCAGCCAGCCAGCACCAGCTTCTGACAGTGTCATCCACACTGGTAATTTTCCTTTATTGTTTCTACTGCATTGCTTTTCAGGCTCTGGACTTCTGTACCTAGAAGTGTGCCAGAGATCCCACGTGCTTTATACTGCCATGGGTGTCACACCCGGGGCAAGAGGAGCCCTGGCTGCACCCTCACCTTGCAGCCCTTCTCTCCTGTTTGGCTGAGAACCTCCATGAGCAATTCTCTCTCGTGGCCTCCAGGAACCCACATTGTTCTGGCACAGAACACAAACTAAGGCTTCTAAAGACGGCATGTGAATACCTGCTTGATGATAATTTATCTTGCAGGTCACTTGATATTTCTTTCAGGGTTCTTACGCTGCTGGAAAGTATCCTTGATATTGGTTCCTTGTCTTAAAATGAAATCGATTTGTGAAAATTAGTTTTAGAAAGCATGTTTTTCAATTCCAACAAGTTCAGGTCACTGGCAGTGCCACTCTTGAAATTATTCAGCTACACTCTTCTGCCAAAAGTTGGTAGCAAATGAGAACATCCATTTAGGAACTGGTAGTTCTGCAAACAAATTGTATCTTCAAATCAAATATGGAGAATTATGCTCTGGGTTTGACCTTTACCTTCTGATTGGTACTGAACTCTTCCTCCATGTTGGTACAGCAATTTGTTTACAAATAAGTTCTGGCCAACTGCTAGGCTGGATTGACAGCAAAAATGATAATATGGTTTGGGTTGGAAAGGATGTTAAAAATCACCTCGTTCCAATCCTCCTGCTGTGGGCAGGGACAACTTCCACTATCCCAGGTTGCTCAAAGCCCCATCCAACCTGGCCCTGAACACAGCCAGGGATGGGGCAGCCACAGCTTCTCTGGGCACCCTGTGCCAGGGCCTCACCACCCCACAGGGAAGAATTCTTTCCTTATATCCAATCTCTTTTACTCTCTTTCAGTAAAAAACCATTACCCTGGGTCTGGTCCTAGAGGCCCTGGTAAAAATAAAATGTAAAAAATTATCTGTCTTTGAAGCACCCTTTATGCATTGAAAAGCTGCAACCCCAGCTCCCAGTGCCTCTCTCCACAGGAGAGCTGCTCAACCCCACCCAGAGTGTTGTGGCCCTGCTCTGGACCTGCTCTCACAGGTCTGTGACTTCCTAGTACAGGGGCCCAGAACTGGTCACAGTACCCCAGGTGGAGTCTCATGAGAGGCAAGATTCTTTTTCATTGCCTGGTTATGATTTAACTCTGTCCAGTTGTGACTCTCTAACTTTCAGTATTTTTAGGATGAGGCAAGACCTGACAGTATTTTTAGGACAAACCAAAGAAATTGTTGTCCTACATGTGTTTATGAAAAACAAGAAGCCTTTTCAGGGAAGCTTAAAGGTGAAAGGGTGGTTTCTGAATGAGGAACGTGATAATATGCCTGTCTTTTTGAGAAAGCAAAAGTCAGAGTAAGGATCTGGACAAAGGATTTGATTTCAGATTAAACAGCTGTGTGAGCATCCTGAGGCATCTTAGATGGGATGAAAGAGGCTTTTTTGCAATCGAGCAAAGAGTGTCTTTGAAATGTAGTATTTTATTTTGGTACATCTGCCTCTAAACCAATTAACTGTCAGGTCCTTTTTGCTTGGAATATTGCAAAATCATTGCTTCTTTAACGCTTATTTTGTCTTGTGTTTTTTGCCTCCTGAAACCTTATTGCTTCATTCCAAAGGATGATAATTTATATATGGGCTAGAAGTCAACTTTCACAATATTCTGTATCCTGATCTGGCTTCTAACAAGGTGAGGAAGTCATTTTCCCACTGGGATCCCTGTAAGACTTAGGGTATGAATTTGGGAGAGCCATAGTAACATTCATTCAATAATTTTTTGGCATGTAAGAGAATGTGAACAGGAGCTCGAGACCAGCAAGGTAACCTCAGCACTAACATTTGTGTGCACATGGGTCACTTTTAATTCTGAAAGCAACAGCAAGACTTTGGACCTTGCTTAGCTGGGAATAGGAACTTTAGCTACATCCCTTGGTCATTCTTTTCTAGTGTCTGTCATGTTGCACTGAAATAATTTTTTTAAAGTGTATGACAGACTTATAAATTTTGTTTCTCCTTCCTTGGCTGACTTCCTTGTATTTGTTTGGCTCCTGGCAGAGAGAATTCCCCTTCTGATTTCCTTCTTAAAATGAGTGTAAAAGTATCTTTCCTGGAGATGACCCAAGGGTTTAACAATGTCGAGCTGCTAGAGAAAAAGCTAAGATGATAATAATTAAACATACCTAAATATGCTTGCAGCTTGGTTTAGAGAGCTGAAACTTGTATAATTATTCTGATTTAGTCTGCCACAGGCAAAATGCTTTTCTTTCATCCTGTACAGCAGCTTTTCTGATTATGGCTTTAAAAAAGAACTGACTTTCTTTGTGTAAAGCCAAACCTTCTGTTTCTGGTCTTAATTCTTTCTTACATTTCTGGCACATCATTTTCCTGTCACTTCTGCCTTTGAGTGTTTCAAATCTCTGTTTGGTTACCTCTACAAAATTCAAGCTGTTGATAGTATTCTACATGTCAACCAAATATATGGTTATCAGTTTATTACCAATACATGTAAAAGTAAATTTCTTCCAAAAATCCTTCAGTTTCTTTCAAATTTGGTATACAACTTCAAAAATTCCAGACGATTCTTATGCAGCTTTCCCATTTGAACAATTTTTTCATATTAGATTCACCCTTGTTTGAGGGGATGGTTTGTTCAAAGTAATAATAAAGGGATTGGGAAATATTTTTTATATTATTTATTAGATAACTCACTGTGCATTTTCATACATTCAGATTCAGATTTAGGTAGCAAACAAAGAGAAATCATTGACTTGCGATGTAATCAAAGTGTGTGTGATTGCAATTTAGAGACTGTTCAAACCAGGAGAATAACCATTCTGGCAAGGTTTCATTCTGAAAGAGGGTTTTGAGGGGATTTTGAAGAAAAAAGAGAAAAAGAAACTTATAGGGATTCAATAAAAGTATTTTCTGCGTAGTGTGTGGGATAAATAATCATCTCATGGATGCCAATAACATATTTGTAATTAATATTCCAGTACAGCAATTGTAATTTAATTGGTGAATAACAATTGCAAGCCTCAAGGTGACCGTGGAAGCTGCAGCCTTCTGACTGATACAGAGGATCAAACCAGCTCTGGCTAGGTTTGCGTGCTGTGGTCTTACTGCTGGGAATATATGATCATAAACCAATCTATTTTAAGGCATTTTAAGAGAGATATTTTAATCATTTAACATTTCTGTATCTGCACACATAGTAGCAATGTCCAAAGGCAATGTTTGTGCTCAATGTTCCACTGTGCCAGACTCTTAGAAAACATTTGTGAGCTCAAAATCTATTGTGTACAATTCCTAAAGCAGTAGGCAGCTGGGACATTACCCATGGAACTTACATAGGGGTGGCCCACACTGTACTCAGTGAAAGGATAAATGCTGAGATTTAAACCAATTTGTGAAGTTGTTTTGGATATAAGCAGAATTCATGTGCAAACAGGAACTTAGGGCTTGCAGAATTAGTTGGAGATACTTTCCTTTCCTATTTCACTCCCAGGTTTAGAAGGACTTTTCCTTTCCTGGGATACTAAAAAGATCCAAAACAATGTTAAAAGTTTCACTCCTTTCTTTCATTGATCAAGTCATGTAAAGAAAATGCAGATCACTACACAGCCTGTGGAAGTTAAGATGTTACTGTGTCCTACCACAAATACAGGAAGAACAGACCTTTCACCCTACCTAGATTTTAATTCAGATTTAAAACAGTCAAAGAATAACATGGAAAATCAGAAGTTGAGCCTTTCCACGAGAACTCCATTTGCCTTCCCTCTGCTATGGTCCAAGCAAAATGGTTGCTATCCCCACATTCATAGGAAAATTAGACACATAGCTTTGCCCACTATAAAGCAATAATATTACAGGGTGGCTTTAGCTTCATAGTGAATGGTGACTTGGATTTCTTGAAAAGAAATCCTTGAAAAGTCTTAAAATAATTAACAAAATTCTCGTGTAATCGGAAATGTAACTAAAATTTCTTAAATTTTACAGGTTTCTGGACAGGTTTCTGTGGTGTTTATCAGCTGTGCGGAGGGGTTTAGGTGAGTCGCACCAAATTTTCACTCTGCCACTCTTGCCTTTATGGTACATTTTAATTGGATTGAGGTGCCAAGTAATTAAATGAGCCTGCACAGCCTCTGGGTTGCCTGCTGCCTGCTGTACAAAAATGGCATCACCTGGAGCACCTGCTCTGGTTTCAGAATTAGAGGAAACACTGCTTTTGAAAGAATCTATTAACTGAGCAGAACACAGGTGACTTGCAGAGGATAAAAGGTCACTTTTAAATTGAGCAGCTTTCCCTCTCTTAATTTACCCTGTTGAATCTTAAGTACCGCTAGGGTAAAATTTTGAAAACAACTTGGGATTAACTGAAATAAACTAATATTCCTAGTATAATGTAGGACTATTTTCAAACCAATTGTACCCACTCGTGAAAGCATTTTTCCCAAATTATCTAGCTAATATTCAATAAACTGGAAGTCTTGTTTGGTGCTGAACTGTAAATGCCTGACAGTCAGGGGCAGACACTGCACATCTTCTTACTCTGAATTTCGATGGAAATGTCAGACAATGTTTTTAAGGCTGAGTTTGGGATCCAAATCTCATAAGTGTGTGTTTTTAGTGATCCAGAGTTGTCCTTTGTTTTATATAGCAATTCCACCTAACATTTACCCACCTGATGAGCAGCTTTTCTTCCTCAGTGTTTACTTTGGTGGTCTAAATAAGCAAAGCCCTCCAGCTCTTCTTATGAGATATCTATTTCTCTGACCTGCTCCAGGGTCCAGTCTGAATTCATAATCTTTGAGATGTGTGATAGCTCAGATGAGGTCTCACCTGTGTTTTGAAAAGAAGTATTTTCATTTATTCATGTCTCTGTTGTTTGCTGGAAAAGTTGAAAAAGGGTGGGGATTACAATTATTTTTTCTTTGCTCCATTATTTTGGGACTCTTTTGTGGGTTGTGGCTAATATGTTTTTGTCTTACTCTTCCTCAGCAATTCCTCTCAAGTTGCTCACTGCAAACATTCTGGTTATTGGTCCTCAAGGCTATGACCTTGCACTTTAATTTAGTTCCATTTCTAATGCTGCTTTCCTTGAAGTTATCTGGATTGTCTGCCATCATCTTGTGATCCTTATCCTCATTAATCCCTCTCAAATCTGAGTCATCAAGAAATCTTCCATGTATTTTTTTGTTACTTTAATGACTGAATAAAAATTTTAGAAATTGAGTAAAATTGGGAAAGTCCCTCTAGTTAATCCCATTGCCATGCCCCCTTTAGGCAATTCCTTACTGAGTTCTTCTCCAGTATATTATTTAAGCCAAAACACACTGGGTTGCATTTGTCTTTACTCCTGGGCTGGGCATAAATCTGCCCAGACAAACTAATTTACTATCATCGGTAAATGATTTCTCATTGATTTCATTATTCATTCAGCTCTATGACTAATTACCGTTCAAGCATTTTGTTTTTACTTGTTATTGAGAGTCTATTGGACCTAAAGATCCCATTCTTAACGTGTTGTGGTTGTTTCTCACCAATACGGTGTTGGTGTTGGCTTTACAGCTTTGTTAAAGCTGGAGACCGTTCTCACTCAGAGTGTGACCAAGTACACAACGTTGTTTTACTGTAGTTTCCACCTTACTTTGTCAGCCTTGGCTGCTTTTTTCAGTTTTACACTTAACCAGTCTCTTCTGCCAAAAACAGAGACCCATGTGATTTGCTTCCAGGTCAAACCTAGATTATCTTTCATCTCCAATCCACCCTCTTTTCTTAGCAGCAAGCTGCAGCTTTCCTGGTTTTCAATTTCTTTATTTCTTTATTTTTTTTCAGGATGTGACTCATCTAGATTTTTGTAGCTTTCAATTTATCCCTATTTCTGGACTTAGGACAGAGTACTATTCTTTTCTTGTTATTGGTAAATATTCTGTTGAAGCTTTTATTATTTTTGTTTATACTGTTCATTCACTCAGATATCACTTTCCTATTTGCTTAGTGTTTCCAGGCCTTAAAGTATCCATTGCTAAATCACATGGTTGAAAGAATATTGTTCTGTATTTTTCTATATCACTAGACAGAAAAAGCAATGATTCTTTGCTTACTATTTGTAGCTGCTTTCCCATAGGGAATATCTGGTACATTGTCATACAACTGACACTAAATCTTTTCTAAACCATTGATGAAGTTTTGTCCTGTGCTTTAGTCTATCACACAATGCCAAAGGTAAAATTTCTCATTTAATCTTATTACTGGTGCCAGGGGATTAATGTCAGGTGGCACTTGTGGTGACAGTGAAAAGATTAAAAAATAATTCCATTAAACTTGTCTCCTGCATTTGATATTTGAACCATTAATAAGAGGGATTACCTTCTTTGTAGGCCGCGGAAAAAAAAGCTCAGCATAATTGTCTTACTAACCAAAGGCCTCCTTACTTCTAATACAGGAAAGATTATATTTCATAAAGATCTCTGATTAAGACATTCACGGAGAGTTTAGTCATATTAGGCTAATGGGAAAGATCAACATAATAGTTCCTTCATTTTCTGATGATGAACATTATAGGTTTTCTGAAAGTACATAAACACACTTAAAACATACTCCCTTTTCAAATTACATGTTTCCATATAGTTTGGATTGGTATTTCTTCAGCCTAATTAATCACAAGGGAGAAGCCAAAAATGAATACAATAAAGGGACAAAACTATTTACAAAAAGATTCCTATTGAATTTTTTTTATCCATTAGTAATTTAGCTACATACTCATTTTTCCATTGCAAGAAAAAGTAGAGGTTTAAAGATCCTCCAGCAGCTCTCAGACATTTCACGCAGGATGACAGCTAGGAGTAATTTATTATCATTTTTGTATCTTGAAAATGAAGGAGGGAGGCGTGGTTTGTGCAAAGAAGTAGGCCCTAGTTCAGTGTTTTCCTCACATTCATGCTTCTAAAACAGGAGTAGAAAGATTCTCTCATTTTTAAAGATGTGACCAGCACAATAATGTTCTGTATGTGCCCAGTTTTCAAATACATCGGCCCCGATTTCGCTACATATCTCCATCAGACTTGTTTTGCTGGGTTTCCTTCAGTTGACTCCAGACTCTAATTCACTGAGTCCTAAAGCAGAAGCCCAAGTGAATAAAGGAGTTATCATATTTTTATATTCTTATAATTAATCATAATCTGTCTATTTAAAAATACTCTGTGCTAGTATAGTAATGACCAGTGATAGTAAATACTATTTTTGAAGGTGTCTACATTTCTAAAAATCTCTTCTGTGATAGAATTTTAGAAATTATTAGCAAATAAGAAATGCAATTCTAAATATTTAGTAGCATATTGTATTTTTTCCTGAATAAAATTCAATCCATAACAGTTTTTTGATTCATCATCGGAATTTTCTTGGGAACCCTCATTGCCTGAGGAAGACTTAAATTCATAACAGAGTCAGCACAAGGTTAGCTGCCAGCCTTCTTCCTTTCCTGTTGCAAAGAAAATATTATTTCATCACTGCTTAGGAGAGACTAATGAACTGGCACAGATATTAATTTTACATCTTTTTTTCAGTACTGTTGAAGAATGAGTAAGGAAAAAATAGGGTTGGTTTTTTTTTCGTGCAGTATAACACAGGAAAACTTCCAGCAAATAACTTTTGATTATTTTTTTAAAATCCATCAGATTCTAGGCAGAGTTTCTAGATAAACGTTTCAGCTGCATTTTATCTCTGTTTTACCAGAACATCTGTGTCTGAGTTCTCTGTAGGTGTTTTGTTTACCATGCGTTCTGGCCCGATTGCCTGGGCAAGAGTCTGCTTCCCAAGGATTTACGTGACTGAAACTTAGACTGATGTGATAGTGGGGACAAATATCACAAACCTTTTCTTGTTGGAGACTATTTGTTCTTGGTTTAAAACCAAAGTCGTTCATTTGCATTTGCAGCTACTTACACAGCTGTCTTCCTGAAATATGCACTGAGTTTATTGGAAGGAATGCTTGGGGAAATATCAGAGAAGGGGGGAGAAAACCCCTCCACAAATTCAGGCAATGAAAGGAGGGGGAAGATGTAAAAGAAGGCAATGGAGACATCCCCGACTAGCCAAGGGCAATGGATCCGTGAGAGAGCCCGGAAAAACTGTATAGAGCTGGAAAGTCTCCTGAATACAGGATAAGAAGGGCTAAAATTATTTGCTATGGCTCTGTTGGGCAATAATTTACATTAGAAAATACAACTAGATGAACTGGAAATACAGATCTAAAGTGTTTGCCTCTATGAGGAGAAATATACCAAATAGCTCTTGTGTTCAAACCTACTTTGTAATTTGAGATTTCATGGGCTTTGTAAAACTAACAGCTTGTGCCTTTAGAAATTCAGTAAGAGGGAATGCATAATGGATAAATTACTGACTAATTCTGGCTAGGGGAAATGTGAGGGAAATCTGTTGTGCTGTACCTTGCTTCTTGTTTGTGCTTACAGTGTGATGTGAAAGCAAGTGCAAGCACATATTGTTTGGGTTTGGCTGAAGACAACTCAAGTAGAAAGAAAATAAAGTAAAAAAAATGGTCATTCTCAGTTTTTCTGATAATTTGAAAAGCTTGTCTTTGAGGAAGGATGCTGATGGTGTTTCTGCTAATTGTCCATATAAACCTTTTCAGAAATTAAAACAGCTCTTACTTAAACTACTAGTAACATTAGGAAAGTGTTCCAGAATTTTATACCTTCTTTAATTTTCAGTGTCAGTGTTTCAATGGCTGGTTTCTTATCCTTTGGTGGTAATGAGGACACTGGCATTTCTTGTTCTAGCTGTTATTCCCTCCTTATGTTTACCTTTCTTGCTCACTTATTTTTATAGAAAATGTTATATTGTCGCAACATCAGTCTTGATTTTCCAGGTTCTGCAAACCACACTACTTTGATATAACTTGTGAAGTAGATGATGCACTCCTATGCTCATAGCAATTGCCTTTCTCAGTGTGTATTCCAACTTGAAGCCGTGTTTTTGAGCACAGGAGACCCAAGCAATATTTCTGGCGTCCAGATGTGCTGTTTGAATGATATCTCACCTCTGACTTATACAAGAATATTGATCTTTCTTACCTCTTCTAGAAATATTTTGTCTGATAAACTCAATATCCTTTTCCAAAGCAGACTTAGACTGATGATTCACAGTCACATAGACAAAGAAATATCAGTGGTTTGCTGCAGATGAGCACTGACTTTTTTTACAGGAATTTTCTCAGTCCTGAAATGCATGATAGTGTACTCTGTATTAATGCTATTTTATTCCATTTTCTATATGCTAAATCAAGTTTCTCAGTTCCTCTTTATTTTCTAATCCTCTGTATTGAAAACACTTTATCAAAACCACTTTTATTAGCACCCTTGTCTTTGGGGCATTAATAGTGTAAATATTTAACAAAATTAGGTCCACAATGACTCCTGAATAACTTGTTCAACAATAGTTCTTCAGGCTGAGCACCTGACCTTTCAGTGCAATCTCTTTTCCCTTGTCCCTTTAACCAGAAAGCTCAGTTTTGTTAGGCAGAGCATGTGCTTACTTCATGCACTGGGCTATGTGACTGATGTCAAATTAAACCTAAACCACTTCAGAATTTTTCTAGAACTTAGCATCTACTTTAAGTCTGTGTTTCCAGTGTAAAACAATAACATCAGTGAAAGAGAATTTGCTTCAAAAATTTGGTATTCATATTTGGTCGAATAAGAAGACAAGGTAAGGTGAATTATGACAAAAATATGGAAGTACAGATGTCAGGGATCACATGAGTCTGAGTTTTGTGCTCAAACAGCTGAAACTCTGGGTGAGCTGGTGCTACTCCAGATCTGAGAAGCCTGCTCTGCCTGCACAGCCATGGCAGGGTGGCCTGCTTAATGGATAAGGAAAAGGCTGTGGTGTGGTCTACCCGGACTTTAAGAGAACCTTTGACATTGTTGCTCACAGCGTTCTCCTGGAGAAGCTGGGAGCCCATGGCTGGGACAGGGGCACTGTTTGCTGGCTAAAAAACTGGCCAGGCTCAGAGAGTGGCGGTGAAGGGAGTCAAACCCAGCTGGTGGCCGGTCACAAGTGGGGTTCCCCAGGCCTCGGTACCAGCCCTGTTTGGTATCTCGACTGATGATTGGCATGAGGATGTTGAGTGCTGGTCTTCTGGAAGGCAGGAAGGCTCTGCAGAGGGATCTGGACAGGCTGGATCCATGAGCCAAGGCCAATTTTGAGGTTCAACAAGGCCAAGTGTTGGGTCCTGCACCCGAGTCACAACAACCCCATGTAACGCTCCAGGCTGGGGCAAGAGTGTGTCCAGGTAGCCAAGAAGGTCAAGGGCATCCTGGCCTGTCTCAGCAATAGAGTGGCAGCAGGACCAGGGAAGGGGTCATCACCCTGTCTTTGACACTGGTGAGGCCACACCTCAAATCCTGTGTTCATTTCTGGGCTCCTCACCACAAGAAATGTTTTAAGGCATTGGAGCATGTCCAGAGAAGAGCAACAGAGTGGGGGAAGGGTCTGGAGCACAAGACTGATGAGGAACAGATGGAGAACTGGGGGTGTTTAGCTTGGAGGAAGGGAGGATGTAGGCAGGTGGGGACAGTCTCTTCTCCCAGGTGACAAATTACAGAATAGGAAAAAATGGCCTGATGTTTGTATCAAGGGAGATTTATATTGCATATTAGGAAAAATATCTTGACCTAAAAGGTTGTCGGCCATTGGAACAGGCTGTCCAGGGAGTGGTGGAGTCACCATTCTTGGAGGTATTTAAAAGACGTGTAGTTGTGGCACTTGGGGACATGGTTTTACGTGGTGGACTGGGCAGTGACAGGTAAACAGTTGGACTCAATGATCTTAGAGGTTTCTTCCAGCCTAAATGATTCTATTCTGTTCTCTTCTGGTCATATTTACAGAAAGTATATTTCTGAGCCTTGTCAGCCAGTTTATTAAAAGTTCATATTTCTCCAACACTAATAAAAGTTTATTTTCTAGATGTTGTGCAGTGTATTGATTAGTCTGCAAGAGCAGTTATTTCTTTCATTAGCTAGAGCAGAAAGAAGTGATATATAGAAATATTATTCACTAAGACTAGTCTTGTAAGCTTAATATTGTTTTTTACAGCTGATCATTTCTTTGTTTTTAAGTCCATTGAGTTTGATATGTTTTATTTACCCTCTCCATTAATGTTTGACTGTGTTGTTTTGTTGTATTTCACATCAATAGATATAGCTAATATAAGTCATTATGATTACATACACAGCATGGTAAAGAGGGAAGAAGGAGGTAGCCAGCAGGTAAGGAGCCTTTCATAAGGTGTGGTGACCTGAGGTTGCCTAATTCAGTCCAGAAGTCTGTGCACCGGGCAGGTGTGTGTGACCTGAAGTCACACTGCCCCTGCATCTGGTTTGCTTGTATAAATTTTCACTGAACTTCTGCTGTGCCACTGCTCACTGCAGGCTGCCAAACGTTGGGAAATACAAAAAGAGAAGAGAAATGCATTCATTGCAAAAGAGATGCTCTTAAGAACGTAAAAGGGCATCCATAGTAAGCCAGCTTCATCTAGCCAAATATCCCACATCTGGCTGCAGCCAAGGGAAAATTACAAGAAGTAGGGAAGCAGCATGATGTTTTGCCCAAATATTCCATCATCAGACTCTAAATTTTCCTAATCCAACAGCAATCAATTTGTAGCCTTTTGTTTGTTTGCTGAATGGAGGCTGTAGCGTCCCTTGGAACATTCTGGCAACATGAGATACTCTCAAGTTCTCTTACTTTCCTGTGACAACTTCTCTTGCAATTCAGGAATTGACATTCCTAAACAAGCTCATATGCAAGGTACGGCAAAACTAAAAATAGCTGCAAGAGAAGTTCAGCCTTGGCTCTCATAATCCTGTTTGTAGGGAGTTTCATCATAGTCTGATGTGGATCACCACTGAGTGTTTTGTTGGGGAAGATCTACAGGGGATAAAAATCAAGGGAAGGCATGATGGAAATCTCATGCAGTGCAGGAAAATAGCTTTCCAAACTATTCATAAGCTCCAGTAATTTCATGTTGTGAAGTCGAAACTAAGTGAAGATGGGAGCTGAGATTTTACGGATACCCTGGATTCAAGCTCGCAGATCTTGAAATCAGAAGACATAACAGCTATTCCTTCCCACTCTTCCTGCCAAAAGTCTGAAATAGACTAATTTTCTTTTAATGTAAATGGGTTTATTTTCAGGAATAAGGATCTACAAGGTTATGGCTGAAACTGTAAAGAGACAAGTAATTTTAACTTAAGAAGCTAAATTTCTAGTGAAGCAGATAGAGTTTTGACCTTTGAAAGAAAGAGCTGGCTACTTTTTTGCAGTGCCCCAGCTTTGATATTATTTCTCTAAGTCCCTCTGTGTCTATATGCTTTATATAACTACTACTACTACCACTACTACTACTCCTCCTCCTACTCCTCCTCCTACTACTACTATTACTACTAACTTATTTGAGATAATAATTTAGATTTTTTTCATCTAAAAGTTAAAAAGTACTCTTTGAAAAGTAAAAAAGGAATTTTTTGGTGCCTATTTTTTCAACTTTTCCAGAATTATTCTATAGTTTTCCTGTCATGAAGAAGAATTACAGTGACAGCAGAAATGAACTTTAGGGAGTCTCTTCATTTCATGGGAACTGTCATTTCCTGTCCTTACCCAAACTTTCTAGAGCCCAGCTTGATTCTGCTCTGATGAAAGAGCAATTATAATTTTTTAAAGATATTTGGAATAAATTTTTTAATCCATCTCAAATTATGCCTCACTCTTCTCAGGTTGGATGGGATAACAGTTTCCACATTTTAGGCAACTGAAGATAAAGCACTTTTTTTAAGCACTCCTGGATTTTGGGGTATTTTCTCAGTTGTTGGTACAAAACCAGCCTGTTGGTTGAATGCCAGTAGGCAAAATCAAAGCTACTCCTGTTTCAAGGCTATGTCTTTATTTAAGTGTTGGTACATCTGTGCTGCTTGCATGTGTCAGCCAGTTCATCCTCTCAGGACTGCCAAACAGAACCTAACCATGCTCCTGGTTCTTTGAGGTGGAAAAGTGAAGTTTTGAGAAATTAGAGACAACAGTACGCATTTTCCATGCTTTTGTCTATTCGGGGTGATTTGAAGGCTGAGTTGTTACTGTGTCTCCCTTACGTTGTCTCATATGCAAGGTTTAACACTCTGATTGGCACAGAGGCTCTAAGTTAAGAAACTTAAAAGCTAAGTAGGGAAGATTATGCTGTTCCATGAATAACAAATGAAGTGTGACAGGGATGCACACTATTTTTTAAATTGCATGTAGCTAATTTGTTAATTACAGTCAGAAACAATATTGCTAACTTAGTTTAAAATCCCCAAATAAATCTGGGATTTGCAGCTAAAATTTAATGTGTGATGTTCGTAAACATCCCGCTGACAAGAAAATCTGCAGGATGTGGCCCAGAATTGAAGCAGGACTTGTTTCCCAGCCTGGGTGGAATAGCTGTTAGCAATTACACAGAAGATGACACCTCGAGTCCACCCAGGAACAGTTTACCACTGTGCTTGGGGTGCTCAGATGAGGGAGTGAACTTTCCACAAGCAGTTTAGAGTCTGATATAGGTAAAACCTTGCACAGGTGTAATGTGAAATAATTTAAAATAAAGATAGAAACAGTAAAGAAAAAAACCCAGATTTTAACTCCCTGTTAATCTCAGTTTAATCCTGCTTCAGCATTGGTCAAGTAACAGAGGAGAATCTGATCTTTCTCAACTTTCTCCTGGCTCATGGAACTGCATGGAGGGTCAGGTTTGCAGGCAGCGCTCTATTGTTGTAATGAATTTAACCTGGTGCATGCAAATAAAGATACCTGAAGACTACCTAATGACTCTAAATTGGATTTATTTCTGAATTGATACAATACTGCATAGCCCACGGAGAAGTTTTCAATTATTTCTTTACTCTGCTCTTACTGTACCTTTGTTCTTAGCAAAGAACACACACTCTTGTAGTGACCTGAGTCCTCAGTTAAGGCATCCCTGACTTTGCTGGGTAATTTCTACAGGAAGTACTGAGTTTTTCTTACTTTCTGATTGTTAATACATATTTCTTTGAGGAACTTGTTTCTGTTGGACGTCAAACTGTGAATGAATAATAAAAGCCTGCAGCAGTATAGGAAAGTATTACATCTTGCCATGTGGTAATTTGGGAGAGGAATCATGACCACTGTTTGAGATTCCTATGATTCTACTTTTCAATTTCACAACCTAATGAAACAATCTTTCTGTTATGTTTCATTTACATTAATCAGTTCCTCTGGTTCTTTCATGCTTTCTCTCCTGCAGTAGCCTTTGCCATGGGAAAAACTTCCAGTAAGTCTCTGCATGATTGTCATATTTACCGTTCAAGAGTTCGGTGTCAAGATGTCTTAAACACTTTGACTTCCGTTAGTAAACTTGTGCACAATGACTACAGCTTAGTATTTTAATATTTGCCCTGCTGTTCTAGAACCTACTCGTGCAATGGTTGTATTGTCAGGCTTTTTAATAATGAATTAATTATATTATTAACTTTAAATCCACTTTTGTTTTTCCATATTTGAGTTTGACCACACAGAGGTGTAGCCTTCAGCTCAATTTATAGCATATTGTAGCATAATTGTAAGGGTTTTAAATAAATAGAAAAGGAAGCTTAAAAAAGTGTTTGATACTTTTGAAATATAGAAATATTAAATGAATCAAGTTGTGCATGCATC
The DNA here is from genome assembly GCA_013397815.1 of Aleadryas rufinucha. Classification (NCBI taxonomy): domain Eukaryota; kingdom Metazoa; phylum Chordata; class Aves; order Passeriformes; genus Aleadryas; species Aleadryas rufinucha. The sequence continues at coordinate 1,042,864 of VZTH01015613.1, read as the reverse complement.
ACTACTAGACCCTACAAGTGAACTAATGTAAGCAGGATTGTACTGCATATGAAATCATCACTACTGAAGGAAAAGAACATCCAGAGAACATCTACTCCAAGAAAGATACAATGAGATATACAGAGAACTGCTCAGGCAGGACTTTCCTATGTCCTGGAAACCAGGACCAAGATAAATGTGGCATTTCTGCATGTAAGACCAACCTAAATTTATTGCCTTTCCATTCAGGGATTAGAAAAGGGTTTCTGCCTTGAAGTTTACTGCTATTTCAAAATTAGAAAAATGTTCATACCACAAGAACTCTAATTTCAGGCAGACAGTTGAAAGAGTTACATGTCTTATGTCAGCCAAACCCAGTTTCTTTTCCAAAGCCAGATACTAGGCAAAGATGAATATATTTTCTGCAACAGATTGAATAAAAGATGTTACTTTTGGTTAACACAAATTCAGTGGTCTTTCTTCACTTAAGTTTCCTAATGACCTGCTTTTGACTTGAGAAAAAAAAAATCTATGCTGATTTATTCTTTGTGAAGACTGGCATATTGTTGAAGCTCAAATGCAGATGCTGCCACTGTCTTCTCAGTAAAAGTCATGCTTACAACCCTTAATTTCTAATATTTTAATTGCCAATATTAAAAAATGCCTATTTCTAAGTGATTTGGGGGATTTTTATATTTATTCTTTTATTATAATCTGTTAATGTGATCCAGTGAGCACAGTGAAGAAATTAAAGAGCACACTAAAATTAAGCCTATGCAGAGAACAATTTACTTCTTGGTTTTGGTAAGAGCAAAACGAATTTTCAAACTAATCAAGACTATGTGATCTGGGACTAGAGAAATGAGGGAAGGGATTTTCTTAAGCAATATACTTAACAAAAGGTTAGAGATGAAAGAAATTCCAGAGCTGAACAGCAATGACTTTTATGGTAGACCAACAAAAATTACTGTTAATTAGGAAGAGGAGAACTCCATGAAAACAACATTACTTTAATCTGTTTTCATATTCGGAGTTACAGTAGTGTGTTATAAATTTTCATTACAGTTTTATTGCTTTGCCATTATACCTGTACTTCAATTACCATTCCTTGCTGCTGTTCAGACATCCAGCTTGAGCACTGCGGTGCTGAGTAGCTACTGCTCATGCTTCCATGTTTTCCCATGCAAAAGAGCATTCTTTTTAATTAAAAATAAGGTTCTGAAATTGCTGTGAAACTTAAACCATTTTTCTTAGGTACAGCCAACAGTGCCTATGCCCTAGGTCTTGTGCATTTGAAGCTGAGAAACCATGAATGGCAGAATGAGTATTTCAGGAAGAGAAGTCCTTCAGGTTTTCTTCCTTTAAAAGACGTGTGTCCTGTAGAAGAGATGACATTTGTGGTGTGCTCTTTGACTGCCCTTTTCACTGAGAGGGTGAGAAATGACCCCTCTGAGTGTTTAAATCAGCTTTTGTGGGCTCTGCTGTGTCGTTTTATTGCACCATTTACCAAACACGAGGTGGCTGCAGCTGCCTGTCTCTTCAGATGGCTCCCTTGGAGATTGGCCTTCATTACCTGAGCTGGGGCGAGAGGGGGACAGAGGGGTGTGCTGAACTTCATTGTTGTTATTACTGACTATGGTCAAACAGGGGGCAGCTCAGCTAAAATAACACATCAAGAAGGTTAACAGCAGTGTTATTTCTGGTTAAAGGCAGGGGAAGCAGAAAGTAAGGCTGTGGGCTGGTGTGCTGTGCGGTGGACAGGGACGGTGGAAGACAGCAACCAGGCTGGCCCTATGGCTCCTGCAGGGCTTCACCTTTCCTAAAATGCAGCCCCAAATGTCACATGACTAGTTTTTAATTTCCCCCTCCCTTTTTTTTTTTTAATGCTAGTTATGTTTTGAGAACTTCCCATGGAAAACAAGACAAAAAGCGTGAGGTACTTCCCCTTCCCATAAGGAGTTTAACTTTTGTGTCTGAGTTGTTGTGAGGAAAATTCAGCATTTTCTGTTACTGCTGCTCCTATCTGTCCTTTTCTCCTCTTTAGCAAACTTCCAACAGAAGCTGGATGCTTACTTTCCTCAGAAAATGCTGAAATTTGTGATCATCAAAAAAAAAATCTTTGTAGCCTGCTAAGAAGAGTTTAAAGTAGCTTTAGTCTAGTGTTTAAAGTACATTTAATTTGTGGTAAATATTTGGACCTTGCAAAAGTTAAGAAGTGTTAAAATATTGACTTGGTTGTATTCAACAACCTAGTTTATATTTTAATTCATTAAGTCTGAATTTTTGTGTTATTCATTAGGGTTATTTAAATAAAATGAATCCTCAGGAAAATCTCAGGACAGGTTTCTGCAGCTTTCTCTGTAGTCCTGAGGCTGCTTGGTCTGAAACATCCATGACAGAGTCAAAAGCTGCTTTAACCTGTGTGCAGGGTTAACTCTCTGGAGGGCACACCTGAGCCAGCCCCAGCACTGGAGATGCTGCTCACGCTGCCCTGTGGAACCCAGGGCTTGCTCCCTCTCCAACAACCAGGTTTAGAGAAACAGCTTTTTGAGTATGAAGTGACCAGCTTTGTTTACTGACAATTACATAAAGCTCACCATTGCTAATTTTCTCTCTTGAAAACATTATGCTCTATTCTAGTGCAGCTCAAATTAAATGAGAGAAGGGTCCATTGGGGTTCTTGGCCTTTTTTTATTCCAAAGAGCAAAGAGGGCAATGCCATTTGCAGAGCTTTGATAGGGGACCCTGTCTATGGTTGTGCAGGGTTGGACTAGACTCTGTGGTTATTTTACCTCTCAGCTGAGGTAATATCTGCAGCACTTCAACAGAGGAGGGGAAATGTGAAAGTCTATGATCCATGAGGACCTTGGAAGGGTGTCTTTGATTCCTTTATCATTTTGAAGGTTTCCTTTGCACATGGACCCTTCCACTCCCCCCACTCCTGGCGTTTTTTGTGTCTATCAAGCTTGGGTCTTTTTTCCATGTCCTGATTTCTTTTTCCTTTGTATTGAACATATTTGTTGTGCTGATGATTCTCATGCTTACTCTTTGCTAATTTTTTCTTTCAGGAAGCAGAAACCTGTCCTGATCCTTACTTAATTATTTTAGTGTAATTCCAGTGGTCACCCAGAGATCTTGAGGTTCTGATGTATTGTATTCTGCTGGAAGCTCAGCTGCAATACATTTTTCTGCTCCCCCATACCTTGAACTGCTCTATGGGCATGCTGGCCTCTATGTCTGAGGGACTGAGTAGCTGAAAGAATTTCCTGAACACAGTCAGGTCATAAGCATCCCTGGGGAACTCTTCTGGCGTATTAGATTGTCAGGGACAGAAGTGTGTTACTTCCTCTTTGCTAGTGAAATATTTTCAAGCAAGATTTGCTGCTTGATTTGCTGCCTTTTTTTTTCTTTAAGAGAGCGATTTTAGTCTCTAAATCTAATCCTGTGGGTTTTTTTAATTTGCAGTCAATGTAAACTTGCTTGTCCTCTTTCTTGCAAGTCTATTTAAAGCCAAAGTCTATTTAAAGCCAAAGAAGGTCAATAATGTGGTTTGGGATGTGAGAATAGGTGTTTTAGTCTAAAAAAAAAAGCCAGCTCTCTAATTCAAATAGTGCCTGGGGATAGACTTCTCACAATACATGTTACTGCAAAGAGAATGTGCACCATTAGTAGTTTTAGTGGTTGAATTAGTAGACTGGCTGCATTTCCTATGTGGTGAACTCAATAATGTGCTGGAATGGGCATCATGCTTTGAAAGCTAATTTGGTTCTACAGTAAAATAATGTGAAACAGATATGTTTCACTTGCACCAGGTTTCTTTGTGCTGCCATATATACATTTTAAGATTCCTTTTTTATTTTCTTAGCCCAACCAATGTAAATTAATTTAGTTCCACTAAAGTTGCCACAACTGTATAGAACCCCACTCTTTAGAGGTTCACTGCTGTCAGGCAGGCCCCACAGGGGGAACCTTGACAATTTAGAGAACAGACCTCTGTGTCCAGAAATCGCGGATTTTCTGCAGTGTGTCACAGTAGTGGATGGACCTTTAAAAGCATCACATTTATTATAGGTGCTCTGGAATTTTGTCTTTGTAAGGTTTCTGATTAATTTAGATATGGTGGGTCAAAAATATTGCAAACTTTCTGAGACAACACAGCAGTAAGGATAGCAGTTTATGAATATTCAGATGTCAGTTCTATTATGTTGTTACTCAGACAAAAGGATTAGATATTGTTTAGGAAATTTTGAAGCATTTATAATTGGAATGTATTTATAAACATGCAGTTTTCTGACATCTATTCAAAGGAACAATTAATTTTTATAGCAAAAATTGCACATAATACAGGTGCAAAGCTCACAGAAATTATTCCTTTTTTTGCTGAAACTCATCAAGTCAGCTATGAAAATGGCCTGAAACGAATCAGCTTCACTATTTTGGGCATCCTCAAGCATGTTAGCTTTCAAGACCACTCAGTTTCTTCTCTTGTGTAGATTTGGTTGCTAAATCACAGTTCTTTCATGTGTGGATACCTTGTCTGGTAAAGCAAATGAGATCTCAAACTTCATGCAATCCCTCAACTCCTACCTTTGTCTGGAGTAGCTTTTCCTCTCCTAAAGCACCAGTTACTCATCCATGTTCCAGTGATTTCCTGGCTGGTCCTTCAGCTCTTTGAAGTGTATTGCCCAGGCAATGCTGTCCCTCACTGAGAATGTGGGCATCACTTAGAGACCACCTTCACACAGCTCAAGAGACGAGGGCATTTATTGAGAGTTCAGCTTGGATTCAGTCACCACAGTACAAGGCTGAGCTTTCAGAACTGCCTGTTTGGGCTTGGTTTTGTAACCTGGAGCCAAGTGTGTGTGACTGCTCTCCTGGTAATCCCTGTTTTTTCCTGGTGTGATAGAAAAGAGGGAAATATTGGTCTAAACTTGAGTCTGTCCATGTCTATGATGACACTGCATACTGAATTCTTTTGATGATAAACCTTCACTTGTGCATCTAAACAAGGTGTGAATTCTTTTGAAAATGTGACCGCAGAGTCTGGTGTTCAATGAAAGTGTGTAACACTTCCAGTTGCTGCTGATCACTTCCACACAGCCAGTGCTGAATAATTGAATTGTGGCAAAAGGCTTCACAATGAACCCTTTGACTACTAAGGAGGATTAAATATTAGATTACTAAATTGTAGAATATTGTGGTAAAGTAAAAGCGTGCCTTTCACAAATAAATGGCTGGATGTAGGACAGTTTTCCTGGTAGTATTGCTATGACTGTGGGACATAGAGAAAATTTTTTAGCTGTGCACTGAAATGACTGGGACACTGCCAGTGCATTGGAAATCTCAATTGGTTCATCTCAATAAGAGCTGGAGCAATCACTGAGAAGCAGATCTGTATGGTTCATGTGGTGTGTGTGTTTGTTTTCCTTAAGAAATGGAGGTACCTATCTCTCACATATGAAATCTCTCTCTATCAGTTTGGTGGGTTACTTTTTATCATGATTGAAACTGTGACAAGGATCCTGAACAGAGATAAACATTATGCTTGATTTTTATATTTTTAAAAGCTATTTTAGTTACCTAATTATGCATAATTTAGTCTATATAGTATTTTCAAATGATGTAGAGATCATCTATGCATTTGGAAGGAGGACTGAGGCTTTATCTTCAAAAGAACTGAGACATTTAACACTTGTTTTCCTGTTTATTGCCCTTTCTGACGTAATTTGCCCTGGAATGGTTTTAGAGAGCAATGTCATCTATATCCAGTCAGTCCTGTCACCTTTCTACTGCTTTTTCAACAAAACTCCCAGGTGGAAACATGTTCCTACAAAACAATTGAGAAGTGGTTTCTGTATAAAGGACCCAGCTCATCCGTGTAGAGTTGGAATCCTGCTTGTACTTGCATTTCATAGACTAATGGTACCACTTTAAAGATTTGTGTTTTAGAAAGAAATTACATATAAATCTAAAAAACCTGAGTCCTTCTGAAACCTCAAGTGAATTAGGAAAGAGTTCAACTGTATATAACCATTTGATTTGCTCTGCAGATGGATCAGTTCTAATTATGAAATATTAGCTTAATCCTGTGCAGATCAAATTTGGCAGTTACTTTCCCTAGTACAACATTAGAAAAAAACACCCAGCAAATCCATACAAATCAGTTTTCTTTTAAGTAAGCAGGTTTTCACTACTTGAGGTACAATTCCATTAAATCCATTCTGAAATTATAAGTACTAGTGTGGCTAAGGGGTTTTCACCTCTATAGTTTGACTGGGTTTGATATAACTGTCCTTCACCTGTACCATGTAGGTGTGCAGTGATGTTAGAAGTTTTGTCCTTGCTCTGGAGTCTGCTTTATTTCAGTATAAAATCTACTGCTGGGACTACTGTGCAGTACTGACCTGGCTGTGTCCAGTTAGTGGTTGGACTCAATGATCTTAGAGGTCATTTGCCAACCCAAACATTTCTATGATAAAAAGTATTTAAATATGTAGCATATTTTAATTGCAATTGTAGTGGTAGAAGGAAAACAGCCTATTATCCATGCCTGCTATTCTTTTCTCCCAAATGAAAAAGCAAGACCTCTGTGGAGCTTTTCTTCTTGAAAAACAGTGACAGATTTTATAATACAGATAAAATGTTTACACAATATGACTTGCTTATCAAAAGCACAGGCATTTATGAAAAGTAAGAGTCTTAAGATCTGTGTTGCCCCTGGGGGTAAACCTTCTCAGTAATTTTCTTCAAGTTTTTCTCGTTTAGAAGCCTGCCCTATGGCTAGAAAGAACTATTTTCTTTCCTTGATTCTTAAGGAATATTCATCATGCCTTGCATATTTGTTTACTGCCACGCCAGGCATTTTTCTCTTTGAGAGGGAAGCCATATGTTTCTTGTTTATGTAGCGCCTATGTAAATATCAGAAAAATAGTTAAAATATTGCCTTCCATATTCTTACACCCTTGAATTAAGGTTTACATTAGCTCGCTAAAAAATAAAGAGCTTAAGACATAATTTTTTTCCATGGATCTTCCCAGTATTATTTTGTTTTATCATCTGTGCTGCGGGTTAAGTAAGTGGATGTGGCTGACATCAGATTCCTGGTAAAACCTCTACATCAGGACATCCTTTAACATTATGGCAAGGAAAATTCTTAGTGATAGTCCCATTGAAACGAGTATTATTGAGTCACAGAAAAAGGTACTAATTTGTGAAGAAGTCAGAATCTAACCTTTGCTAGGAAGATCATTTTCCCAGTTAATTCCTGATGTAAAAGTCTCAGCTTTGTGAGGGGCTTGGTTCCTGCAAGCAACTCCTGCATCATCTGTTGCTATAAAAATTAATGGGCATTATGTCTCCACCATAGAAGGTCTATTGGATTCTTCCTGTGTCAGGTGGAAACATGGTTACTTTGGAAGAAGTTTTATAATTTTTTTTAAAATATTTTGAGACATATTTTCTATATGAATTAGCTTCCTACAATAATTTTTATAAAATTCTTTTGATTTACTTCCTCTTCTTTCAAACACTTTCAAAAGAATTCCTCCCTGGCACCAGTGCTTTCCTGGTCAAGAGGAATAAAAATATCCTTGCATTCAAACACAAAGACTATTGCTTATTTTGTTGGAAATGCTTTAATCTGTAGCCTGCTTTTCTCAAGTAGCTGACGAAGGCCATTCTTTACAGGCCAACTCATCTCACAAAGTTAAGTAGCCACTGTAGTTGTAGATATTTCCGTATGAGGATCATTTCCTGAAGAAGGCAGAAGTGAACTGTCTGTGCTGGAGATAGAATTCCCATTGTGCTGCACAGCTGATCTCAGAGTCAATAACATTGGTTCTACAATAAAGAACAAATAGCTCTTCATGCATTATTACTGCCAAGGCTGCCATTCTGGGGAAAACTGGAGACCTTTTAGCACAAACTGCATCTGGGTGGGTACTCTCTGTTTGGTTTTCATCTTCATTGCAAGTATCCAATTTGTCAATTTGGCATTTTGTTCAGCAAAGAGGCAGAAAGAAGTGCTTTATGTGCTTCCACACTTTCTTCTTTCCTTCCCCCCAGCCTCACTGGTACAAGTAAGGGGGGGAGAATTATCCAAAATGGAAGTTAGATCTTCTCCCAAAATGTTATACTGAGTTTCATGACCATCACATGAGGTCAAGTTCAAAAGTTCTTTTAAAGGTTGGTTGTTTGGTTTTTTTTCTTTTGAAAGGAATTACATGCTCAGGTCCTGACAATGTAATTTACTGTGCACCAAAATACTTCTGCAACTGCAGGAACCCAAAGACTGGGTGCTGTGTGGGTGTAATGATCTCCCAAATGATGATCAGGTCTTGCTTTTATGAGAACCTCACTTGGTTTTTGTTTTGTTTTGTTTCTAAAGATAGTTAATTCTGTAGTCTAATAAATAATTTATTGTATGAACTAGGAACAGTTCTGTTGAAGGTTACGGGATTTTTACAGTAAAAGTTATTGAAGGAATTGTGTTCTGAGAGGTTGTTGCCCACAAGTATTGAATACTGAAGCACATCTTACAGCTTCATGTGCTGTGAATTACAGCACATCTGGCTGAGGATACAAAACTGTTTTGATTCTGAAATAAGTGATAGCAGAAAAGGAAGCTAAAAGTGAAAGATACCAGCCAAGAAATCACTGCAAAGAATAATGCCTGAAGTTCAGCTGTGGTGGTTTTTTCTTTAATGCTTCAGTCTGTAATTGCTTTTCATTTAGCAGATAAATATGTTAGAGAAGAATACTTCAAAATGTAGCTCAAGGTAGAGCTCTTTAATTTCTCCTGTATATTCTGTTGCACCTTACAATATTTATCTCATCTCAGCAGTCATTGGAAAGGTCGCACAGTCTAAAGTCAGAAGGTGAAATTGCTCATGACTTTTCTGCTGGTCATTAAAAGTTTCTTCTAATATTGTTGTTCTTTTGGAGATGTCTTTATCTCTCTTACTTGCATGAGTCAACCATCACAAATTTTAGCCAGAAATATTTCCACTAGCACTATTCAAGCTAATACAACAACCCCTCTCCCTGTGTTTATAGAGAAATTATTGATTATTTTTCCCTTATAGCTCAGAGATCCAGGCAGGAAGGTAAATAAAAAAGTCTGATTGAATTAAGGAACCTTAGCATCAGATCTGTGCAAGGGTTTGCACTCTGTTAACAAAGAACATGAATAAAAAATTAAGTTGTGCTCTACAACAGCTATATAGAAGCAGCAGTGAGCTGCTTGAGCAGTTCCTTAAAATGTCATGTAATACGTAGTTGCATCTTTTTCAGCCTGGGAACGATCTCCTTTATGGATTCAGAGTGGCTTTGCAATCTCTCATTGGTGTTCTTGCTTGTTGGTGAGGTCAGGATTTCAAACATCTAGATGGGTAGTAGATTTTGCTTTTTATTGAATCAGAAATATGCTTCTTTCGGTTATTCTCTTTCCATTGTTCCATTCATTCAGGTGCCCACTTACTTTAGTCTGTGTGTAACTGTCCCACTTCCAACCTCAGCTGTTATTTTTACGTGAGATTGAGGATGGAAGGGTGTTACTGGTACCTCTCTGATTGTCACTGCAGATTTCATTTCTGTTACTTTGTCAAAAAGAGATTGAATAATTTCACAGGTACCCTCTGAGAAGTTTTAATTGGTGGCAATGTCTGTTAAAACAGTTGAAGTCAGGGCACTGGAGTGTCCCCTGATATGTGACTTTATAAGACAGCAAGACTAACAAGAGCTATTTTTGTGACAATGATATACTTGCTGTCAACTCTTCACACGTTTATCAGTGAGATGCTTTCAGCAAGAGATGTAACTTATCTATTGCAACTGATTATACCTTTAAAAATAATTAGCAGATAGAATTTTCACTGGTTTTCAGTGAGAATAGTTATGTCCAGCTCCTGGGACATTTTGCATCTCCTGCTGACCTAAAGGGATACTGTAGAAGTTACTCCCTACAGAGATTTTCTTATATTTCACAACTGTACTACTGATTTCTGATTTATGTGAAAAAACACCTCTTGATGTCCTTGATCTGTGCATCAACCTCCTGCTCTGCTAAACAAGGATGTGCAGTCCAGCTTTTCTGATTTCCCAGGGTTTGCCTTCACTTCTGTGTTACTCTGAATGAGGAGCTATTGTTCCTGAAATACGAAATAGAATGGGAAATGATATTACTGCCCCTTATGCTGCTCAAAATACTGAATCTGTAAAATTTGTACCCCTCTGGAAGAGAATATAAACCCGAGATTGTAAGAGAGGGCCAGGAAAAGAAACATCTTTACCCATAATTTTACAATACTCTGCTTACTATAAATGTATTTTTATATCTCGTACTACTTATTTCCTTGTCTGATTCTCTCTGCCTGTTATGGCAAAGAATATCAACATTTGCTGGCTACAGCTCTGAAGAACAAGAGGCAAACTCTTGAGTTGTGGTATTTGGTTACTTTGGAGTAGTACCAAGTATGGACAGAAGTAGGAGAAGAATTTACCAGCACTTATAAGAGGAAGGGAACCTTGTACATAATCCAAAATGGAATTTAAATATTTAAATATTTAAATTTTTTTTGTAAATAAGGTAGATTGCATGTACTGTCCAACAGTAAGTTGTTTCTGCTCAAGATATTCAAGCAAAATTAAAAATTTTCAGCTCAAAAAAAAAAACCAAACCAAAATCAGGCTTTTAAAAAGCCCTATTATTTATACAACTTTGTCAGGTAAAATATTCAGGAGTTTTCTTTAAGAATAGTTTTGTCATAGTGTCTTTGAGAAACCTGCCCAATTTGTGATTATTTTAAAGCTATTCACATACAAATGACATTATTTAAATCCACCTTTAAAATTCGGTCTTGTGTCAAACCAAGCTTTTACTTTATATATACATCATCTATATCACTTCTAGAAATTTTTCTGTTGCAATAAACTTCAGGATGTCAACTTCCTACCTTCCTGAAATCAACTTTGAACTGCTAGAATTTCCTTAAGGGCAGAAATACTGGGGTTCAAAACAAGGTTTTCATATCCCTATGTGCATTTTTAAATGTAATATATGATGAAGTAAAATGATAAAAATTTGTGGGAAATTGTAACTTTTGAGAAGAATCCTTCTAAAAGTAAGGTTTAAACACAAACATTTTGACTATTGTGTTTATTTCTGCATATCTGATTCCAGTGGAAGCCATGATGTTTTATAAACACATTTGCAGCCACTTATGACACACCTGACTTTTTAGACCTTCACTGTAGTGTTTGTCAAACGGTTTCATTCTAACATTTCACTCTTAAAACCCACTAATTTAAAAATAATTAGATATGAAAATTCAAATGTCCCGGATGACTTTAAAATGCATTCAGAAAACTCTTAGCAGAAAATGTTGTATGAATTGTCTAGAAAATGGCACTACTGCAGTTGCAATAACACAATTTAATGTGCCATTGGAAGCAGTCAGTTCTGTTGCTGGAGAGAGAAGAACAAAAAAAAACCAGCAAATGTGAGCCGGTTTTGAAGACAAAAATCTTTTGATAGAAAATTCTGGTGGGCACAGGATGATAAATGATTTCAGTCTCTCTGCTGATATATGCTTATCTCTAGTCCTACAGAAAAGTCTTGACTCTAGGAAGAAGCAGGGAAAGCTCAGTGTTTGAAGGAAGGGACAGGAGTAGCTGCATGTTGATTTGCAGTGCTTGTTAAGCACTTCTGATACGCTTGCCCTAAGCTAAAGCAAACTTCCACTGACACTAATGGTATTTGGTCAGCAGCAGTCTACAAGATAAAAGGTGCTGAGTACAAGACGTTGTTTGCTGTTATTTAAATCAGTTCCTGGTGTTGGGCAGACCTGGGACTTTACCAGGGCTCTTGTGCAAACAGCATAATTAAAGCCATTAGCATCTCTCAGAGGTGGAAGTAGCTAATTTTTCAGAAAATGGCAAATTGTCATGAATGTGTTTCATAACGAATGAGTTCTTCTTTAAAATAGGATCTACAGCTTACCAGAGAGTGAGATGGATTTTTCAGGAATATATTGTAAAATACCAGAAGGAAAAAAGAAACCTCGGTTTTCCCTCCATGGGAATAATTAGGATTTTTACAAATTTGTATCTCTGCATGCTCAGTGTTCAGTGTGTTTTGACCCTAAGTGTGTTGTAGACAGAATTAGTGTCTTGCAGAAGAATGTGAGAGAATTTTTTCTTAAATTTGGTTCCATCCAGCTCAGGAACTTGTTTCAGTGACAGCCAGTTGTTTTGCTCTTCTTGACTTGTTTTTCTTTTTTAATAAACAAATTTAATATTATCAGACGTCTTAAAATGTAATTGACAGTACTTCAAGAACATAGACTTGTTCCTTTTTGTCATAATCTTGGCTAGATCAAAACCTGTCGTTTGGGATTACTAGAGTATGGAACAACATTGAAATGTGAGAGCAGAATGATTAAGTTGTCTCCTGTGCCAAGCAACAATATTGTTGTTGTTTTCTGATATGTATACAACTCCTGCAGCATTTTATTCTGTCAAGGTTTTTGAAAAGTACAACATTTTGAAAATACTTGTTCCCCAACAAATGAAAACATTTAAGAATATTTGTTTATATAATCTCTGGAGGAAATATTTGTTCCAAAGCAGCCCTACTGCTTCTTGTTCTCTTCTGTGAAAAGTGCTGTGATACTTTTAAGATTTCTCTCTGGTAAACTAAAATCATCTTTCAAAAGCCACAGATGTATAATTGATATGCTTGGATAAGTAACTATGAATGTCCTCTTCGATAATAGAGTGATTGACAAAATGGTCATTGCTCTTTTCACTTGATGTAAGCCAAGAGAGCAGCAGCCAAGGAAGGCACCCAAGGGACTTTCAGAATTGCTGGTGACATAAATAGAACCTCAGGACAGAATCTCAGCAAACCTAATTAAAAGCATTTTCTGGAAGCAAGAGTCTGCTACCTGCTCAGGCTTTTAGCAAGGCTTTTGAAGCATTGCTAACATTTTCAGATTTCCTTAGCATGCCTGTGGAGAATGACATTTGTGATTTGCATCCTTTTGTTTCAGTACTGCTCGCAGCTGCACCCTGAACAATTACCTTTGGTAGGTGTTTAAACTGCAAAGAGCTGCAGCAGCAGCCCCAGCCTTGCACTCAGCAGGAAGGAAGGAAGGAAGGGAGGTTGAGAAGGTGAACCCCAGCACATCAAGAGCGCCTTCTTAAAGAAACTGATCCAAGTTAAATCAGAAACCTCTGACATTTTGTCCTTGTTCATGGAGGTGCTCCTCTGCTATGGAGTGCAGCTAAATCTAACTTCCATTGCACAGCGTGTTGCATCCTCTTAGTCTCCCACACTGCTATCTGAAAAATCACAGGAAAAGGCAGTGGACTGGGAAGAGTACAGCTGTCAGTCAAAATCCTTTTCTCTGATCCGTTCCATGATTAAGAACTGAGCATGAAGGAGAGAAAGGCAGTCAATAGAAAAGGCCTTTGTGTGACTCTTGTGCTCTGTACAGGGCTGGTACTAAGCTCTGGGAGCAGTATCCTGCTGCTGGGGCAACGCCTTGGCACAAGGTTTGGAAGCCCACACTGCACAGTAGCCCATGAATTTTTCTTAGAGGAATCAAAGCAGGTTTCCAAATACTTCTGCTTGGGCTTTAGTTAGGCCTGCACAAAATGTTTTGGCTTTGACAGAATAGCCTTTCCCGAAAGCAACATTATTGATTCTGCACTTAGGTCACAACCAACCATCCCATGCACTGCTCCAGGCTGGGGCAGAGTGGCTGGGAAGCTGCCCAGTGGAAAAGGACCTGGAGGTGCTGGGCGAGAGTGGGTGAACAAGAGCCAGCTGTGCCCAGGTGGGCAAGAAGGCCAAGGGAATCCTGGCCTGGATCAAGAATAGTGTGGCAGCAGGACCAGGGCAGGGATTGTTCCCCTACACTGGGCACTGGTGAGGCTGAACCTCGAGTGCTCTGTGGTCCCTCACCCCAAGGAAGTCACTGAGGTGCTGGAGCATTTCCAGAAAAGGACAATGAAGCAGGGGAAGTACCTGGAGCACAAGCCTGATGAGGAGAGGCTGAGAGAGTTGAGGGGGCTCAGCCTGGAGAAAAGGAGGCTCAGGGGAGACCTTATCACTCTCTACAACTCCCTGAAAGGAGGGTATAAGTAGGTGGGGGTTGGCATCTTATCCCAAGTACAAAACTTCAGGATGAGAGGAAATCACAGCCTCAAGCTGTGCCAGGGATGCTTACCACGGATATTAGGAAAAAGTTCTTCACTGGAGGGATTGCTGAGCACTGAAACAGGCTGCCCAGGGAAGTAGGTGTTTTGCCACCCCTGGAGGTATTAAAAACCATGAAGATATGGTGTTTAAGGACATGGTTTAGTGATGGATTTGGCAGTGTTAGGCTTACGCTTTAACTCGACGCTCAAAAAGGTCTTTTCTGACCTAAATTAATTCAACGGTTATGACTGAGCTCTGAATTCATGTTATGATTGGGTCAGATGAGATAATATTTTGATTTTTTCCAGTGCAGTAGCTGCTTTCATGGAAGACTTGCTTTTGATTATGCTAAAGAAACCTTCAGCAAATATTTGGGTGTACCGGTTTGAAAGCAAACCAGTGAGACTCCAAGTCAGAAATACAATTTAATAGGAAAAATGAAATAAATGCAATAGTACAAAGAAAAAAACACTGACAGAGTCAGAATACAACCTGGCACCCTGTTGGTCAGGGTGTTGGTGGCAGTCCAGATGAAGTGGTCCTGTTGAAGCAGTGATCCTGTAGAAAAAGAGTCTGGTCTTCGCCTGAAGGTCCAGCGGTAGCTCTTGTCCTCTGGAAGTCCAGTGGGAAAAGGCTGTCTGTGGTGTTTGGAATCCCAGTTTATATTCAAGATGGAATGCTTGGTTTCTCCCTCTGTGTGGAGCTTCTCACAATGGGATGATAAAGCATTGATGGGCCCATTAACAAAAGATTGTCCAGAGGCAGTTATCTATGAGCCATGGGCAGGGTCCTTGATTGCCCATTAAACAAAGATAGCTCCCAGAGGGAGGAGGCAAGGAAAACACTGCCCCACCTGGTGCCAGATGGTTATAGAATACATGCTTTTGGGCACATCTTACACTGTAACCTAGGACATTGGGGAAGAATTTTGCCAAATTTTAGCAGCATCTGGACACAGTAATTGCCATCTACAAAGTGTTATTTCCTGTTCAACAACTAGATTCTGGCCTTCTCTCCAGTTTTCTTCCTGTACACAGATTACTCCACTTCTTTTGCTCATTCTTTACTACCATTTCTCTCCCTCTCTACCCAAACACTTCTTTTTCATAGCAGGCCAATATTTTCTGCTGCTTCTGCTTCTGCCTAGTGGAGGAATTCCCAGAGTTCTCGTCTGACACGAGATATTCCATCAATGAGCCTCTGAACCTAAAATATTTAAGTGTTTACAGCACTGTCTTTCCAGGCATGATACAAAGTATTTCCAGGCCAAAACGGAGTGTACACAACCATCCTTCATCTCACCTGGTACAAGGCAGGCACTCCAAATCAACCACCACTTCCCCAGTGGCAAAAAACCAAACCAAAACAAAAAAATTGGTTGAACAAAGCAACTCTGTGAATCCACAGGTCCTCAGACCTGGGACTGGTGCACAGCCCAGCTCTTCTCTGTGATGGTGGACAGTGCATTGACACATCATTCTGCCTTTAGTTTTTCACTATGGAGACGAGATCCTTTATTCTTCAAAGATTTTCAAGGGGAAAAAAAATAGAAAAGATTGTGTATTTCCTTTGCCTTCATATCCACTTCTCCAGTCACACTCTCCAGTTGCATTGTGCAGCTCTGCCCAATTCTACTTAATGCCAACAAACCTGCTCATTTCAGAACACCTTTAGA
The DNA here is from genome assembly GCA_013397815.1 of Aleadryas rufinucha. Taxonomy (NCBI): domain Eukaryota; kingdom Metazoa; phylum Chordata; class Aves; order Passeriformes; genus Aleadryas; species Aleadryas rufinucha. The sequence goes on along the minus strand of VZTH01015613.1, from coordinate 1,027,007 downwards.
GCTGCTGTCCTTAAAAGTACTTTCATTAAAGATCCTCCTCTTTCTCCCTTCTGCTGTGTTCTGTTACCTCACTAGTTTTCATGAGCACGTACTGGGGGGTCACTCCTGCTTTAAGTGGTGGTTTTGCATTTGATTGTTTTCCCTCTCAGTGCCTCAGTGTGCTTTTGTGCTGTTTTTCTCGTCTTTCATGCTGAAGTGCTGCAGGATGACATTGCTCTGTGAGTCAAGGTACATAAAAAACATGTTCTTTGATGTAAGGAAAACATTCTGTCCCATGCACTTGACTGGAATGAGCCTGCTAGATGTTGGTGCCAGAGCTGCCTGGGCACGTGTATCTTCTCAATATCAAAAGAAAATGTGGTTCTGGCTTAATAAGGTGGCTGCAATTCTCAGTACAATCTTTCAGAAAGCCCCTGAAACTTCTCAAGTAATTTAGCAATGGAAGTTTGGGGTTGAAAAAGAGAAGGCAGTCACATTTTCTTGCTTTGCTGGGGATAATGTCAAGTAGATGGTGTTAAAGCAACTATCTGATAATAAAAGTAAACATTATGAAAAAATAGAGTTCAATGAATGCAATTCCTGCAGATTGAGGAAGTCTATGCTGTGTAGTGAGTAGTTACCCACTAATTGCAATCTGTTTGTGTTTCAGATTTGAAATCTTTCTTTGTGGCTGAGCTTCTGTCCACTGTTGTATTGTCAATAATTTCCATTGCTCAACTGATAGGTGGCTTCTTTTTCTTTCAAAAATAAGAGTAAAGACTTTCTCCCAGCATCAAAAGGACAGGCTTTAAAGATGCTTGCAGCGTTCAGTTGGTTTGACTGTGGGCCAAATTTTTCAATACTCTTTTCCATCAGCAATAGTAGTTCTTAGCCATAAAGCACTAGTTTGATTTGTTTGGGGTTTTTTGGTTGTTGTTTTGTTTGTTTGATTGTTTTTTGTTTTTGTTGGTTTTTTGTTGGTTTGGTTTGGTTGTTTGTTTTGTTTTGTTAATAAAAATGATTTAAAAGTCTTTAATATTAGTGGTTTTTAGTAAAAGGTCTATCTTTTCACACATAAAGAAGTAAACCAGAAGCACTACTTCTGGTAAGGACATTAGTTTTGTAGAATTTGTGCTGAGCTGCTTGGTGTTAACTGAAGTAAGCCACTGAGGTTATATAAATTATCTATCACACCCTAATTTAAGCTGGTTCTGCCCTGTGGGCTTCACGTATCTATCCACAGCCTCCTGCTGTTTATTCTACTCCTTCTAACCCCAGATGATGTTGTTCTGTCAGTTTAACTCTGCCTCCAAAATGTGATTGAGCTTGAAACCCAGAATAAATTCAGGCATTCAGTTTTGCAAGTCTTTATTAAAGGAAGAAAAACGCCTGCAAATCATTTCAGATTTATACTGGAAGTTAACCTGTACAGTCTTGTGTAAATGCAGAATGTTACTATTCTGTAAAGCCCCAAATGCTTCTATAAATTGGGAAGATTTTCACCTTGAACTCTTCCTCTTCCCTCAAAAACTTAAGTTCTCTCCAGTTTTGGTTGTTCCTAATTCTGAGGATAGGAGATGAGGAAAATTGCATCAAAATCAGGAGTAATCTCCTTGCTTTTTTCCAAACAGAGGTTAACTGTGACTTCTGATGGCTTCAATGACTATTCTTTTACTGCTGTTTTTACACTGCCCCTTTTGCAGGGTAAGCCCTCATAGCTGGCTTCCAAATTCTGTCCTGGGATATGACCTAGCCAGGCAGTGAGTAGGCAGCTAAGGAGGAATCTATTTTTGGTGTTAAATAAGTTGTCAACAGAAAAATATAGTCATGTGGGCTACTGGATTGTGCTCAGTGCCACAGCTGCTGGCTTTGTTTGGCAGTCTTACTCATCTGCAGCAGAATAGGTGTCACCTTAATCAAATGACTGCAGGATTCTGTCTGCCACAAAGGGGAAGCCTGCAGTTTCTTCCTTCATCAGATTTAAAGCCCAGAGACAAAGACTACCCAAAAGAGAGAAAAATCCAAGAAAGATTGTCAGCTCTATGTTTTCTAGCAGAAAAACCTGCTGCTCTGCCAGAAGAGAAATGATTTTCACTTCAGCAGACTACAATATTCAAGAGTGGAGAAAGGGAAGACATCAAAGTTGCATGTAGCTGGCTGTTTCACATGCTGCTTTCTCAGTATCTCTCACTGAAATTATTCGTGTGTGCTGCTGGTTTAGACAGAGGATCTATAAAAGAAGCAAATTTTGAGGGCTTCATTTTGTCAAATGTGCTTTTCAGGTTACTAACTGGAGGAAAAAAAAATTTGGCTGATCACATATTTCTTATCCTTTAGGAAGGCTATTTTTTTTATACATTCTCTGCTACCCCCCTCTGACAACCCGATTTAACTTTGCAAAAGGCAAAATAAATGTTAGTTAATCTCTTTATCTCTTAGTTGCTTTATAGTAACATAGAACCAACACTTTACTGGACAAGTAGGGGAAGGAGGTGCCTTCTGCCTTAACTCTCCAAGGCATTTGGGCAACGGCTTGTGCTGCCGTGGCTGCAGTTTCCATCAGCAGGATCAGGAGGCCACCTCTGCACTGGAGGCTTGCCCAGGGCTGCTGAAGGCAGCGTGGGTTGCCCTCTGCCTTTCCTGCTTTCTCCCAAGAAACCGAGGTTCAGTCCCGCCTGGACCCACCTCAGCGAGAGCGGGCGGATGGAACAAAGGCTGTCTGCTAAACGGGGCTGGACATGGGAGCAGAAGGCAGCAGGGTCCCCCTTTCCTATCCAGGCAAAACCATTTCTGGGTCTCACGTGAAGAAGAGACTCAAGACTCTCCAGCTAAGGTGACAAGAGGACCTGCAGCTTCTGTGAGAGTGAGGGAAAGGTGCCTCGCAGGCAATTTTTAGCATGAAGGTCACGAACCATCTGTGTTTTAAATAACTAATTCACCAAGCTGTGTCACCATCTCTCCTTCCATTCCTGACTCTTCTGCACTGCTTAGGTTGCTTTTGTCATCGTTTATTTTTCTCATCTAACTCTATGAACAAGACGGGGGATAATACCCTTCTGTCTCCAAAACTTGGGGATTCCTCTCTGTTGAATGAAAAGGACAGCTGACAGTGTTGTAAGCGTTTAACTGACCCAGGAAAAAAATGCTACTGGACATTTTACTGGAGCAATACTGAGAACAGGAACATTTGCAGTTCTTGTCTTGCACCAGTCATGCTTTTTAAAGCTTTTGCATTTTTGAGACTGCTTTGGTCCCTTTATTCCATTGACCATCAACATGAGTAAAGGAAAAATTCTAGTTATTACCAACTGTGTTGATTTAAGCTGGCAACCTGGCCAGTAAGGCTCTGTTTAGTACCTTGATAGTAAACATGGCATTCTGTCCTAAGTAGTGCTGAAGTTTTTCTCTTTGCTGTGACTACTGTAGAAAACAGGGACCTTCAGAAAACATAAAAACCCACTTTCTGGATTAGCTCCACTCTGAATTAAATTTAATTACAAGGTAGCCTTCATTTCTAGGTATTAATGGAATATATGTCCAATACAAAATATATCCTGTTTTCACTTTAGTGAAAGAGTTGAGACACAAAATAAACAATGTGTTATTTCAGTCAGAGATCCTGGCTAACAGAAATACAGTTAAGTGCAGCTGAAATGCAGAAAAGATACCGTGTCTGTGAGAGAAAGTTTTATAGATGAAAAGAAATTGGTATCAAACTCATGAGATTGATTGAAAACAGAGGTAGGTTATTAGTTACTACATAGATAGTAAATAGTTATGTTATATTAACTTACTTCATGTAAGAAATGCTTTTGAAATTGAAGCCTGATATTGATATTACATAAGCAATATTAAAGTTACAATATGTAATATGAAACATAAAATCATTTTTGAACTACTTTTATTTGCACTTTTCACTTAAGCAACTATTAAAGAGGTATGGAAGTAACTTGGACAGTGGCTGACCCAGCATAGACAAAGTTAATAAAATTTCATGCAGTATTAAGAGAGGCAAGATTTGTAATAGGACACTGCTTTTTCATGTGCAGTATATTTTCCTCTGTAAGGGACATGACTGCTCAAAATTCTCAACTATGGCTCTCAGGAGGAATGCTGCTGTCACTGGAGGAAAAATGTATATTGAAAAGTGACAGATGTCAGCTGGTAATAATTATGGCAGCTTAAATATTTATAAATTTGTATGTTATTGTAAAAATTTATTTCTTCATATAAAAGATTGTTTTGTTAGGAATTATGATCCAGACTTTTTTTATTGCTAAAGGCTGTGTGTTATAATTTATGGTTTTGGATTTAGAAAATTTGTTTTCACTGTCTTGAGTCATTTCAAGGATTACAAAACTAGAGGAAGTTCAAATCTTATTTGAGGGGCAGGAACATACATCAAACATCTCATCTAAAAAGGTGCATTTATATTTATTTTGTTCTTAGTCTTTTACAACTGGTTTTACAATGACTTTGCTTTTCTGCTTTAATATTGTACTTTGTAGTTTTGAGCAACAGCTCAGCAACAGCTGCAGTTTTTGCGTTATTTGGCTCTTTAACTTTTTCTTGTCTTATATTCAATGCTCTGAGTGTATGGGGAAGCAGCAGCGCTATATAAAATATTCCAAAAGCCAACAACAGAGGGCTGAGACTGGGCCATGCCAGTGTGGAACAACAGAGGGAAGAGTTTGCCTTGTGTGCTTCTGTTCACATCCAGCACCGCCTTTGGAAAAGCGGGACAAAATCCCGTATGCAAAAGACAGCGCAGCCTTCAGTCAAAGGCCACAAGGCTGCTGCCTGCTCCTCGCTGTGCTTGGGGAGGTACAATGAGTGCTAAATAATTCAGTGTTCCAGCAGCATCTCTGGGAGCAGCAGCCCCTGCAAAGTGCTGACTGGGGCAGCTGTGGAAGACAATTCTGTCAGCGCTGGGGAGGTGCCACAGGGTGTCGGGGGCTGCAAGGTGAATGCCCTCACAATGCTCAGGGTGAACGCTCAGCTAGTGAGGGTTTTAGCAGCCTCAGATGTGAAATTCCAAATAGAGGACGAAGATTTAAAGGGTTTTATTTTTTTTTATTTGTTTATTTTTTTGTTTCAAACGGCTTGTGTTAAATGTTGCTTATTAAGCTAAACGCCCCCTTAAGAAGAAGGTATCTGTTTAAATTTGGTAGAGATTTGCACAAAGAAATCATTTGCCACTGGAGATAGAAAACTTAGTTCAAACCCAGTGGTTATATTTCTTCTCACAAGTAAATCTCAAAACCTTGATTCAGAACATTAGAGTTTTTTTACTGTCTCCTTTAATTCTGACGTTGGCTCAGTTATTTTAGGCAGCTGAAATAACTCTATGATCCTGTGTACTCAGGCACAGCAACAAACCAAAGACAAATCTTAAAAATATTCTCAAAATAGAAGATAAAAAAAATTTTATTATTTTCATTTTAAATTCTTTATTTTTTTAAAAAATTTGAAAGAGGGGAGGTAACAGAAAATGAACTTGTGTAATTAGTTTGTGAAGAACATACAATTATGGATTCCTGGATTTTGCACAGTAATGGACTGCTGCTTTTATTTTTATCACGTGGGCAGAAATGAATGAGTGAGCTTGGGAGTTTTTCCTCTCTGGAAACGGAGTTTTTCTCCTTATCACATGTAATAACAAATGTTCTCATAGTTAATATGAGAACAAGGAAATTAACATTGTGATCATTACAGAGATTTTGTCAAAATAAGGGAGTTTATCAAAGTTCTTTTTAAATATTGTAGTTGGGTTGTGGTTTTCTCCAGGCATCCATATTTCTCTTAAGCTAAACAACTTCACCCTCAGAGATGCAGTTTTTTGCTTCCCTCCCCAGTGTGCCACCCAAATGAAATGAGTATGAGATGCTGGTGGCTGTGTGTATTTACACCCACACAAATCGAGGTTGTTGTACTGCTCTGTAGTACTGCAGCTCCTTGGCAGTCCCACACGAGATCACAACTTGTTGAGCTTGGTCCTTTGTGAACAAACGATGTGAGGCTGCCCCAGTACAGGTTTAAAATAAAATCTTGCAAGAGAGACCTGGGAAAAACAGCTGCATTGATTTGCTGCAGGTAAAGGTCATGGCCAGAATTAGAGCACAGCGTGTTACAGGAACACCTGAAATGAGATTTTCCTGCCTGCGAGCTCATTGTGCTTTAGTGGGCCACTTTGCTCTTGAGCAACTGTGTTTTATTTCTCCAGTTATCCCTCAAGGGGAAAAAACCCCATGGGAAACTGTATTTATGAATATGGCAGTTATTCTAAAGAACTGCCATAAATAGTCAGCTTAATCTTATTTCGTGTTTAACATTGTTACATTCTTTTCCAACTGTTTCTTATTTTTGTTCACTTTCTGAAAAAACCAGAGGCACGGGGTAAAGACAAGCAAGAGTGGGTAAAGTAATCAGTAATGCAGAGAACAAATCCACTGAAAGTAAGATGAAAATGTAAATCTAAATCAGAATTTTACCGGTAAACAGTTTTGTGATACATTTCATGTCACAGCCTTAGGCTTCAGCATTAAACCCAATTCTTTTAATTCTTGGGGATTTTTTTTTCTTTCCCTTCTGGCTCCCAAACTAATTTTCCACTGAATGGAAGTTGTTCAGCCTTGCCCAGATGATAGAAATCAGAACTAACATGGAGGAGAAATTCTTCCAGGTTTCATAATTCTGGATTGTAAACATTTAAAAATAATTAGCATCCCTAAATGAAGCTGATATTTTTTCAAGCCTGAAAAACCTTGTCCTAATCTCTGGGACAACACTGGTGAATACCTTATGTTTTTTACTGCAAAGCCTATCTTTGGACATTTTTCTTCTATATTTTTTATGTCCTTTGTGAACATTTGCCTGTGAAGCAGTTATCTACTCTCCTAAGAGACTCTTAAAATATAAATATATGGAATCCACATAGACCCCTGCTCCCCACCACCACCCCTCTGTTCTGTTGAGCCATGGACAAATTTTGCTTGCACTTCAATGAAGTGTTTCTACCCTATTCTTGTTAATGAAGGGTAAAGAGCTGCTTTGTGTCACACTTCCTTCTTGCCTTCTCTTCCAGTGCAAGACAGAAGTTATAGCTGTGGCAGTGAATAACAGCTGGACAGTTATGATGAAAGTAATTCAGAAGTTATTAAATAAGATCTTTGTACTTGCCAATTCATGCTGACAATTCCAAACAAGGAAATGTTTTGGTCTACCTGAAAATCTGAAATGGAGGTATTGTGCTAACTGTATAACATTTAATTCTTGTAGTCAAGAAAAACTGCTTGTTCTGTGTGGAAATCTTTATTTCTTGTAAATGAGTATTTTAGATATGTCTACTGAAGGTACTCATACTAAATCCACCCTGAAGCAGTTTGGGGTTTTTTTAATTCTCACCCCTACCCCACCTCCAAAATAGGATGAATTAGGAAATACTTCTTTTCCTCTATCAAAGCCTTTTTTTGGAACACTTGAATGAATTCCATGATAAAACCTGAGTACCAGGAGAATCCTACTGTAGAATGAATTTAAAGTCTAGCTCAGGTTGAAATCTGAGCAGATTTTTTTTCATTCTAGTTCTGATTTAAGATGTGATCTTGTATTTGTTTATGTCCTGCAGTCCATTAGCTTCCCTCCTTCATTGTCACTGATAATTTGATAGCAGAAAAGCCTTACCAGGGGCACACTAAAGGATATAAATGCCTGTTGTGTCAGCAGCACAGCAGTCCTTAGGCCACACACAGTTGTTCCCTCTGCCCTCAGCTGCTAAGACCTCATTTTCTGCCTGTTCATGGAGGTGTTAAATTTGTTCTTCCTTAAACATACAGAAAAATGAGACTGTGACACGTTTATGTGGCGGGGAATGAACAGGTCAGAAAAGCTCAAGAGCCGATGGAGTACGAATAGAGGCAGCCAGGGAAGCAGCTCTGACTTTGTTTTGGGGAGGTGAGGAAGAGCATGTCAATAAAAAACCCTACTCTGTAGCTGGAAAGGTTTACTGTGAAAAATATGCTGCCCTAAAAGTGGAGAACTCAAAGAATGAGGACAGGCACCTCTTGAGCCTTTTTCTGAGATATACTGATAATATTTTGAGGTGATGTAAAGGGGTGTAAATGCAATTTTTGTTTGCTTCTTAATTAAGGAAGCACATTTTGCTCACAGCAGCTGAAATGAACAGTTAACCATATATCCTTTTAGAATGCAGAAAACTGCTTGCAGTGTTCAGCAGTCTTTTTTACTAGTACGTTTTAAAAGTTTATGTCAAAACCTGTTGGTTTTTGTTGGTACAGCGGGGTTCCAATTTTGCTGGGATTTTTTCATTGGAATTACAGCTGCACTGGTGGTATCCCTGCAGTCCAGTAAAGATGTGTAAAATCTATACCCTTAAACATATGGAAAATCCAATCCACAGAATATTTTCTGCTTCGATACAAATTCATGGCTGTATTTCAAAGTTATGGCTCTGTCTTATTCCTGTTCCCTTCACCCCTGTGACTGAAGTAAGAAAAGGGAGAAAAGAAAAAGAAACAAAAAATAGGCAATCATGACACTGAGATATAGTATCAGCCCTTCTGCTTCTGGAATAACAATCCAATGCCTTTAACATTATTTCAGTGTAATACCAGCCTAAAGTTAATTTCCGAGTGTTCTGTTTTATGGTAAAGCAAATTAGACCTAACCCCAGAGAATTTTAATCCATCAGCCCACAAAGGTGAAAAGGGCACTCAGAGAAATGTCCCAACCCCACAGCGTTCATGACACTTGTATTTATTACTTTAAACCAATTTTAGCTGGAGGGAAAATGTAAACGATGCTCAATGATAAATGTTACTGTTGTACAGGAAGCCAAGAATGATCAACTGTAGTATTTATACCTATTAATAGAACATGCAGCTCTGAATACTTTAACATATGCTGTTTTATTAGGGTGACAACATGAGTGTATACATACAATCATGAGTGTATACATGCAGTTATCAGGAATTTCTTTAGGAAAAAAATATATTTGATCAAAGATTTCGTAAAGTTCCATGACTGTCTTCCTCTTTAGTAAGTTTTCTCTGATTTTTAATGTGTGTTTTCTTTTTTCTTTTTTCTTTTTTTTTTTTCCAAGTTTGTTGCTATGCACAGCCTTTCCTAATTTCTAGATCTTAGCATAAAATTTCTTTTGGCACCTCACAACATCTTATTCAGTAGAATTATTTTACAGTGTATGACAACAGCTTCCATAAATAAGTTGATAGAAAGGCAAATGAAGCACAAGCCATGTTATCCAACACAGCAATTACAAGGGTAATGGTTGTCTTGATGTGAAGTAGTGGAATACTGAATCATTTAATAAAATGAAATTTGTAATTTGTTAGTCAGTTATATTCAGGTTGCTATAAATATGTTAAAGTTCTGTCAAACCAGATTATTTCAGTGACATCTCAGAAAGGATGATTGCTGCTGCCTGTAAATGTGTGTAAGCANATGAATACTGACCAAGAATTATGTAATGTTATCCTTTGTGCTGGTTTGGGGAAGAGGAAAGAAGGAGGGGGGTGTGGGAGTAAAAAGAGGGATTTTGCTTTGATTTTCTTATTATTTTCTTTTCTCTTTTAATTCTGTTAATAAACTTTTCATTTTCTTTAAGTTTTGAGCCTGTTTTGCATTCCTCCAAATCTCCTATCTCACAAAAGATAAAGAGGTGAACTGAAACCACTACAAAATTGGTGTTTCTGCCCGGTTTCAAACCGAAACCACTACAAATCTGGTGCATTGGCCGGGAAAGTGAACCAAACCCGCTACACAGAGCTTCTTTCCTTTTGATCTGATCCTGATTTGCTTTTGATACATTTCACTGTTAAATACTGGCTGTAGTTTTTATGTTAGAAAAGCTGATGTTTCTTGAGATGCAATGGGCACAACCTGCGGCATTATTCCCTAACACAGTCCCCTCCAAAGGACCTGCAGTAAGAGGAGCCCCTCTGGGTGTTTTCTATAGAAAGGAAAGGAATTGTTTGTTCAGAAACAGTAGTAGAGGGGGTTTTTTCCACTCTTGCTCAAATATCGTCAAAAGTATTCATCAAAAAAATGATGATTGTTTTCTTGTTTGAAGTTTGTTGTGCTTAGGTCAAGCTGCCTACAACTGTTGTTTTAGCAGAAGTACTGAATCAATGTCTGTCTCCTCTGTCACTCACAGCAATGTAAATACTGGAGAGTTTGTTCTCCTTCATCATGAACTGCTTTGAGAACTCACATAATGTGGCACGCTGAGCGAACTGAAAATCTCATTATTGTATTAGGCAGTTTCTTAAGTGAAGGTTGTGCACAACCTTTTATCTGGCAAGGTCTGTTTAGCTGCTTGTTGTACTCTCCTGAGCTCCTAGGCCCTGTCATGTGATGTAAGCACATGACAAGGAAAGCCTGCCTGTATATTTGACATACACCTCTGCATCCCATAATGTTAGGGAATCAGATCCTTCCAGGCTGCCACGGGTGCAGCCTTCACAGGGCTGACCACTGGACTCCTCTGTGCAAACCAGGCAGCCCTTGGCTTAGTGACTGCTGTGTGTGCACTCTTTAGACCTCTCAATAATCCATCACAGCCCTTAACGCTGCTCAGACACCTGATGGGCACCTTGGCAGAGCAGGGACCACGGATCCCGGGCCAGATCTGAGACATGAATTGTTCCTGTAGGCAGAATCCACCTCACCGCTTATGGCTTTAATCAAACTTGTTTAAAAACTGAAATGAGAAACTTGACTCCATCCACTGAAGGGCTTTAACATAACTGATTTTATTGGGAGTTAAGAAAAATCCAAATTGGCAGCAGTTATTTAAAGTTATTTTTGTGTTGCCACTGTCAGCATCAACATTATATGAAGGAAGAAGATGTAATTCTATATGTATGAATTTGGTTTTCATGCTCATATCTTATATTTGAAGAGGTGTGTATCCAGTACAACCAGTTCCTTATTTTGGATACACTTCTCTGGCAGCATCAATATAGTGGACCCCCTCCTGGGATGTATTTTTGTGATGGTAGTGAATAGCACTCGATAAAAGGGGAGAATGAGGGAGACTTCCTTATGTGCATACACATATATTTGCTCATGTTTTTCATAAAGGATAATTCCTATAGAAGCTTACTTTGCTCTAAGGAAAAGGCACTGGGAAAGAAATGACAGGATTGAACATCCTTGATCAATAATGCTTTCTCACCTATATATGACCTCTCAGATTCTATGCTCTTCAAAGCAGAAATTTGGATCCCAGTTTTTATGACACCAAATGATTCCAGCAAGCAGCTGGATGTAGGAAAGCCACTGTTTGGAGAATTGCCAGCTCTGACAAAGCAACACTGTGTTGCTACTTTGCCCGTGAAATTGGCAGAATGATGAGGTCCAGGCGTGATAAGCAGAACTTTGCTACAGTCAGCTCATTTCCTTTTGTGGCTGCGATTGCTGGCAGGACGCAGGCCCCAGACAGCCTTGGGAGCGTGCTGTGATACGGCCAGAGAGGCTCAGAGAGGTTCTGGCTCATCAGGCAAGAATCCAAGTGTTAAAACATTATGTGTAGCTTTGCACTTGTTATTTGTGAACTATTATCGTTGTCTGTAACCAAAGCATGAGCATGTAAAACCTCATCTGGTTTTTTTACACCATACAGCTGCGAGCAGATAATGTATGGTGTGTACAGGATTCAGAGGAATCTGATGTTGTGGTTGTCATTTTTTTAATCACTTGGATCAATCACTTCAGTCTGTCCAAATAGAGGCTTTTCTTCAACTGAGTCTGTTGAATGCAATTTCCATTTTCATTGTGGGTTCTCAGTTATGAGACTTTTCTCATACATTACCCCTATGGGGTTTTTTCACTATGTATGAGGAGATGGCATTTTCTCTCACAGAAAGTTTTATGCCAAGTCTTTATAAAGACTCACATTTTTAATGTGAAAAATAGCTCTGGATAAAAATCTGTTGTTGATTTATTCCCTTGTCTTGTTCTTGGCTCCTATCTCTGACTAGAGCAATAGGCTTGTTCAGTGCAATTTTCTTCGATTTTTTAAAACATACAGACAAATGGTGCTGGTATTCTCTAATTTTAATTTTGCTTTGTAATTTTGGGTTGATTATGACCAACATATAAAATGTGTTTTGACTCAATTAAGCTTTCAGTTAATTTTTTTTTTTAACCCATGTAAAGAAGTCATAATAACAGAATTTCAGACTCAGTAGGGAGTTCAATTATTTTTGTCTTTTTCAGTAATTTATTCACCGGTTGGAGTCTTTTCTGCAAAGAATCTTAATTGAAATACTGCCTAATTTCCTAGCTGGAATTCAGAAAACGAAATATGTACCAGGGAAAAGCAGGAACAACAAAAAAGATTGATTTTAGGAAAACACTTGCCAAGTAATGTGATCAAAGGACATGTATTGGAATTTTGATTCTTCCATCAGCCTTAGTTTTATTTGTGGCAGGATACAGTGGAATGAAAGGGCAAACTGAGCTTCCCAGATTGGCTGAAAATATTTAAGCAGGTTCTCTCATTCATTTTGTTCCATGGGTGTCATCTGTGAGCTTCAGGGGGTGCCATCTTGCAGCCATGCCCTTCTCCAGTTTACAGTGGAAGAGATAAAGATAGAAAATGGCAACAATCGGAGCCCTGTGGTCCTGCTCTCGTTACCACCATCCAGGTGGAGCAGGAGCCACTAAATCTGTCTCCCCTCTAAACCCAATCTTCTTGCCAGCTTTTTACCTGTTTGGCTGCCCACCCAGGTGGACCATGGCAGCCTAACTTAAACACAGGGGTACTGAGGCAATGGCACTGAAAGCCTTGCTAAATTTGGGATAAATGATGTTCACTGCTCTCTCCAGCTACAAAAATTCAGTTGTTTCATCATAAAAGGAAAGCAGATTGGTCAGGTATGACTTACCCTTTACAGGCCCATTCCAGTCCCCAGCCATCACACTGGCTGTGGGCTCAGAGATGTGGTTTCAGGAGCTGAAATCAGGCTGACTTGTTAACACTTCTCTAGGTTGATCTTTCATAAATTGCTCCCAAATCTCAGGTAAGTCAGTCCTCAGTAACTGAAAGTGAAACATATCCATAAATATACTTATTGATGTTTTGGTTTTAATAAGGGAATATTAAAAAAGATTTCTTGATGCAATTTTTGTACCACCTCCTTCAGAAAATGATGCTGCTTTAAATTCACTGTATAGGGTAATATATGGTAATCTTGGGGGTGGGTGATTGGGAATTCTCTCTCCATTACTTTTACCTATAGGATATGCAACCAGGTGCTTTTATTTGGCCAGGTATTCTTTATAAACACACACAATACTTTTGCATTTATTCATTCAGCTGTGCTTTGCTTTGTTCGTTAGTGTGGCAAAGGACTTTCAAGTAATATACTGATCTGAGGAAGGTGTCAGTCCCTGCAGTAGCTGTTCCTCAAGCACTTGGGTTTGTTAGAATTTTCAGAAGAAAATATGTTTAATGAGGAAAGTGAATTGATTCTGTATCCTGTTTCTGATACACATATTTTCTTAACTTGTATTGCTGTAGCTGTATTCTCGCTGAAATATTTCTAGTCCGTGCTTGAAACAAGGTCTTTAAAAGGTAATCTGGAGAAGCTTTAATTTATTTCTCAGTAGTTTTAATGAATTTATGCAAATCCGAGTGAGAATAAAAGGCTTTTACATATCAGTGTGTTTGCAAGAGGGCACAAAAAGCTTCCTTCTGGTATTTAAAATGCAATCAATTTCTTGTTGCTGACTGAAGTTCAAGCTCTGTATCAAGGGGATGACAAATGGACTGAGACATGTTCTTAAGCATTCATCTGTGGCACGTTGGTCAAGCTGTGAATCAGTTTGTGAGGAGCTGAAGGATGGCTCAGAATTTTGCATTTCAAGTGTCTCATTTTCTACATCCATGCATTGTGTTCATGGCTTGAGATGATGATGGGGAAAGTGACAAACTCTAGAAAAAAATATCTTTAACATCTCATCTTGGAAGTTGCTGTGGTTCTACTGATGCAGTGTGTTCTAAATAAGAGTTCTAAAGAGCATGGGCTCTTCTGCCTTAGTTTTATTATCTTGGTGTCCTTAAGAGGAGTGAGCCTTAGGCTGTAAGATGCACACTGGGAGAAGATCCAGTTCAGGACAGTGACCTAAGCAGTTATTTGTGCTCTCGCACACAGCACTTTGTGACAGTCTGAATCCCTATATGTCTGTTGCAGAAAAGCTACAAGCTTAAACTACTTCAAACCACATTCCAAGTGGCAAATAACTTTATTTCAACTCTTCTTAGGCCAGTGAGCCTTAAGATTTGCTTTTTAAAAAAATTCTTCCTGAGTTTTCAGTGCCATATGGTGCAGTACCATTTTTTGACCTGATCTTACCAGAAATCAGCCCAAATATGACAGTGGTGGTGAAGAAGAAATTCAGGGAGAGAATTCCATTAAATGCTTCTGGTTTTTATTGTCTTGAACTTTAGCTTAAGGATTTAAGTCACTTATGCAAAATTAATTAAAACTGTTATTTCTGATACATCTTGAAGAATAAGTCTCTGAGATAGCAGAGTAGGGAATATTTGGGTTGCTGGTGTGGGGCACAAGATATTGTGGTCTGGAACATGTCAAGGTAAAAACACGGTATGTCATGATAATGCTTTTGTAGGGATTGTGTGTTGGAACTTTGGGTTCTGTCTCCAAAACTGTCTCAGGCATGAATGATCAAATTGCAGTAAAGTTATGTTGCTATAAATTAGTATTAATTCTTTAATACAACCCAGTATACAAATATTATTCAGCTATAATGCTACTTGGGCAGCAAATTCAATCCTTTGTCCTTCATATTCTTGTCATGTTTGGATAAGGAGGAAATCTAGAAACACATTTGCTGTAGGTCACAATTTGATCTCAGTTATTTTGGCGTAAAACTGGAATAAATCTTGTTTGTACAAATGGAATTACTGAACTTTTATAGTGCTGTGAGTTGAGTTTCACCCCGTCTCTAAACAATTCTTGCTAAAGATTGAAAAGCATTAAATAAAATAAGTAGGTCACACA
The DNA here is from genome assembly GCA_013397815.1 of Aleadryas rufinucha. Classification (NCBI taxonomy): domain Eukaryota; kingdom Metazoa; phylum Chordata; class Aves; order Passeriformes; genus Aleadryas; species Aleadryas rufinucha. The sequence continues at coordinate 1,011,960 of VZTH01015613.1, read as the reverse complement.
AGTGAGACGATACTGCCCCTTATCTTTAAACAATATTCTAATTTGACTCTAGTGCACTGAAAAGAAATGAATACTGTATGTGCTCCCATGTGAGCTGTCAGAAAGATAAAACTGAATATTCTCTAAATCAGCTTTTCCACGGACAACTGCTTCATCATCATTAGTATGTATATTCTTATTAATATCTAGGCCACCCAGTTATGAGATCCTAGACTGCAGCTTTTCATAATTTACAACTGCTATCATTTTCAGCAGGATTGTATGCATGACCTATCACAGAATGAACACTTGATATATCTCTCTGTGTCTTCTCAAAGTGTTATTTTGAAATAAGGGCTAAGAATAAATGCATACATCTGTTGAGGAAGTTGCATTTCTGCACAGTGTGGTGATCCTTGCCAACTGCTCTGCTGTGTGTGAGAGGACCGGTCACTGGAGGTGTCTGACAATTTGGAATTAAGACAGCTTGGCAGATGAGGGCAGACACAGGAACCTTCTACAGCAATATGTAAGAGTTGGGATCTGAGTATAAATAAATTAAAAATTCTGTAACTCTCCAGGGGTATAAATGAGAGTGGAGTAGAGATGACTGTAGTCAGGCTTGCAGGCTGAGGCTGGGGAACCCGTATAGAGGTGACTGCTGTAAACACCAGGGACCTATGCAAGGAATAATATAGAAATATATAAAATACACTGCTGGTCTGAGTGATTGACTGCAGTGTCAGCCACTGTGAATGGGGATTCAGCTCATTGTTCAATACCAGGCGGAATTTGAGATAGAAATTTCTGGGATGGGATTGGCTGATGAAATTTTCATTATGTTCAAAATCCCAAGTGATTCCTTTTATTCCACGAATTTCTATCATGCATTTTCCAGACTAATAAGAATTGCTACATATTGGCCTTAATAATTCCATTATTATCTATAACTGTCAAGGAAAGCAGGAGGTGGGGTGGGGGTAAATGAAAACCAGCCAAGCAGTAACAGTAAATGCTGCTTATTAGGAAACACTTTCTCTAGTGGCATCTCTGGAGACACCTTGATAAAGTTTTTGTGGTGAAAGAACTTTTCTGTAAGTGAAATAAAACCAAATTATGCTGTTTCTCAAACCAGCAGCAAATCCCACTTGTGTGTAACTGGGCTTGTTCATTGGTAAAGCAGAGTAATATGTCTAAGAAATGGTGAAACCTGTTTGCATTCCTTTGGCTGACATAAAATGTATAACAGAAAAAAGTAGATGATCCTAACCAGGTTTTTGGGAAAAAAACCCCAAAAAGTTAATTTCTGGAGTTTCAAGTGAGTCAAACCACTAGTCTGGAGAAAACCACGTCAAATTTGAAACTAAAATTAAATCTTCCAGCTCTCTGTTTATCACCATTAGGCAATATGCATTTTCTAGGCTGAACTGTTGAAATCACGATGGAAACATTTTATAGAATATTGAAATTTTAAAAGGATTTTTAAAAAATCAGGTTTCATGTAGATGACTATTTCAAACTCTTTCGTTCCTCAAATTTCTTGGTACAACCTGCTTGAAGGTCTCTTGGTGTCTTTTCTGGTTAGGTGCCATCATCCTGTGTTAAACAGCTTGTTCTAAAGCACGACTGTTCTTAAATAAACATATTGAGCTTCATGGGATGAGTCAAACACACTCATGAGACAGAACGTTCTGTTACTGAGTCACAGCCGAGGAAGACATGAGGATGGTTAATACAAAAACCTTAATTGTTAGAATTCTGCAAAACATGAAATTAAGAAGCTGTGACATTGGTTTGAGAAATAATTCTGTTTTCAGCACAGCCTCAACTATAAATGCTGTTGAGTTTATAGGATGGCACATTCCTTTGGAGCAAGCGTTTTCATTTAGGACACAAAACTCACTGTTTTATTCTGAAAGTGACCAGGATCTGTCAGTTTTATTCTTTTTACAGAATTTTGCTCTTTAAAAAATTTTCTTCATTGTACGGATATGTTTATGTATTATATTTATATTTATGTATATAATTACACTGGAAATCTTCAGCCTCAGTATCCCACTTATATGCACTTTTGCACTGATTTGGTCTCTCCTGGCTGGTGCTGGTTTTAGTATTTACTTTACACAAAAGTGCATCCATCATTTTTTCTCTTTTTTTTTTTTTTTTTTCTTTGTGGTGGCCACAATTCTCTCATTTGCTGGTGGTGTTTGCACCATTCCCACGAGCCAGGAATCAGTCTCTTGGCTGTGGTGAGGTGTGTGCATGCAGCTTGTGAGCCAATCATCAAGTAACATTCTGTGAGTTTAAGACAGAGCTGCAGCAATGATGGACGCTGTTACAGGTGTGTTCCACAGTTCAGAACTTTAGTCAGGAGCACAAGGAGAGCTGGCCTGGGACTCCTGGTGCATTGCAGCTGATCTCAGAGAGGTTACAGAGACAGCTATGGAGAAATAGAATTCCACTGAGGACAGCAGCTGTACTGTTCCTAGCAAGCTCTTCCACCCTCCTTATCATCCTCGGCAGTTTCAAAAACATTGCTGTCTTGTGAAAAGCCATCATTTTCTTCCTGTGTGAACATTTAGTAGTAGGACCGACAGATGATTTTTAAAGATACCATCATGATTTTAATTATGTATATTTTATCTTAAGATAGCCAGACACTCCAGCCTCTGAGTTTGCAATCTATTTACAAACTCTGATTTTCTGTGACATATTTTCTCCTGCAAGTCTCGTCTGTTGAAGTAATTTTTTTTCCCTAATCATTAGCTGTATTGTATGTTCACAGAAAGTAATCTTAGAATGTGTCAGCAAGAAAATAAAGAGGAAAATTGTTACAGAAACATCTACTAAGCAAACCTAGCTCAAATGCATCGAATCAGCAGTAATATCAAACACAAACACAAAATAGTTACCAGACATGGAACTAATGTGGTTATTGGGTTCACACCTTAATTATGTGCAATCTGCCTAATTACCTGTGTTTGTCCATGAAATGTATATTTCCACAGGAGTGTACAAGGTAAATAATGTTCATTCCTGGTTAGTGTTAAGCCACATCAGCACTGGCAGGTGCTTTTCTGGCACTAAAGAGGCAGCCGCTGCACCAGGAGCCTGTTCCATATATACATGAGCACTATCTGCTTGCCACCTTGAAAGATGCATTTAAAAGATGATTTCCAAAGGTACTGGGGATGAAAGTGCTCATGAACTGTGTGTGACTCCTCAGTCAGTGTGTATAGAGCTAGCAGGAGCTGAAAGAGGAAAATAGCCTCTGCATGAAGAGAACTGAAGGGTGGAAAATGTGGGAGCGCAGAGAATTGAGTTTGTTCTCCCAGTTCTGCTCCTTTCTAAGGAAAGGCAGGAAGTGTGGAAGGGTGTGTGAAAGGAATGTGCTGGTGAAGAGTGGATTTATCCTCTTGTTGGGAACTGATTGCCATGATACCTTTTTTGAAAGGCTGATGCCTTCAGATGAGACTGAAACTGCAAACAGGCTCTTTTCAATTATCCCCTTGAGGTAGGTGAGGGCTGAATCTCAATCCAATTACCTGCTCCTGCAACCAGGAGCCCTTTCTTATTCTGAGTAGTCCCTCTGGCTTCGGAGAAGTTATTGCTGTTGTGATACAGCAATAACCTGTGTTAAAAGGTTTGGCTTATTTTTCACAAACTTTACATCCCGATGAAAGATTTGGCAGGAGCAGAACTATAATATTTAGTGTAAAATATAGGTATTTAGTAAAAAATATCTGTTTTGTGAATGCTTTGCCCAGTGACATCTGAGAATTTTGGAGCTGTTACTTTCACTCAAATTTTCCTCTCTGTCATTAGTTCATATGATGGTAGATGTACCAAGCATAAAGCCTTTGTATGTGATTATTATATTTTGAGTTATGAAATTTACTCCCACTACATTTTCAAGGCATTTTGCAATGCAATATTCTCTAGCTTTTATAGAGGCTAACAAAAGAAAAGTGACTTCTCACAAAACCAACAGTCACTGCTTTCTCTGATCCGCATTTTTTGAGAATACAAATTCTGTGGCTTTTCATTTAAAGGAAAGGAACATGTATTTCCTACGTGATTTTTGTGTTAACTTAGAAGTTTTTTCACCAGATCTGTACAGCAAAGGTAATCTGCTCTACAAATCAGCAACAAAAACATCTTGCAGTGAAAGAGCAGTGAGATTGTGCTGTTGAGAATTTGGAGTTGCAATTTGCATTTGCAGGACCGTTTAAACCAGGAAATGGCACCACTGCTCTCTTTGCATTACCCAAATGAGGTTGCAGAGTACCACAGACATTTCCCGGTGTGTTTTTGAAGCTCCCAATGATGATGATGGCCCAGGATTCCTTTGGGGACAGCCAAACCTTTTAACCTGCCTTTCTCTTTTGTTAATGTTGATTGAAACTTAACTGTCCCTCCACAGCTTCTAAAGTTGCTATTAGATAGAGATTAAATGCCTGTAACTCAGGGTTTAAAACCCACAATAATCTAAGGATCAGCTGGGAAGGAAGAAATACGACTTGACCGAGTAAACATGAAAGACTTTCCCAGAAAACACAACATCAGCACAAATCCAGGCAGCTTTACTGAAGCCGTTTCCAGACCAGCAAGCTGTGTCCCTCTCTTTTATTCTGATGATCTCCCTGTATGCAGAGTCTGTTCTGCAAGACTCCAGAACTTAAACATTGAGGATAATTGTTTGGAAGCAGCAATTAAGTATGACTGTTAATATTTAGATTTTTGTTCAAGGAATATAAAATTGGGGTTGTTTTTTGTGTTAGGGCACATTCAGTGCATTTGAGAAGAGAAAAATGCTGGCATTTATTTGCCATTTCTCTGTCTCACTGAATTTCCTAGCAGTGGTACAGATTAATGTTTTTAGGGTCTGTAGAGATATGTGAGAATACCTGAATAACTTGCAGCCATTGAAAATTTGATTTGGACTCAGAACCAAGAGTTAAGCTGATACTGACTGTAGCTCTGAAAGCAGGTATAAAAGCATTAGGAAATCATGCATGGAGATGGTTTTCTTGGTGGTAGCCAAGAGGAATATATCATTCTAAAAGGAAAAATTACAGAAAAGCTAGTAAAGTTGAAATCAAATAATGTGCAGAGATGACTGCTTTAAATTAAAACTTAATGCAGCCTAGAATATTAACTAACAGCAGAAAAGCTACTAAAAGAGCTTAAAAAACAACCCAAAACCTCACAAAGCTTGGGGCTGGAGCCTGAAATAACCAATGGGTTTTGAAATGTTATGAGACAGAGATTCCTGTGGTACTGATGGAGACAGTAAGTTTGGAATCTTATTACAAAAACTGAGGCTGTTTGCTTCAAAGACATGAACAATGTAGTTGTATTCATAAAGGAAAGCAATTTTTAGGAAGGCAATACAATAATATTACCATTTTAATATCAACTCTTCAAATTTATTGGAAATATTTCCTGCACCTCAATGGCCTCTTGAAAGCAGATCTGTGTTGTGGACCTGCACAGACCTTTGCTGAGTCTGTGCAGTTGGTTTACAGATCCCATTGTCCAGGTATGGAACCTTGCATGGCATTGAGAGAACACCATCCAAATTAAATTAGCACCTCCAGAAAAATTGGGACATTGTTTTGGCCACCTGTAGGCAGACAGCAAATGGGATTACATGTCCCAGACAAAAATAAAATGGATTCTGCTTGAAAACACGATAAACCACTGCTCTCTTAAACCTGCCACAAGGTAAACCTGTTGCTATTGACTTGGTTAAATTAATACTATTGCTTAAATTATCATCTCTCTAAATTAGCCACCACCTTTAGAAAAAGCAGTCAGGATTTCCTTTTGGATAGTTTGAAAATGTCTTGAGTTCTTTTGATCCGAAATAGGGATAGCAGAAACCATCAAATTCGTCAAGCAGAAGCACATCTACTGAATTTACATGAGAATGTAAATAATTTTTCATTTTCCTGCATGATAATCTGATTCTTAAATGAATAATTATTTGTCCTTTGCCCTTATCATTTAGCACAGCCAGGAAACAGGATTATTGATAAGGAAAGATAAGATAATGTAATTGCCCTTAAAACACAATGAAATCCTTTAGGACATATTCCATAAGTGAGATTACATAATGAGTGATTTTGAGAATGGAATTTGAGGCTTTTTGCATTAAATTTACCATGTAGCAGCACTTCTTGTGTGGTAGAGCATATTATCAACAAAAACTCTTAGATGGATTGAATTTAACAATTTTATTAGTAGTATGATATATTCTGAATGGCCTAGGGTCAGCTCTTTATAATGAACAGTGGTGATTAGAATGTATTTTGCATAACTTTCCATTAGTCCTTAATGGTTTCACTTTATATCCTTTTACAATCAAAAAATCAAACTCATTTGGCTGAACAAATGTCCCGTTAGTTTTTACAGACTTACAAAGCTTTGTGGAGAGACTTGCACAGTGGGTGTCAGAGTGTTAATTGCTAACAAACCTTCAACAGTAGGAGATCCTCAGCTTTTCATGTAAGTTTTTTAATAATAAAATGTTGCTGAGGGAAGCAAATACTTGAGGTTCAGGGTGTTCATGTAAAGATTACAGAGTTAACTCTGATTTTGAGGATATGTCTTGACTATTGTGTCAGCAGAGTGCTCTCTGTAGAAGAAAGTTCACCAGGTAATCTAAGTCTGATACACTGATCATGTAAAAACCACCTTATGGTGTTAAACAATACTTTTATACTATTAGTCCTTTCACAACCTCCTCAGAAATCAAACATAACCAGCAATTATATAAACCCTGTCAGATCAATGACAGCCTTAGCAGGGTTGGAGCAGCCCTGTCTTAGCAGCATCTGCAGAGAGCAAAGCAGGAAAAGCCATTTTCCAAAGCAGAATATCTTCCCTCGGTGTCACAGGGTGCACATGCACAACGTGCTATGCACAGTTTGGGTGAGGGAATCAAAATAAATTGACTGCTAAGAACCGTGCATCCCTCATTGATCCACATGAACTGAACTAAGTCCCTTAAGCCACATAAATCAGTGGGATGAGTTGGAAAGAGAAATGGGAGAGAGATTTCGGCCCCGTGAGAAATTTAAGGGCTTGTTTTTCATTGTTTTTCTTCTTGTTGAAGCCTCATTTCATATGTTCGGTTTATAGTGATTCTTTTAAAGTTTTGTACCTTCATTATTGATACCATTTTGATCTCACTATCAGTCACCTGTAATTCCCACTGAATTATCCTCTGTTCTCTGCTGACTGCTACGTTCTACTGCTGCTTTGTGGACACAAGGTGCACCTTGATAATTCGTAATTCAAAGGAGTTTATGATATTTGGTTTAGCCTTATTTTCTTCATAACCTGTAATTTGTTAAAGTGATGGAACTGATTTCTTTCTACTGTTTTAAGCATGCATTTTGATTTCCCCAAATGCTTAAATTAAAAAAAAAAATCGGTTTCATGGAATGTTCTGCAGAAAATTAAGATTCCCTCATGCACAGAACTCAAGTACATTTTGTTTTTCCAAGGCACAAAAATTAAATGAGAGTTTTATATGGAAGTAAATTGACATTTCAAACCTGTTAATTTACTGCAGATTTGATACAAATGAAAAACAAGTTTGGATTTTTCTTTAAGAGGGGATTGGGAAACCTCTGAACAACCATTCTGGCTTGACAGAGAATCTCAGAAGAGTAGGTTTGCTACAAATTCAAGAAAACTTCCATTTACCTTGCGAAATGCTCTAACTCATTATGTTTTGGGATTCAGCCTAATGTTTCTACAAATTAAAATGATGAATTCTTATCAAAGGGAAATAAAAAGGTTAATTGTAATGTGCATTCCTGTATCTTTTTTATAACCAATTTATTACAGGGCTATATCTATGTCAGAAGTGAATCTCAAACGTCTCGATATTAGTCTTTGAAAAACTGCAGTCATTGATAAGTCCTACTGTTCATTATAAAAATGAAGAGTTTTTAATTTGAAAAATTGCAAAGAGACTTCCTGGCAGTTCTGAAATGAATCTTAATGCTCTTATTGTGGGAATCAGCAGCATTGCTTTTGATGCATCTCATTAATAACAAAAAGCCTCATTCCAGTTATTAAAATACTCTTGCACGTTCTGTACTGATCATTTTTTAGTTTTTACAGTTTCTTGCTTGCATTACTCCCCAGTGACATGATATGTGCAGATTGTTCTCCGAGTATGTACAACTGAATAATAATATTAAAAACTAATAACTTCCTTTGAGTGCACTGCAGAATTAAGAAAAGAAAACAGTTTTAAGCCTTTAATATAATGAAAAATTATATTGGGGCTTTCATGTTGTTTTGCTTATGCTTCAGTTATTGCTTTCATTAAAGTTTTAATTTCCAGAGATATTGCTTTGATAAAATTACATCTTTGGTTAGTATCTGTGTTCACACTGAAAATTATGGGCCTTTTCTGTCATTTATTGCCACCTATTTTCTGTTTTAATTACTTTCCCTAATGCATACAAATAATAGAGAAAAATTGAATTAAAATACTTCATCTATATAATCAATGAAAAATGTGTGAGAGAAGAGATTATAATCTTCAAACTGAAGCTCTGCAGTAAAAGAAGAGCTGGTGAGATCTTTGTTTTTTTCCTAATTGTGCTCTGTTTTTCCATTGATATAATGAGTGCTAGTATTAAAATACATTGATAGGGAGAATACTCTACTGCTAGAGGTTTTACTGTACTTTTAAAGAGGAATCTAATTCACCAATTACAGTTGTTCTGTAAGATAGTTGCGATTACTATCCTAAGCGATGCAGATGAGATCCCTGAGACCGGGGAGGTTGGATCAAAGCCTCAGTTTTGGTGGAGACACAGAGTAAATGAAAGAAAAGATGGTGGTGACCAATATACGCAGCATGAGTGAGGTGGGAGGAGTTCAGACCATCCCAAGCAGACCTCAGTAAAATATTTCTTTGTAGTGTGTGGTGTTACTTATAAAGATTAAAGCAATGGACATACCATTTATGAAGATATAATGATACAGCATATGAGGAAAAATGTAATTTCCTGTTTTGGTCAGTTGTCATAATTGATTTAGATAAACATTTTTGCCATAAACCTTCTGTTATGATAATATTTCTCCTGGGAAATGTGACAGCATTCCTGCAGGCACCTGCATGAGCTGATCTGCAGGGCAGGTTGAGTTGCAGGGACCCTCAGTGTTGGGTTATTTCTGTGCTTATCTTTATGTCACTGTAATTATGGCATTGGCCTAATACCACACTTGAAGGGCTCCAGCTGGCTGATGTTTAGAGCAAGGTGTACCATATGGATATCTTAAGATTCTTCAGTTTCTTCTAAATGAAGATTTAGACTGTATCAGAGATGTAGAAGTGCAGCTGAAGGAGTGAAATAGAGAAGGAACTTGTTTGTAGAAGAATGAGTTGATAAAATTTAATCTGGTAAAGTCTTTGCAAATCAGAGATTATTTCATTTTTTACCATTTATGTTCCCAGTGAAGAACTGTAATAATTATGGTGCATTAAAGCTTATTACTTACGCTAGTTTCCTTTTTTTTTAAACCTCACTCTAAGTTTCATGATCATACCTGTTCTCTTTTTTTTGCAGGAAGAAGGGCTGGCTTTCTCTGTATAGGCTTTAATGAGCTGAAAAAACCACAAATTCTGGGAAGTAAAACAGTGAAACAGTGAATTGGTCCTTACTGGTGTTGTGGCTTAAAGACAAAGTTTTCATTGCAGTCACAAAAGTGAGAGGGAGATTATCTTGTATGGATATCCATGCTGCATGACTTTGGCTAGCAGCAGCTAAATTGAACTGAAACAGCCAGATTTAATCTGGTTATTGTGTACTTAGTCCATAGTTAGAGTGTTTGTGAGAGGAGTGTGTTGGGACATCTCTTACAAGCAGGGCTGAATATGCCAGTGCCACTGACAATTCCAGCTCTCTCTGTTATGCTGGTGTTGACCCTTCCTGCTCTTTCTAACTCAGGTGACCCCAGGCGTGCCCTGCTGAAGTTCCCTGCAGCATTCAGGGTCTGTGTGCTGGTAGCAGCTGCACTGGTGGCATGAGCAGTAGAAGCTGATCTTCCTCTGAGCATGTTTAATCTAAAATCTCCATCTCTGTCTTCATTAGCAACATCCACTTGATCCTGTAGTTATGGTTACGGTGTTGTATTAAATGTAGGAACTAATTTGGTTTGGAAAAACATTCACACCAGTTTAAATCATGTTGAAAGACCCAGTGTATGATAAATCACCCTATATTAAAACTTCTCCCCTTATCAAAAAGAGAAAAACTCAGTACAAGCTGCATGGAAGAGTGCTCTCAAATAAATGATTTCAAGGGGGATGTTATTCAAGAGAAATTAAATGTTTGAGTGCTGTGCCTTTGAGATGAATAAAAATTGCTTCATGTGTTGGCGGCTTTATAGAGAAAAGACTCAGATTTCCAAAGGATACTGAGAGATCAGGACTCTGTCTTCCATTTCTAGCTTTTATATTTCTTTTGAAAACTAGGTCAAAGTGCTTGCTGCTATTACTGTCATTTAAAAGGGATTTGCTTCAATATTCATCCTAGTGAGCTTTGGAGAAATTTCATCCTGCTCCTTGCAGCAGGGATTCAGATTTAGGACTTGGCCGTTGTCTTTATATCACTGACTGTAAAAATTGAGGATGGTGGTAGGCGATGATTCTATCCAACATGGAGAGCACTCCAAAAGGGAGCCTTGTCCAGTTGTGGAGTTTGTTGAGCCATTGATATCAGGGATAGTTTGCAGGGGACCAAGAGATGGAATATTTAGCAATACCCTGTTAAAGTAATGCAATTTTTTCAATGACTGATCCACAATATTTGGTTGAGATTACCAACAAAGGTGTTTTTACACTGTTCTCATGTAGATTTGCTGTCCTTCCTTTAGAAGTCCAGGAGAACTGCTGGAGAAAAAAATATAGATTTCTCTCATTGTATCTGAGATCATGGGGTGGGTGAGAGCTGCCTAAAGCAGAACCAGAAGGCAGCATCAAACGGTGCAGAGAAAGCTCTAATTGTTGTCCCAAATGGAGCTAAAGAACAAGAGATATTTAACTAAACCCTTACACTTTCTCCTGTTCAGGTTAAGCCTTTGAATATGTGGATGTTGAAATAACATCTGACAATTATGTCCACATTTCTGAGAATGAGCCATTTGCTAAACAGGCCTCAGGTATCTTTGGAAATCTCTACATGTTAATATTGAAACTCTAAACAGAATTTTTTCTCATCTGGGATGATTTTATAATGTTAGTTCTTGCAGATTCAGTGTTCAATCTATTTCAAATATAAGTACAGGTGTTATTCATAACCAGGTCAAATATTTTGAAAGTTTTATTCTGTAAAGTAGGGTCAAGTTTTATTTCTCTGTATTCTGACTTTTTATTGCATTTTCTGGCTGATAAATGCAATTTTCTGTTTTGTGCAACAAGCAATCATTATGGTTTTAATTCTGCATCAACCAGTTGAGGTCTACATGATGTTTTTATTGTAAACAACTGGCTATAGCATTAAACAGTTTATTTCAGTTATATTAGCAACATCTTGACTGGATATTGTCAAATACTTTTGCTATGTATAAAATAGAGTTGACCTTGTTTAGTAGCTGTTCAGTACAAAAAAAAAAAGATAGAATTCTTAATTTCTTGATGTTTAAAAACTTGGCAAAAAAAAAGAAAAAGAATACTTCAGTGTAGAAGTATAAAACTTCACCTGGTTGCTCAGGACTTTGTGCACCTGTTGCATTTGTTTAATATAATGGAAATGATATTGTATGGTGCTTGTAATATAATCTGACTGATTAGAATCTACTTGATTCTGCAGTGAGAAAAGCAGTCAGCTGAGGGAAGTGATCTTCCTATCAATGTAAATGGATACCTGAAGGGAGAGTTTGAAGAAGATGGACACATGCTGGTTTTTTGGTGTCCAGTGACAGTTTTTGTTCCCTTAATGCAGAAAAGACAAGGAGAAATGAAGTGAGTTGAGGAGTTCAGCAGAGAGCCACTAAAATTTTCAGAGCAGGAGCTGTGAGCCTGTGGTGGGAAGGTGAGGGAACAGCTTATCTTACCTGGGGAAGAGATGTCTTCCCGTAAGGGCAGCTCCTCAGTTTCTGCAGGTTTACCTGCAATGCAGCCTAACAGGCTTTAGTTTTCTCTATCAAACAAATTTTCAGACATCTCACTATGGTTCAAGAGTTAAATTTAGTGCTCTCTAATTGTCTTTTATTTCGAAACAGCAGATGAGAAGCGAAGTTTTCGGCAGAGCCAACCATTACCTTCTATTTGAGCCTTATTTTTAAAAGGTGCTTGAATGTTCTGTTAAAGAGAAGAATGAAAGTAATCAACGCTGAGTTTCAAACAGAACCCTTTGTGCAGTCTGTTTAACCACCACTTATTCCCTGATGTCTTGTTTGTTTTCAAAATAGCTTGGCTGAAAATGGCATTCCAAAAACAAGGGTTTGTTATGAATACAGGGGGAAATTGTACTTCTCTCCTGTAACTAAGAGCGGTTCTGATACGCAGGTCAACACATGCTCCTGGAGAACATTTTTTATGGTAAATAATCCCCATGTGTGTCCCAGGTTTTAGCTTTATGGACTAGCTGCACACAGAGACCGTGTCAGACACAGGAACACAAGGCCAACAGATGGACTGGAAAAGGATAAGTTGTGTCTTCTGATTATTGCATTAATCAGTCATCTTCACAGATGACTTTTTCCTAATTTTTTTCTATTTGAAAGGCACTTCAAGAAGTAATTAATAACTTTGGAGTATTCTTAAAAGATAGTAAGATTTTGATAAAATTTCTCCAGTACCCTCTTTTTTAAAAGTACATAATCTTCTCTCTATGTAGTAACAGCATTCTGTACTTAGTAAACATGAATAATTAGCTGAGCCCTTCAAACTTTTGAGAGATGAAATCTTGATTTCATTACCTTCTGTTTTGTATAGGTCAAATGGACATTTGCATAGAACAAGGGAATAAGTTTAAAGGCATAGGAAATTAAAATTTTATGAGTGTCTGCCCACCAGGGTTGATGAATCAGACTGACTTCAAAGAGAAATGAGGTTTTCATGTCATCTGCTGTTTTGAGTTTTTCTAATGTTTAAAGGGGAGGGAGCTTTCATGTATCTCTCTCTCATATGCCACATCTGATCCAAAGCCGATCAAAGTCTTTTAGTTAATTTCAGTAGGTCTTCAGTAGATGTTAAAATCAGTTTTACTAATTGCCAGAGGGGAAAGATGGGATTTTGAGTCACCTGAAAAGTGTGTAACTTCCATCAAGGTCTTATGGAGAACAACACCGAGCTCTGTGGTTGTGCTTCAGTTCCACCAGCTGCCAGCACAGTGAATGACTTGTGAAGGGAGACAGCTGCAGAAGGATTGAATCAGTTCCATGCTGGTGTTACCCGTGTTGTCTAAGGCCACTTCCTATCAGAATCTGTAGCTGTACAACTGAAGAGTGTCTTCAGCATGTCTTTTTGGCAAAGAAAAATCAAATTTTGAATCTTTTGACCCTGTATTAAACCCTGTCTCCTTCACTGAGTATGCCGTCTGGTTTCTTTGCTGTCTGAGTCCACACACCACATGATTTTCAGGTTAGCTTATGACAAATGGCTTAATGAACTATAGAAAGTAGAGAGGGCAAGACATAGAGCTCAGGTTTATAAAAGCTTGTCATCACGCTAGGAATGAAGTCTTGCAGTTGAAAAGCCAATTGCAACTCCCTTCAGCACAAGTGACCCCTCCAGCCCATCTCTGCTCGTTGTGAGATTAGTCTTTATTTTGCCCAGGGGACAGACAAGATGTGTGTGTTCCAGCAGCTGCTCCTATGAGCAACACAAGGCACTGCAAGAAGAGGAAAGGATTTTCTTTGAAGTCATGGATTAAAAACTTGATCTAGAAAAAAATAAGTTATTAAAAAATACCTTGATGGACATTGGTATTAAAGGAAGAATACATCCATATACCGTGTTTTCAGCCACGTGGCTGTTATTTTCTGCTACAGGCAAATTTACAGCATAACTCATTTGTGTCCTTTAACTGTGGCTAATAGGAAATCATGTTTATTCAGGACCTCTGCGGCCTCTGTCCAAAGGGATAATAAATGTGCCATCTGTGAGAGTAATTCTGTGATGAATACATATATATGTCCGGAGAACTGGAAGCATAATAATAAGGGTGGCTTTTGCCTAGATTTGAGAATGTGCTTTCGATGGCAGAGTGACTCTCTGCTGCTGTCAAGCTGAAATGAAGTCAAACCTGATGTCTGGATGACTCTCTGGGCTGTTAACACTTCCCTGAGGTACTGCAACCTGTTCTGGTTTGGAAATTGGAGCAGTTCACAGATGGCTCTACTAGTTTCATGTTAATAATTTCCGGACCCAGGTCTGAACAGGGAGATTCAGATAGAATAGAGATTGTAGTTGGAAACAGGTAGATGGAAGTGCTCCTGAATGACACCTACAGAGTATTTTTCATGGTTTTGATTTACTTGTGTCTGTTTCATTGGATACTAAATTTGTTCTCTCATAGAAGATGAATGTAGTTCCTTCCACTTGAAAATATCCCACTGTCACACCATCAAAAAAATTATGTGTAAATATGCAATATATCAGAATGTTTCAGAGCACAGGTGAAATATCAAAGTAGAATACAAAAGAAAGTGTGCGGTCAGAACATAGAAATGGAAACTCATATAACATATTTAGGGAAATTATTTTTGTTGTTTAGGGTTTGGCTTTTTTATTTGGTTGTTTTTAAAGAAAAGGATTGTTACTATTAGTCACACAATTAATGTGAAAGTCTGTGGGGTAATAAGGCCAAGTAACAAGGGTTTTTTGCTTTTAGAATGATAAAATTTGTTGTGTCTATGAAAAAATGAGTCAGAAATTACCAAAGCAATGCTGATGTCAACATAGTGTTCATAAAATCAGATTCTTTCATTACTGTTCACCTTAGAACAAGACTGCAGATGGAGAAGTTTGGGCAGTTTTAACAGTTTGAAATATGTGGTTTGGGTTCCCTTGCTTGATTGCAAGTTCATTCTGTGATTCTAACACAATATCTTCACTAGCAACGTGATTCCTTCAATCACTGCAGGCCAGATTTGCTTTTCTTTGTAAAACTGCATTAACCAAGTATATGAATTACTGTTTCACTTCCTGCCTAAATCAAGCAGACTCACACCACGTCCAGGTGTAGGGAAACCAGGCAGCATTGCAAATAGACCTTCATGCTACGCTGCTTTAGCCTGAACCACAACAATGTGTCCAAACCCTGGCCAAAATAAACAAAGGCAGCGATTGATGTAGCTCTCTGTAAGGTCCAGTGCTCCCTGCAGGATCACCAAAAAAAAATTTGTCTGCTCTCTGAATTCTTATCTTTTCCAAAATAAGGCACACCCACAAAATTTAACTTGGGCAGGCAAACGACATGTACTGAGCTTTGCAAAGGCTGCTGAAACAACAATGATCTCTTTCTGTGAATTGTCCTAAAACTAGGCATTATTTTCTCCTAGGTTCATAAAATTTGGTTTCCCATCTCTCTGTGGCTGAGATGGAATATGAATCATGCACATGAGCTCAGAGTCTGCCCTCTCTCTGCACAGTGCAGAAGGGTGGTACCTCTGCTCTAAGGCCCAGCTCCTGATCTCCCTCTGCAGCAGAGATGTTCCCATAGCTGTGTGCAGCTTCCCCAGCCTCTTGCCTTTCCAGCCAGCCAGAGCTTTGCATTTGATCAACCTGGCAATTTCTACATTGATGACTTCCACATCTGAGTTTGTACTCAGCAAGTATTTCCACAGCACAACTCCCCATTCTCATCCTCTCTGAGGATACAGCGACTACTGAGTTATATTCTAACCAGATTCAAGTTATCCTGGTTAGACTCCGTGTTTTCCACTTCTGGAAGTATTTCCCTTTCCTGGTCTAACATCAGTGCAGTGGGCTGTTAGTGAAGGTTAAAACAGCCCTTTTCTCCCCTTATATTTAGCATATCTATTTCCTGACGATAACCATGCCAGAAATTATTCTTTTAGGCAAATCTTTCCCATTTTAGCCCCATTACAGTACCTATTCCTACCTTCCTGGAGGGCTGCAGTTCAAGTGGTAACATTTCAGTTGGCCCTCCCCTAAGGGGCTGACACATCATCTGTGAAATCACTGAACAGGTCTAAGAATATCTGTATCTTCTTTGCAGACAGATTTCTGTGTTCTGCCACTGCCTAACTCTGAATGTCTCAGTCAGAAGGACTTGAAACTCAGCAGAATTCCTGTGTTCACACTGCCAGCTGACCACTTCCAAGGACAGTCTGAAGCAGTGGAAGCCCCTGCTTCCATCAGCACATACAGCCCATCTCCATGGGCTCTCCACCCCCAAGTTGTTTATCAGATTTTTTGGTTGTTTTTCTGCCACATTTATGGATGGCCTGTGTCATTCTCGTGACTTTTCCTTGGTGCTAGCAGTAGTGAAGAACAGTTTTTGTATAATCCTGGTTTATAAACCCAAAAACCCCTTATGTATCCAGCTCGTAGAACTGCTGTTCATGGGACTCACTGTTGAGCATCAGCAATTGCTGGCCTTGCTTCACCCCTGTGGAAGCTGGTAGGAAAACCTCAGAGATGCCTGAGAAATTCATGTCTGGCCCTCTCAGTAAAACCTCCCTTTTTCCACAGGAAATTATTCTTTAACATTAACTATACCATTTCAGTGGTTGATTCTCTAGCAGCAAAATTTAAAATAGGTATTTTTATCATGAGTTGTCCAAACTTGGATTAGGCTGGAAACTTTTACAGCCAGTGTTACTGATGGTAGTAAAAATGCAGCTGCTCAGTACCCAAAAACCCTGGGTTATGGTATGTAGTGCCTAGCTTTTATTGCCTGACTCTGGGAACAGGACATTATGGGATCATATCCCAGGAAACTTTATCAAGTTATAGAAAAAATCAGGGTCAGTCCCAGAGTCCTCAAAGTCATTTGTCTGGTCTATGTACTGCTGCTTTTCACATGACTGATTGTCCACTCGTGGCTGGAGGTCTGAGTGGTACAGAGGAGCTGAGTGAGGACTCTCTCTGGGCATAGTTATTGTGCGTACCACATGAGACCCCAGAAAATCCTCCTCTCCCCTCCACGACACCGCCCCAAAACTGAGCCCAGGAGACCTTTCAAAAGTCACTGCAGTTATGGTGATAATTCTTGTGCTTTTCAGTGAGACTGAAATTGTATCTCACATCTTGAAATAGTGACAGGCTTCACAAAGATTAATGAAAAAAAAGACTTTGAAAGAAATTTTCTAGAGGAAAGATTTTGCTTCCTTTTCAGGCCAAATAGGAATGTTTTGCCAGGGATGTTTTGCTGCATGTTGAGCAAACACCATTTGATTATATTGTCTGAGCAGACAGAACAAAGCATTGCTAGACAATTGCTAGCCTTAAGAAGACAAATAATCCATCTAAACCCCTTCTTTAGGCTAATGCTGCTACTCTCACACGCAGAATTCCTAATCTACATAGTTGTAATTAGAGAGAATATTGTTTTGATGAGAATGAGACAGGCACGGAAGACCCAGTGTTTGCACATAGAATACTTGCTGCAAGAGCCACTCAGGGTGCACACTCAGGGTTGCACAGTCACTTGGTGGAACAGTAAGATTAAAGGAATGTGCATCCTCAGTGACATTTTAGAAGAACCATATGATTTTTCACACATGCACCCCAGGCTTAGTTCTACTAAAGCCATTTTTTGTCCCTCAGTATCTGATGACAGTGGTCTCCTGTTTGAATATTAATCAGGAGGTGAACAACTGCAAGGAATGCTTTTGTCCCTTCTGCTTAGAGGAAGGTAAATCACTGAGCAGAAATTAGGTTTTGTTCCAGTCGTGTTGTGTGACTGCTCTGTGCATCACAGCCAGCGTGGCAGCGCCCAGCTGTGGTCACTGCTCCAGCAGTGCTCCCGTGCTGGCCCTCAGCCTGATATTCTCCTTGTGTCAATGAGCTGCAGGGGGAACTTAGCTTTAGTGTTGGGCTCATGGTTGGACTGGGTGATCTTCAAGGTCCTTTCCAACCTAAATGAGTTTATGATTCTGAGAGCCCAGCTGATGTCATCTGCCCCACTCCTTTCCTGAACATTCCCTTAACACTCACGTTAAGTCTTCTGTGGTGTCTTGCTGTCGCTTAGGTAATTTCATCACATACCAGGGCAAGAATGAGAGTCTTCCCTTAGCAAAGGTGGCAGTTTGGATTTGTGGCAGTCTGTGATAAAATTAGACAGCTGTTTTTCCAATGCTCTGTTGTTTGTCCATAAGTAATACACTTTTAAATGATGCAAAGAAAACTTGAGGATAACTGAAAACTTTTGGAGCTGTGAGGGGGCTGAGCCCCACCCAGTGGAGAGCTGAGATTGCCAAAGCAACACTTTTTTCAAATTCAGTAAATGCTGATGGCTTTGAAATCCACAATCAAAGTCAGCCTTGCCCAGCTCTTTCTGTCTTGTTAGACAGAAATGATACAAGAACACTTTGGATAGGAAACCATTCAGAAAGAGCACTTTATGTGTTTCTCGTTGAATAGGTGTCTTTAGTTATCTACATCAAAACAGTTGATAGACAGCAACTCTAGAAGAAACTCAAAGTCTTTTTTATTTGCTTTTCTCTAATTATATATGAACTGAATTATGAAGTATCAACCACATGACATTCTTACTTGATCATCAAAAAGTTTTATCTTTGTCATAATTAGTTTTAAAATCTGTGCTGCTTCTTCTAAAGGGATATTTTAAGGGCCAAAGCTACTTCTCTGAAACTATCAGGATCACTCCTTCACATCTGTGACCTTGTCCTCTTGAGCTTTTTCTTAATCATTTTCCTCTTCCATCAGGCAGTCAAATGCATATCTGATTTTGTGTATTTCATCAATACATCATTCTCCCAAGTGATTGATGCCTTTCAGAATAGATGGAAAAGTACTAAAAGCTAAATACTCCAAGAGAGACAGGCTCTGTTCATTCTTTGCTTCCCCCAAATGCTTGGTGGGGTTTTTGAGAACACTTTTCTTTGCTTTTTGTGTGAACCAAATATTTGGAATTTTACCACATTTAATATTAATCCATGTTAGAGCACCTTGTTAGCACTGTTGTAGTTACAGACAAGTTTTATTTTGATTTCTGAATTTAGTGCCTGGTGTTTTCTGTAAAGTTTACCTTGCAGATGGAATTTCTTTCTGTAAATCTTCAGGGCAGAATTGAAATTGGTTTTATATGTTTCTTTTTATTTACTGTGTTGTCCTTGAGGAGAAAAGTTTTGGATACAATAGACCTGGCCTTGTCTTTGTACTCTGCTAATCAGGAAACCTTATTTAAAACCAGTCATGATTCTTGCATTATTTTGCTTCCTCTGCTTTTCCTTTAATGTAGATGCTGTCTCTGTGTCTGTCTTCACTGCCAGCCCTGAAAGCTTTTAGGCAGACTGAAAACGCAGACTGAGATTTTAAAGGTCTATTAATGGTTTATCCCTCGATCATTTTTTGGTATTGTTAATTTACCAGCACTGAGGGATGTAATTGATGATCAAGAGATTATTAAACCAGATCAGACCTGAGTTAGATTGCATTTGTATGCCCATGGTTTCTGCTCCCTGTGTTGTGGGAGCAGTCACAGAGCTCAGAGTGAAAAAGGAGTGCATAATTTTGTAGTATCAGATGAGCATAGTAATCTTATATTCGGCTACTAAACAAAATCCTTTTAAAATCTTGTTTGAATTTCGGATTCTGTGTTAGTGAGAAAAGCAGCATCTAATTTGGAAAAAAGGAAAGGTGGTTGAATACAGCTTCCTCTGCAAAGAAACTGGGGCACTCTAATCTGCATGCACTAGTTTTCCTACATGAGAAATGTATAAAGGATTTTCCACTTTCTGAACTGTCACTTAGATCCACACTGAAACATTTTGGCAGTCGCTTCCTGTATGGCTCGTCATATGTCTCCTTGATGATTTCTCACTCTGTGGAGGAAGGGGGTGAGTGAGGAGGAACTAACAAATGATAATCTAAAAAAAATTCTCAGTGTATGTAATTTAGAAATGTCACATACACCTTGCAAAGAGTATGAGATCTTTTAAGTCAGGATCCTGTGAGGCAGTGTGGGTGGCAGTGGAGATTCTGCCACTGCTATATAAGTGTACTTGCAAGGCAGAATATGTATTGATTGTAATCATGCTCATAAAAGAAAAGAAAAATGAAAATAAGCTTTTGAGACTGAATATGATTAACAGGAATGCCAGTCTGTTGGTGTTTCTGAGTGATACCCCTGAAGGACAAAATACATGGTGGAAAGCTGCCAGGAAAGGACACCACTGATGTGGCTTAATTTGGCAAAGTTGTTCTTATGCCACCTCCTCCCCTATTAAACCCCGTCGAGGACACCAGAGTGCGTTTGCAGAGTGGTTCCTGTCAGTGCTACTGTGTGCTCCTAATAATGGTAGTTACTGATGCAGTTTCTGAAAGACCAGCTGGGGTTGACTGATTTGTAGGGCAAACTGAAGTTCCCTATAGATCTCATCTTTATTTCCATTTTTTGCATACTAATGCAATTATCAAGTGATGGTTGCAGAATGGGTCAGAACCACTTAAATCTGGTGGCTCCTGCTTTGTGTTAACAGACACAAACCTAATACATTTCTTAGGCTATTTTTGTTTATATTTCTGCAGAGAATTTGCAATGAGTATGAAGCTGACACTAGTTCAAGATGCATCAAAATTTTTCATTTTTGGAAAGTGTGTGTGCTGGAGAAAACAAATGCAGCAGCACAACTGAAAGCCTTCTCTGTCTGCAAAAAGTCTTCAAACATCATATAAATATATTTTCAAAAAGAAGAATATCTAAATTTCAGAGTAATGCTTTCAATCTGCTCGTTTTAAACAGCTTTCCACAAATACCTAAAATGAGGGTGCTTTTTTCCCCTAAGGGATATCAGAACTTCAGAGCTCAAATTAACTGGACTGCCAGAGATAGGAGTAGAAGCAGAAACTTCTGATCTCCAGTCTTACGCTTTCTCCAAACCTGCCATGCTGTTAGCTAAAAACAGGGTTGCATTTTCTGCACTGCCTGAGCCTGTGCTGTTTTACAGTCAAAAGTCTGTGTAACTCCTCCTAAGGGGCTTTGTCCGGCCTCCCTGGGTCTATATCTGTTCTTCTATTGCAGCATGTTCAGCCTCACTGAGCTCCAAGGAGGTTGTACAACAGAGGAAACCACCATGATTTTAATGAAATCAAATTATTTCTGTAAAATGGCACTGACTCACCAGCCTGCTGAGAGCCATGTTTTGAAGTAACTTCAGTTTTACTGAAACAACATCTCCTTTTCCTACCAATGCCTGTATCCAACAGTGGCCTTGGAGCCATTTTTTGGCTCCATTGTTATTAGACTATTGAATGGAATTATATTGTACTTAGACTGAAATGCTGGAAGATGGAGACCTATAATAAGCTGCAAAACCTAGTATGAAAGTCTTAGAACAAAGTGAGGAAAGGGCAGCTTCAGTCCTGCTCTTGTCTAACTGGTGGTTAGTCAAAAGCA
This sequence comes from Aleadryas rufinucha, assembly GCA_013397815.1. Classification (NCBI taxonomy): domain Eukaryota; kingdom Metazoa; phylum Chordata; class Aves; order Passeriformes; genus Aleadryas; species Aleadryas rufinucha. Next base: position 990,394 of record VZTH01015613.1, on the reverse strand, counting down.
TAAATCTGAGCTGCAGGTTTAGAATGTCACTGGCTTAACAAATACCTCCCTTTGTCACGCATCCTGTCAAGATAATAAAGATTTAAGCTCCAAGAATGCTCTCTGTGTGTAAGAGAAACAAATTTAACAGAGCTACAATTTCCATTCTTTCAAGGCATTCTGCCTGCAGTTCAGTATGGATCTTTAGGGATTATATTATTTCAAGTGTAGTTTTACTCAGCACCTCTGAGACCAACTGCTGTGAAATCAAGTACCTGTATGAGGAAATCTGTCTCCTAATCACATTTTTCTTGCCTCTGTTAACTTTACAGTTCCTTCCTTGAAGAAGGATCTTCCTCTGCTCTGAAGCCACATTATGCAGCTCACACAGCCCTCCCCTGCCTGTTGAGTGGTGTTATTTTAGCAATGCCATGGTATCTCCAAAGGCCCATTAAAATCTCTTGCCTGTTAGGCTGCATTCTCCAGGAAGGCTCAGAATATGAAGAGGAGAGGCCTTGGAAAACTCTACCACATTCTGAGGGAATTGCAATAATTTCGGATGAATGTTTGTGCAGCCAGAAGTGAAGGATGGCAGAAAGCTTACATCAAACTGCTCCTGTGGGCTTTAATGCATGTATATCTGAAACATAAACACCGGGTGATTCAGATATTTGTTCTCCAGCAACAGATTATTTGTGTCAAAGCAAGGAAACCGACTCGAGATGACAGTCACTTGTAGAAAAAGAACAGATATTCTCCAAGAAATGTCTAGTGTGGTCTGAAGGGGAGAAGTTTAACTTGTCATTTGGCATTTTTGCTGGTCTTACTGGAATTTTGATTGCGTTATTAGCAAATTGAAATGATCTGGTGTCATAATTTTGGGAGCTTTTTGTTAAAATAGCAGATAACAATGGTCACAAGAATTGAAAGGGCAATTACTCTTTAAATAGATACTTTGATTTGGTCTGAAAGTATTTGTAATTTCTCTAAAAGAAGTGTTTTCTTCTACCATCAATCAAAAGTAACTTTCTTCACAATTTAAAAATTGGGCCAATTTCGCTGATTTGTCTGGTATGAATCTAAAGACCCTTTGAACTGGATTTTAGGGGAATCCACACTTTCTGATTCTCAGAAGAATGTCTCAAAACTAATTAATGCTTCAGGATTTTTATTTCTCTTAAATGGACATTGTGGACTTCCCCATTTTGAAACACATTTTGGAGTAAACATTTTGGTAATGAAAACTTCTTTCTGACTTAATTTCCTCTTGAACTTTCAAATTTCTCACATGATTTTTCACAAAAATAGGTTTTGTGATTTGTAACCTTCAACTTAATCATTCCTTTCATCTTTGTCTTCTGAGCATTACCTCTCAGGTGAATATATGTTTCATTAGCAGGGAGAAGAAATAAAAATAGGGATTTAGAAGAAAATCAAATATCCTAATCTTCTGTTCTCTAAGGTAGGATGGAGATATTTTGTAGCTTACGAAGTGAGGGCTTGCTTCCCGTGTCTAAAATTCATGGGATTATGATTGTCATATTGCAAGGGCAAGCGGAATTGAAGTTTATAATTCTGGTAACCTCAAATGACAGATTTTCGTGTCATTGTTTCAATGTTAGACATTTTCAGAGAATCACAGAATATTCTGAGCTGGAAGGGACCCCCAAGGACTGTCAAATCCAGCTCTTAAGTGAACGGCCCATACAGAGATCGAATCTGTGACCTTGGTGTTGTCAGCACCTTGCTCTAAAAAGCCAACGCTGAAAACTCTGTTTTGCCAAGATTTTCAATGTGGTTCTGATTCTCAGGGACCTAAACAAGAAATGCACACAGAAACTGCAGGAGAAAGTTATTTCAACTGACAAAATTCATGGTCAGGCTTTTCTTTGGGTTTTTAATAGAAATAGCACCATTTCAAACAGATTTTTACAGGGTACCTCAGCTACTTGTGTGAATGTCCATAAGCAACAGATTATCACTTTCACAAAAGCAACTTTTTAAACTTAAGACGTGAGAGGAAATCTCATTATCAATGTTAAGGCCCTGACCTTGCTCTTTTAAGCCAACTTGTTGCCTTTTTTAAAAAAATTTTTTTCTCTGCGTGTGCTTTATTGTTGCAGCAGTGTTAATTAGAAATGAATCAACCATGGCAGGCAGTCAGTCGATACCTGATTTAATTATATTATCTTTAAAGAACAGAAGTGAGTAGGTGTTGTGCAGGATTCTGTGAGAGCTCTGTGAGGGACACACACCCAGAGTACTCAGTGTTATTTTAAAGGGATCCTCAGTAAGTTATTGTTTAGTAAAACCTTTGGTGGTGTGAGGTATTTGTTCCCTCACCTCCCCTTCCCTCAGTGATAATTACAAAGAGAATTTTAATGCTGTTAATTTTCATTCATAATTACTTTTTTTCATAGTGAATTTGGTCCAATGCCTAGGGTGTAACCTGTGTGAAAGTCAGTTTAATTTCCTGCCTGCCATGTGTTGCTCACGGGGAGTTTGCATTGCTTCAGACTGCTAAGCATGAGATGCCCTCAGATTGAGCAGGGATGACCCTTGTTATTTTTCCCAGGCTGGAAACTATAACTGTGTGCACATTCTGGATGCAGGCTCAGACATTAATGTTAATAAGATGACACTGGATATTTAACATTCCAGGATGTTTGCTGCTGTTCTCAGGCATCTGAACTTGGACTGCTTGAGTTTAGGACTGGAGCATTTCTTTGTGGTCAGTGAAGACAAGTGTGTTCATAGAGCAATTCAAGCCAGAGAAATGGCAGGCAGCTGATGTGAATGCCAGCTCTCTCATTCCTACTTTTTACTGGTTTATCCTAACCGAAAAAGTTTGAATAACTTCCATGTTACTACTCAATAAAGGAATTGTTCAGGTTTTGTATTGAAAGGAATTTTGTTTAATAATGCCTTTTCATTTACGTGTTTAAATCTTACAACCCAGAATATTTTGATGTGCAGTAATGAGGCCTTGGAGCGTTGTGAAGGTTTTCCTTTTGTTGGCAGCTGATATTTCAAGGGGAATTTAATTTCGGATGACCCAGTAGCCGAATGTGTTGTATTAACTTGAACACATGTGGCAATTACTTGGTACCAGTTGAGGCTCCTGTGCCTTATGGCTGCCCAGCTGCTCTGTACAGGGTGAGGTTAGGAAAAAGAGCTTTGTCTTCTGGGGTTTGAGCAAGCACATCTGCCCAAGCAAGCTGCCGAGCCAAACAAAAGGGAATCTGCTTGAATGGAAACATTTAAAGACACATTAAGTCCTGCTGTTGAGACCAAAGCTACCAGGTGGTCCCTTTGTAAAGCTGTTTCACCTTCATGTTTATTTCTGTGGGGCAGGCAGGTAAAGCAGTGGAGTTTTTGTTAAGTACCCTGCACTTTCATGGCTCTGTGGTAACAATTATGGAGTTATGGGGTAAAGAAAAAAAAAATGAAAAAAAAACCCCACAAACATAAAATCCCACTAAAAAACCCACCATAAACAAAACAACCCTTAACAAAACCCACCCAGGGTAATACGGAGATTCCATAAGCAATTCAATATTGCAGACATGCTTGGTGCTTGACACCTGGACAACTGTTTTCACAGTCAGAGCACAGTTTATATTCCCAGACCTGACTATTTGAATGGTTTTTATTTGAGATTATTTTCAGTAATTGATTTGTGCCATTCTTTTGGTGGCAAAAAAGAAGGCAAGGAGAGACCTTCCTGCGCTCCCCAAACTGCATTTAAACTTTGGAGACACAGAAGGGGTAAGAAAAGTAAAAAGGTTTTTATTGACCAAGCACTTAATTCCTGTTGATAGCTGTCAGTACATCAATCGTCAGGAGAATGAGCACCTTCTCTGATATTCTTGAGAAAGGTCGAGGTTTTAGTGTTAATGATGAGCATAGTTATACAGTTCCTTTTTGGTAACAATTTTATAGCTCAGTGTCCTTGACAGCTTTTAAAATTGTAGTTTGAGTGCAAGAGCCCTTTGTCTTGAAACTGTTAATTCAGTATCAAGGAGACATTTATTCTTTTGATTACAGAATTCCTTACTGCATTCATCTATGATATTAATCCAGTTCAGCTGTGTACTTTGTCAGGTTTTTCATTATCTCTCCTGCTTTTTAGATAAAGCTGATGTATCCATGAAAAAAACCCAGTCGTTAAAAAAACTCCATGTTTTTATGATCACCTCACAGGTTTTACCCCTGGAGAATAAAGAAGAATGTTTTTAGCAGAGTTAAATGAATTTAGGCAAGTGTTTATCCTGCCTCCAAAAGGATTGTCAGAAAGATTTAAATCAGGAGGAGTGCTTAGGATACTGATGATACTTGTGCTTTACTACACATTATTCAACAAAACATTTGGCTCTTTCTGTGTGCTCTTCAAATAATTGCAAGAATTATCCCAGAAAAAAAAGCATTGAATGTATAAACTAGAAACATGATCATATTAAAGGCCTCAAACTGTCAATTTTAAGTAAACCTGATCAGGATTAGTTTGGGATCTCCCCTTATGTTCTCATATGTTCTGTATTGATTCCTCCAGTCCCCTGTACCATATATTTCGGGATGGTGATTTTTCAGTGCTTGGGTTTGGAGTGTCTTGACAGTGGTAAGAAAATGCAGCTGGGGCACAGGTGAGCAGAGCTTGCTTGCACTCACAAAGTCTGAGTGTTGGATACCAGCCCTGGTGGGACTGCAGCCCAAAATGCAGAGCTGTTGGCTTTCTAGAAATAATTCCAGCCCTAAACACAGAGCCGTTGGCCTTCCACAAACAATTCCAGCCCAAAATACAGAGCTAGTGGCTCTCCAGAAACCATTCCATAAGAACTCAGTGTGCATAATGCATATGCACATTTTGTGAGATGGGGGGGTGTTACTGCTTTTGGTTCTAATTGATGAAAACTGTACTTCTCTTTAGATAGGGTTTGGGTTTGGTTTTGTTTTTTTTCCAGTTCAGCTTCTTTCTGGGTTGTTTTCTATATGCTCAGATTATGGGGTTTCTAATTATTATTTCAGGTTCCTTTTTGTCCTTCAGAAAAATTTTTCATTTGTTTCGGCTTTTTTGTTATATCAAAGTGCTTTAGTGCTTTACAGATTCTTGCTTTCACTTCCGTTTTTTCTGCAAGTTCTACAAAATAGTTGTAGGATAAATACTTAAATGAATAAATTTGATAATAATTTATTTCTGCACTTTAAAATAACAACATACATATAACAAGAACTTGTCAGTATTCTAAGAATATTAACCAAATTTCTCATTTTCTTTGAGAATACTCCCCTTTACCCTAAAGTGTTTTGTTACTCATAAAACCCTAACCAGAACCTCTCCTCTGAACTGAGCCGGAAACCCTTCATGAGAATGAACCAAATAAACCCAGAGTGCTTTGTGACTTTGGGGAGATTCTCCTGAAAGCACCAAGGCTGAACACAATCCAAGATGTATGAGGGACTGGATACATTAGTGATCTAAACACGTACCTTAAATGTAGCTCCTGGCAGCAGCTCATCGACCAAGTTAGCTTGGCAGTGGTAGATTATTAATAATTTGCTCAAGCTTTTAAGTTTAGCTGTTTCATTAGCAATTAAAGGAACAGAAGGTATTTTTCAACACACATAAGCTTATGTTGATTAGTTTGAGTGTTTTCTCACTGAAGAGGGGGAACAAGCATTTACTTTTAAGATACTCAGCTCCCTTGCAGTTTCTGATGTACTAATTACTGTGTTTAATACTTCCTATTTATGAACTCTTTATCATTTTCTATTAGTCATCATTTGAATGTTACATTCGGGTTTTAATCATGTTGTGTAGTTTGATTTATCCAAGCTGCACGCTTCCTGCCATATCATAAAAGAAATACAATATATTAGCATATTTTTAATTTGCTTCTCTTTCATGTGCTGCTCCTCAGCATATTCATAACTTCCAAAGAGAGAAAGGTAGGCAATAAAAGTTTTCTCTTTGATTTTTAAACTTGTTGCTGTTCTTGTCACCTGGCAAAAACTGATTTGCCTTTTCAAGACTGGATGAATCTCATTCAAGTCGAAATTGAAATGCAAAGGATTCCTTTCAAGAAGATAGTATGAAAGTTTCAGATTAGGCAACGCTTGACATGCTAAGCATAATTGCACAAAAGCTTTGCCTTTAAGTTTTGTTAAACAAATCCAACACAAGCCACATCCAGGCACAGTGGTCAGCTTCAAAGATTTGTGCTTTTCACAGCTGTCAAGGCTCCTACCCTGTGGTAAACGTGGGAGAGCATTTGTGACTCTGTTTCTTTCCCCTGTCCTAACTCCCATGTTTAGCCTGATTACACTTCTCCCTCTCAGCAAGAGCAAGGAAATTCTCCATTTCTGCTGCATGAGGCTGTGTATAGACAGCTTGGGAAAGCAGTTTGCACTGCCTGGAAACCTCACCCCAAAAAAGGCAGGCTGAGGGAGTTGGGGTTGTTCAGCCTGGGAAGAAAAGGTGAGACCTGAAGTACCCTCCAGCACCAAAAAGAGCTACATGAGAGCTGGAAAGGGTCTTTTGACAAGGGCTTGGAGTGGAAGGACAAGGGGGAAGGCTTCCCATGGGCAGAAGGGAGGTTCAGAGCAGACATTATGAATAAATTCTCCCCTGTGAGCGTGGGCAGGCACTGCCACAGGTTGCCCAGAGAAGCTGTGGCTGCCCCATCCCTGGAAATGTCCAAGGCCAGGCTGGATGGGGCTCCAAGCAGCCCGGAATAGTGGAAGGTTCCCGGTCCATGGCAGGGGGTTTGGAGCTAGATGAGCTTTAAGGTCCCTGCCAACCCAAACCGTTCTCTGATTCTCTGAAAATGTAGAACCCCACACCTTCACCTTGATAACATATACATGTACATGTGCATAAAAAATATTTTTATCTGGAAATTTTTTTTAGAAGTTGTCATTTTTTAATGGGGAAGTGTATTTGGGAGATGTCTTCTGAGACTTTCCTGAAGTTTCATTAATATTACCAGGCTAATTTATACAATTTAATAAATACATTGCCCATGGTGATGTCATTATGGAATTGTTTTGTACATTAGAAAGAATAAAGTGATTTGAAATATTTCACATGTACCATGTGAATTGATTTTGCATGAGGGAAAAAGCTGGAGCTCAGCTGTCTCAAAGAAAGCAAGGAGCATTGGTACTGAAAATTTTAACGTTTATATCAGTCAAATATATAAACCTGATGTTTCATCTGATTTTCTACTTATATGCAGGTCTTAGTATCTCACATGATTTTACATTTTAACAAACAAGAACAATTATTTTAATTTTTTTTTTCACTTTTCAGAGTGTCAGAATTTGGATAAATACTTCCATTTTAAAAGTTCTCTTACGTATGCATGCTATTGACACCTACAAGTTTAGCCTACCTAAACTGGATTTCAGGAACAGAAGATAATTCTTTCCTCGTTATTCATTCTTTGACTGTGATTAAAGCTTCTTCAATGCAAAACAAAAGTATGAAATGGTGAGCCATAGTTATCTTCCTTTCATTTATCCATTCCTTCAAGGACCTCCATTCCAAAATTAATTTTGTGTTGAAGGCATGGACTGTGAATTTGAGCACAGCCCTAGGCAGAAGTCCTTGGGGCCATGGTGATGGTCTCTGATGTGTGGTAGCTGTAACTCAATATTTCTCTCTCTACCATTAGTTTAATCCCTGCCTGAGGACTAAAGTAATTTTCAGCTAAAACTTGCTAACTTTTTAAATGGGGAATACCTTCAGATGCACTCTGAGATATAAACAGCTATGATCTGTTTGAAAAGACTATTCCATTTCTCTGCAATCCCTTGAGAAGGCCAAATAGACTTGCAGACCAAACTAAAACACCTTGCTGTATCTACACGTGTGTTTGTTCAGCAGGGCTGTGTGTTCTGGCTGAGATAGGACTGTTTACCCAACAGCTCAGCATCCACAGATTTTCCTTTATGATATAAACTGGTGGCACATCAGAAACCAAACAGATCATCATCTCTCTGAGTAAACTGCTGAGGGATGACAAAAGATGAGGGAAGGTCTTTTTCTTCACAAATCTCTCACCTGACTTGGAATAATGTTGTCTGCTCTATGGACAGCTACAACTGGAGCTGTGCTGGGTGTAACAAGGTCTCCCACAGGCGCCGAGGGATGAGCACAACGTGCAGCGTGGAATTGCCTGGTTTTGCCAGAACACTGAACTTAGGCAGCTCTGGGCTCACTCTTCTGTGGGGCTGGTAGATAGAAAAGAGTTGCCAAAGGCAGCTAGAACAGAAAGGGGTCTGAAGGACAGACACCTATTGGAAGTGTTTGCGTTACATGGGTAAAATCACGTGATAGATAACTGAGAGATCACTGCTGGGTAAGTTGCATCATTTGAGGTTTAACTGGAGTAAAGGATGCTATACTTTGCTTAGAAAGATGTATTTTTGCCTGATTCATTCTCTTGAAATTAAAATGTGCTGACTCTTGTAAAGCAAGGCAATTCCTGAGAAATTTTAGAAGTCATTGATGGCTTTTCCAAGTCCATGATTCACTTCAACTTTATTATACTGACAGCGTATAAAAGGAAGGAGTAAAGCACACAGAAGTTGTGTAATAAAGGAGAGGATTATAGACAGATAGAGTATACTCATATCTGTATTACTAAGAGATTCTTTTCCAATGATGTGTAATATTAGGGCTTTTAAATGGTTAAATGTTTATTATCTAAAAAAAAAAAGCCTTGATGGACTTTGATGCACAAGTACAAAGCACACAGGAGAGGATTTACCTATGGAAAGAAAATCATAATTCTAAGCACAAGCTGTGCTAACCCAAAATGATTCCCCACTGTTTCCTTCCACTAGACACTCCGTTCCATTTTATCTTGTTCTTAGGAGCAGGAATTTAAAGAAGGTACTAGAGATGAAGTCCTCCTTGCTTCTTGTGCATGTGCTCTCCTAGGAGGTAATTTAAGCACTTTTGGGGATGCAAGAAAACAGTTCCTGTATCTATATTTAAACATCCAGCTGGTATCTAAGAGATTGTGGTCTCACAGGCCACCTCAGACCGGCAGTGAAGGGACAGAGGATACTCTGAATTACCCTCTGGAGGACGTGAGGTTAAGAGAACTTGCCTTTGAGGAGTTCTGTTCCACTGTGGTGATAGAGAGAGAGCCACAGGAGGCTGAGACTGCCTCAGCTTGGAAAGCCTAAATACTGCTCAGGGCACTGATTATCCCACTGAGCTCAAACTGCAGGGAAAAATACTTTGTGGTAATGGCAGAGTAAACATTTACAGTTTAGTTGATAATCTAGTTATACAGCCAAGACATTTATCTAGTATTAGAGTATTATATCCCTGTGTTAAAATTCTGGGGTTTAGTCACTGGTTTTCCTATTTTTTTCCTCTTTATTTTAGAACTTCCTCTTTTCTTAATTAATTTATTATTTTTTGACAAGTCTTTATTGTAAGTCTGTTAATACTATCTAAGATTGTCTTGTAATGTGAGTCTGGACAATCAGTAACCACTGGGAACCTTATTCCTGGTAATTTTCCCAAGGAATCCGGAGGAGAAGGTAACACTCTGTTTAGTACAAGCATTTTTAAATTTGGAAATAGAAATGAAATTCTGAGATCATACAGTTTACCAAAATAAACATCTCTTGGTTATTAATCCTTTGGGGTTGTCCAAGAAAGGACTGATTATATGCATGGCAGTATTCTAATATCATCAAGTGGTTTGGATTTTTTTCTTCATTTTTAAATTGCTGAGGTGCTGATAAGGTACCTCATGCTAAAAGCACCATATGGTGAGATAGTTTTGATCTCTCTCAATATACATACACATATCTTTATAAATTCTCATATAAAGACAGGAGAACATAATCCTCTCATGTGTTACTCTCGAGTATGCCAACACAACCATTACACATAATAGTTGCACCAGTAGTGGTGTGGGCTGGATAAGCAGTAGCAGCTTTTAAATTATGCAAGTAGCTTATGAATCAGAGAGATGTTTTGTCAAATGACTCACTCCCTTAGATAATTAGGCTGGGACAGATCTTGGGGTTTGAAAAGTCTTAATGGATTTTGGAAACTTAAGGCCCTTAGGAAAAAAAAAGTTCAATAGCTTCATATCAGCTGTTATCTGTTTGTGTCAGATTCTTGAGTTTACTGCGGAGAGACCGTGTAAACTGCTGAACTTCATTATAACCATTTGAATGAGCAGTCCAGGAACACTTGGTTGAGCTGATTTTGCAGAATGCTATGCTTCAAAACCTGCTCTGAAATTCAGCTTTTGTTTGAAAAAGAAATCTGGTTGCATATTATTTTACAAGTGACTAGTTCAGCTGTTTGAATCTGTTGAGACAGAATACTTTATCTTCAAGTGGCAAGGAACTTAATGAAATATCCAGTTACTGAATTGTTTCCATCCTCTTTCCATTGACCCCAGGCTCATCTTTGGTTACCCCAGGGGATCAGTGCTCGCTGTCATACTCAAGAATGAGCAAAAATCACTGGCAGTGATATTTACACAATATTACAGAGAGTAACTTTGCAAAAATAAAACTCTTCAGTGTGTCATCAGTCATGCAAGAAGTACCAGACACATGCAAATGAATGCAAAATCTCTTGCTAACTTTTGCTAGTAAAACAATTTGGAACAGTGCTCTCTGTGTGGGAAGATGCCAGTCTGTGAAATACTGCGAGGAACTGTTAGATTGAGTTATTCCATAAGGAACCCAACAATGGAGGAAATGATTCAAGGTTTGATAAATAATGTTGAGGTTTAATTACTTCCTTAGGATATGTCACTCTCAGGATTTCCAGACTGCTATTTATTTTTCTCTTTTAAACTCAGTCCATTAGACATTTTTAATAGTCCATGATATGGCTCAGAATTCAGGTGGTGCTTAGAGGCACACAGTTAAAAGTTCTTCACATCCTCCCTGAAGGTTAAAGGAAAAGCCCCCACACTGCTGTGATATATGGCTGTAGCATCTACAGCTCAAGAGCTTCTCTTTCCAGAGAGCAAGAAGAGACAAGCTTCTTGCATTTCCCAGGTAGTTTCCAAGGTTCAAGGTTTATTTCTATTTTCTCCCCTTTAAAAAGTGAATTGGTATTTTACTTACGTTGCTCTTCTTTCTAGTGGCTTTTAACAAATATTTCAGTGAATCCTATCTGTCGTTGCTCTTGAAATTCTCTCGGCCTGTCTTATATTTTCATTTATTTATGGATTAATGGGAACATGGATAATCAGTGATGTGACAATGCCTAGACCTTTGAAACAGAGTGGTGATTGTGTTTTCTTGCTGACTTTTTTTTGCCTGACACCTCCAGTTCTCTTGCTTTCCCCCCTCTTTTGTTTTTAATAGTAGATTTACTGTGGATGGCAGTTTGGGTTTTGTTTGGGTAAGTGCAGGGTTTATTCCTACACCTTTTTCATTATGTCAGATACATCTTTGCGAAAGTATTGCTTTCACCCATGTATTTTTACCTGAAAACATGGAAACAGCATCCCTCTTTGTTTTCTAAAAAGGAGGCCCTTTAACCACTCTCATTGTTTTGAATAATTACCTTCTTTTACTTTCCAGATGGCAACCTTTTAAATTGGTCCTTGTTTGAGGGACTTTCTGGAATCAGGCCAGTGACAGCAGTTGAATTGCAAGAAACTGAAAAATGAGTCTGATAGACTGTTTTACAACTTATACCATCAAAAATTCTTAATTTTTTTGTGATACACCCATAAATATGAAAGCATCTCTGCACCTTTGCAGAGAAATAGTTCTTCAATAGTTCTGAAATAACAGGGAACACTTTTTGTAATTAAAGTCATAAATTCTCAGATGTGAAGAGCTTATTCAAGCAGTGATAAAACAATAAGGCTTTTTGCCTCTAAATGAGCTATTGAAGTGGTGATATTAGCAGTATTGGAAATGTTTTATTCCCAGCAGCCGTATAGCTATTGATGAGTTGACACAGTGAGGATGGCTTGGTTTCAGGGGTTGGTTGCTGATTTAACAATTGGGATATGTTTTTATGGGAGTATTTTCCTTCAAACAACAGAAATGTCTTATCTGCTTAAGAATTTTATTGTTGTACTCTGTAAGCTCATACATAAAATATTATGCAAAACCGATGCTACAATAATCCTTTATTAACATGATCTCAAAGGAAGATTTCCTGATATTAATTCAATTGGCTTCAGCAGTATACAACAGAACAGCATTATTTTATTGCCTTGCCATTTTAGTCCAGGCAACTAAAATCCATATGCTGTGTATAGATGGACAGTGATTTTTGTTTATTGACTCATTTATTTCTGGAAAGTGAACTTTGTTTTCATTTCTCTTTTGTCTGTGTTTTGAAGTAGTGGAACGCTGTGAACTTAAAACACAACTAAAATAAATCTGTGAGCTGTGTATCTTCACCCAGCACTCTGGACCTAGCAGAAATGCATGCTTTGGTGATGCCTGTTTAGGTGAAAGATGATCTAAAGCCTGTTCCCTGAAATGGCAGCTTTTCCCCCTGAGCAGCTCCTGACAATGTTTTTGGTGTCCTCAGTCCTAAGAGCACACAAGGGTGTTTCATGTTTCCTTCCTTTGTCCCATGGGGAGGCCAGGCAGAGTTGTGGCCACACTCCAGAAGGGCAGCTTTTCCCCTCATTTTGCTTTATCTCTGCTACAGTACTCAGGGTGACCCTTCCTGACACCAGAAATGCCATTTCTGGGGTTCCATCATCATCAGAAATATCTCCAGATGCAATGGTAATTGTTATACTGTGATGTTTCTCAGAGTAGCATACACGTAAAAATGGAGGAGTCATTGCTGTATTTCTGAACTGGAATCAATAATTAGTGTATTGGAGTATTTGGTTGGTGGCAGTGAATTTTGGATCTCTGCCTTAATCACCTCAGTGTGCCAGGGGCTCTTTGGCACGTGGGATCGTTTCCTGGTGTTGCTCTGGGACATATCAAAGAAATCCTTTAGCATCAGGAAAAAGTTCTGACCTGTTACCCACCAGGAGGCTGGGGATTGTGGAGCCACGTGTTGCTCAGAAAAATGGTGGGAAGTTTACAGTTACATTTCCTCCAGTTTAGAGACGTGCCAAGTCATTCACCTACATAGCAAATGGACTAAAAGTTGGGGTCTTTCTGTCAGGAGCATACTTAACCTAAATATCAGCCTAGGAGAACCAGATAAAAAGAATAAATGGCATTTTTCAGTTTGTTTGGAGATTTCCAGTAGTGTATTGACAAGAGGTAAGTTTATAACTTATGGTCACACGGAGGATAAATGAGATTTGGAAGAATAACTCCACCAGTTGTGAGCAAAAATACTTTCGTCTTATCAAAGGCTCTTCTTCTGTTCACAGTCTTTAAACATGGTAAAGGTAGGAATGTCTGTGTGCAGCAAACAGTCATACTAAGGCAAAAATGAAAAACATCTTTTCCTATGCCTAAATATTTTTTTTTTAATTGCATTTTATTTTCTTAAAGGGTTTTCCATGAACTTACTGCTTTCCAGAGCAATGCTTTTCCAAGCAACCACCAGTTCTGGAGTCAAGTCGTGGCCTCTGAATGATTTTCCCACTCCTGCAAGAGCCACTCCTGAAGTCACCCTGAGAGGGGACAGATGAAGAGAATGAGATGTGCTTCCTAAGCAGTGGTCCAGTAGGTAAGTTAAGTCCATTTTGTTCTACAGGTGGAATATTTCCACAAGTCCTTCAAAAACTAAGTACTTATTTCCCATTAAGTTTTGCCAAAAAAGTTGTAACACCAAGTTAAAACCCATTTTTCTTAATTCTTATGGATGCAGTGAAAATCAGAATTCCTTATGGCAACACCGGGGGAGAAAAGGAATCTGTCACAGGGAACCTATTCGTGGCAAAGGTTTCTAAACCCTCTGCAAGTACTTTTCTAGTTTAGAACAGTTATTGCACTTTCTGTTCAAGTGATTGCAGGTGTTGGTGGCATTGTCTTGTTTTGCAGGTCAGGTTAGCCAAACAGAGCATCTGGAAAAAGGGAATTTTGGGCTCAGGTATGTCTGGGTTAGGCCCCAAAAGCCTTTTCAGTATTCACCTCCCCTGGAATCCCCAGCTGTCTCCTCTAAGTACCTGTACTTGCAGGAGGTTGCCCCCTTGGAATTCTGCTGCAATTTATGCAAATGCATGAGGAATTTAAGTGGTGCAGAGTGTCTGACTTTTAGCTCTTACAGCTAAATTTAGAAATTGGAGTTATCTTTTTATTCTTTAAATTCTGTCATTTTCCATCCTTGCTGTCATTTGCACACTGAAGGTAGTGATTTTCTCTGAAATACCCCAATTTTACATATATATCCTGGTTGTCTGTGAATATTTGTAGAACTCCAGAGGAGAATGCCTTGTGTAGAATGTGCTTTTATGTCATGCAAAAAAGTCACCAGAAAAATGTCAGTGTGTTCACTTAAGAGCAGAATTCCTCACCTCACATCTGCCATTAGAACATGCTACCTGAGTGAAGTACCTTCATCTGTTCATTAACAGGAATTTCCACAGGTACAGTATGGTATTTTAACATCCAAACCAAGCAGACAAAATCTAGGTTATATTTCTGGATAAATTGTGTTTTCCTTCTCTGTTGAAGTAATTTTTTATGAGAAGTGTGTGATGAAAAGGCCAAGTTAAATCTATTCATGAATTTTTGAGTAGTTTACAGACCTGTCTTTCCCTTTTATCTATTTCAAGAATTAGATGTTTCTTAGACAGGCACAGCCCACCTACTGAATAAATGTCTATATTTCTGAATGATGATGAATAAATTCATGAGTATACGTGGTTATAGTAGGCTGAGAAGAATCAGTAGTTTCTTGCTATTCTAAGGTTTCTCTCTCATCCATTTTAATCTTTGTATATTTTACAAAAAGAGAACTGGAAAGTTGGGAGTGTAATCTGGATAGCTTGGATGAATTCAGACTGCAGATTTTGTTCTTTTTCTGAAATGTTAGGCACTGGCTGAGTTTTGCAAGTGTTATAGGAGTTCATTTTCCACCTTTAAATATGCGGTTATTATGTTTGATTATGTTTTAGACCTGCTTTATTGTGCTTTTATTGCACTCTGAAGAGATTTGATTTGTATTTTTAAGATACTTAAATGTACTTTAGGATATATTAAAAGAGGAAAGATTGTTTGTAAGGTATTGAATTAGCTGAAAATACCGTGGGTGGTAACTCAAGTAGTGTATTCAGTACACACATAAAGGCTAAATTAGAGCTCTGTGTATCCCATTTATCCAGAGCCAAATGTACTTGAAAATGATATTAGCACAGGATCCAAGCCCCGAATGCGCATGACATTTTTCCAGGCTGCATTTCCGCAGCAGAGTTCAGGTTAGCTCAGTTCCTAAGCGGAGGAAGTCACAGTTTTCCTGCCTCTCCTCCTGTTTTGTGTGTTTTCCATTAGGAGTCCTATTTACCCAACTGCAAACGTGTGTTTGCACGTATGTACAGTCTGCCTTTGTAACACAGTTTGATAAAGCTCCTTAACCTGCTTTATGCAGTGCTTCAGTGACAATTGCAGCACATCATCAGATGCCAGAGCAGGACAGAAAAGCAGCAGGTTTTGGACCTTCCCCCTCCTGTCCCGGGGAGGTCCTTGCTGTTCCAGTGGAGTGGGAAAGAGCTGTGTGTGCCCCCGAGAGTGGGAGCAGAAGCCATCTCAGATAAGCTTTTTCAGGATATTTTATGTGTGGCAAATGATGGAATATGGTGATGCCTTTCTTCTGCTCTCAGTTAGCCTGTAACAAGTACCAAGATGTACAGCCCAACCCCAAAGAACTCCGTGTGGTTTGTTCTGCATTCATGGTCCTTTACCGGTCCTTTACCGGGCCTTTCGGTCTCACTTGAAGCCATCTGCAGTGTCAGAGCGCTTGAAGGATTTGCTTCAAGGATTTCTCTGCCATTTCTAGGTCTTCTGTACCTTAAGGACTACTTAGAAACCTTGAGGTTTCCTAAAGATGGCCATACATATCTCTCTGAACTGTTAATCACGAACATCTGCATGCAGGTATTTAGGTAAGTAATTTCAGTTGATGAGATCCATTCATTAAGCTCTACGAGGGGTTTAACTACTCTCTCCATGTTAATGTGCTGTACTCCAAGCAAAAATAGAACATTCATGCTTGATTGATGTTTAAATAATTTCATTATCAAGGAGAATAATAGGATGGACATTGACAGCTTGACAGAAAGCCAGTGCTGATCAGAATTACAAATTTGTTAAAAGAAATTATTACACTCTTTGTAATCAGCATACATGCCTCAGTTGAAACGGCTTGAATAACTACAACATTGCCCTTTAAATTTTGTGTTTATAAGGAGAGGGGAATTATCTGTCCCTTTCAGAATTGAGTTAAATAAGTATATTATCCTAAACCAGCATTTTTCTGATAGGGCTCCTGTAATGTGTGTAAGAATTTTAAGTGGAGAAAATTCTATTTTAAAAAGCCATTTCATTTCCTTTGTTAAAGAATTTACTATTTTATTAACTATCTATTTCGAAATTAAAGTGAAGTAGGAGTAGCATAGACTTACAGCTATATCTATACTTCCCAGAATTGCCCCCTAAAACTTTGGTATTAAGTGCTTAAACAGTTCCTTCAAAATCTCTCCTAGCTAAATTCTATAATTGAGTGGAAAAGAAGATACCACTAATCTTTAGCATGTGCTCTCTAGGGAGCTGCTGGAAATGTTCATAAACTCTCCTTTAATGCTTCTGGTCCTAAAAGGAACTGAGAAAGGACGAGTGCCTGAAACTTCCTCTTCCCATCTGAAGACAGCATCAGGAAATGGAACACTTGGCAAGAAGCGTTCAGCTTCCATACGTGCATCTTTAGGGGAATGCACAATCACTCTTATTTCAGGGTGACTGCTGAGATGTGCCAGGATTTGCAAAGAAGACAAAAAGGGCTGACTCTTAGAGACTTTTTAAAATTTGTGTGCTTGTGGAGGAAGTAACAGTACGGCAGAGAAACCCAGACCAGCTCGTGTATCAATAAATACTACTTTGCTTTTGTAAATGTGGTTAGTGGTAGGAGCACAGTTCAGGTATGCTGACAGTGGTCAAAATGAGTTGCAGCTCTTGCTCTTACATCCAGATTTTGAATTTTAAATAGATAACCCTATCACATACAAAAATTTAATTGAGTCTACTCTAGAGACACAGGTCCAGATTCAATTGTGCCATAGATAGCTCCTGGTATTTTGTATCTGGATGAGGATGCAGTGTTTAGCAGTGAAGCTTCCTGAGTTGTAAATGAGTGAAGAGTGAAAAGTGCCATTTCATGCTTCCAGGGTTCTCCTGGACAGCTCTGTTGGCAGTGTCTGAGCATGGGTCTGGCCAAGAGTCCAGTTTAGGCCAAACCAGTAACACATTTCTTGTGTGGCCTGGTCACACAAACCCACTGCAGTTTCCAGCCAGAGCTGAGCTTGTTCCTTTGCTGCCTTTCCATGTTGCATGGCTGGATGGGACAACAGGTATATCCCGTTTCCCTTTTTCTCGTTTCTGCTGCAGCCCCTGCTGCACAGATTGCGTGCCTCTGGAAGGGAGCAGTGTTTTATTCTGTCATCCCCCTCCCAACCGTACCAACGGTAGAGGGCTGACTTGTGCAGCATCGCTGTGTCTGTGACACACCCCGTGTCACTGGCTGTTGATGACTGCGTCATTGTTTACAAATGGATTTCTTTTTCTCCTTTTAATTTAAAATTCTGATTGCAGTAAGTAGGACAGTAAAAGACGATGAGAGGGAAGAAACAACCCCAGAATACACTACTGGAGAGTATATCTTGATCAAAGGCTTCTGAATAGATACAAAGCAATTTTCATGATTCAGAGTAAAGGAAGCCAATTTCACATCAGTTTTATTTTCATAACCATTCCAATGTAAACAGGATTTTTACTGATCTAGTACTGTAGCAGAGAAATGAGAGCTCTGATGTTACCTGCAAGTTTCATTGTTTGTTTGGTGCATAAAATTTGCATTAACTGTGTGTGTAAGTTTCCCTCTGCCTTTATCACTAACCGTATGTTCTTCCCATGATGAGAGAAGGGTGTTTTACAGCACTCACAAAAACAAGAGTTGAGCTGATGATTCCCCCTATAAGAATGCAAGGCAACAAGGCAATTAATTTTCTTTGAAAGTCAATCAGATACTTTGGGAAACTCTTGATGTTTCACAAGGATGATCTTTCAGCTGGGAATATCGACAGTTTTTGCAGAAATATCAAAGAATTCCTGCAAAGAATTTAAATCAGTAGCCTCGCTCTTCTAAAACAAAATCAACTGAAGGGAACAATCACGCAGCATTTGTAAGTAAAAATAATTCTGTACTTAGTTTGACACTGCCAGCTCTTCAAAGAATACTTGGGAAATAAATGATTCTAGTGCATCTTTGAGATCCTGATGCAGTTAAATTTATCATTATTCCTCTTTACTAAATTTTCCTATCCTTTTCCAAAACAAGGGATATATTCTTTCCTCAGCTCCAGAAGCTTCAGTGAAGCTTAAAATTGGTTCAGCTCCATTTATCCCAATAAAATTACATCTATTTACCCTAGCAAGCTTCAATGAGTATGGCCGAGACACACTTTTACCCCGGGTAGATCAGTGCTTTCCTTCATTTTTTGTCAGTAATATATTTAAAAGAAAATAAATACCTGGCCAGGAATGGGATTTCAGTAATACAAGGCAGTTAAATATTTTGTTTAACACTGTTTATTCTTGCATATGCACTCAAAGGAAATGGCATAGGAGATGTTTGTTAGAAGCAATAATCAGTGTCATGCAAGACCTTAATTACTTGCAGCTGAGATGTTTTTCCTGTAAGCTGCACATTTACCCCCTTTTTTTATTCACTCCTAAACTGAGCCATTGTTTTGCATTGTCTTTGCTCACGTTAATAAGGGTTTCACTGAGTGCACCTACTCTTGGTGCTAGCTGTGTGTCAAAAAAATCCCCCTGTAGTTGCTCTACCAGAGTTGGTAATGCTGCCTTTCCAATTTTAATTTTTTCCTGGTTGCTAAATAACCCGTCTGCATTCTGCAAATCATCAGTTCAAAACAGCTGTTACAGTGATATAGTCAATTAGCTGTTCTTCAAATGAGGAGAAATCACTCAAAGAAGGTTTATGCTATAATGAGGATTTTATTTATTATGTCGTTACTGCTTCTGTTCTTTAAATGCCGCAAACTTTTCAGGTCAGCATTCTATCTTTAATTGGAAAGTATTTGCTTGTCGTGTCATAGAAAAGGAAGGAGAAGCATCTGTTCTACCACCCTGTAAATTGTCTGCTAAAGGACAACTACCTGGAAAGTTGTACCAACCAAGTGCACAGAAGAATGTCAAGGGTAACGAGTGATGGGTGAGATGTTAATTGGTGTTTTAGCATGTACAGAATGCACGGAGGTGGTAACTCGGGGAGAGCCTGAGCTGGGTGACCTGATACAGTCCTGGGTGGTGCAGATACAGCCCCTTCTTTGCCTCTCTTCTCACATTCACTTAGTCCCGACATCCCTTCCTTAAATAATTTTACTGCTGTGTGTATTTTATCCTTCACTTATAAGTTTTAGACATCTCCCACAGTAAGTAAGTTAATCTCTACACAAAACAAAAAATCATTTTATAACCCACCAGAAATCATTTGCAAGACTAATGCAAAAGAAGAGTAAATAAGGATACACACATGCACAAAGTGTTCGACAAAAAATAATTTGTTTCTCCAGTTCCAAGCCTGCAAAATCCTCTTTGACTTCACAGCCAGTTTTTGTGGGTTGCAGGCAAAACTCTTAAGCAAAACATAAGTAGATTTTGGTTCTGTGCTTTACAATTTGCGTTTGCTGGGAAAAACAGGGGAAGCGATTCATACGCTTCAGCTCCTGAACTGCAAAGAAGATTATTTTCTCTTTCCAACAAAAAGGCTTGAGAAGTAAAAACATTTGCTCCAGTTGGTCACAATGGGTGGAGAACAAGCAGTTAAGTCTGTTTGGAGGGAACAGGGGCAGAGGGAAGCCCTTTGTAGAGGGAAGCAAATTTCCCCAGTACGGAGAAAGGGATTTTGGGGACCAAATGTTAAAATACTGATCCTGCTCCTTTATATGTGCAGCCACAGAAGAGAAACGGTATATTTTGCTAAAATTTTTGTGTTTTAGTTCATTAAATGAGGAATTGTATTCTCTTAGCATCAAGGTGTAGAATAAAAGTAATTCTCTCATGGTTGTCCTGGTGGAAGGTTTAAATCACTTTCACTTATCACTGATCACATTCACAGAAATGTAAAAATACATTTTTTGAGGATGCTGTTAAAACTCTGTTTTATTTCTCTATCATTTTGGACCATTAAATAATACTGAAAGATCTCATTTGGCAAGATAATAAGCAAGAAGAAGCAGCTATGAATATTGTGGGGTTTGGTAGAATCACATTTCTTTCTGTGCAAGGCTTGTCTACTTGGATTGGTTTTGGGTTTTTTTGGTAGGGTCACTTTTTGTATGCTAATACTCTATTGAGGAGAAATTTTTTTGTTTATAGATCTACCAAATGCAGATTCTTGCAGATTAATGTTCTACAGTGACTGCAAACAAAAGGAACAAACTGAAGCAAAGTCAGACAAACTCATCAAAGCTTCTGGCATAAAATACCCATGGATTCCAACGTGAGGTTTTGGAAGAAAACTTCTTTGCCATGTCTTTCATGAAAGGCTCTGTAAACTGAGATTTGCTGTGTAAGTATCGAGTTTTTGAGATCTGATCAATTCAAGGTATTCATCTTTTGAAGAGTTCAGCATGAAACAATTGTCTCACAGGTAGTGAGAGAGAGCAACCTCTGAGAAATCTGCTGTAGCTGAAGAATCACAATTGTTTCTCTTTAAGAGGAAGTTTAGTGAACAGGCAACATCAGCTTGAAATACGTTGTGTATAACCAATTATCGTTTCACTGACAGAGTGACTGGTACTGTGTAAGCTACAAAGGAATGTCTTTTCCTGGATAGTCGCTAAAAGTCTTTCCTACAATTTGTGTATTTTCTTGTAAAAATAGTTTTAATTATGCACATCTCCAGCTCTGTGATATCTGTACATCACCTTTAACTAGCCTCCTGACAGTCTTTAGTTGGTCAGAGTATCCTGATCCTCTCCACCCCTCCATTGACACTGATCTTCTGTGAAGTTGTAAAGTGGTTTTGCTCAAAACTCAGCTAATACAAAAAAATGCCGCTGTGCCTAAAAACAGGGTGATAACTTAGACACAGTCATGTACCCACGGCTTTGTGGCTTCCGGGGCTCCTCTGCTGGAAGTACACACATCCTTTTTAGTGCGGGGCAAGGCAGGAGTCTCCAGCCATTGAGACAAACCCTGGGATGTAAACCTCACCTCACTGCAGCCGCTGGCTAGAAAAGAGAAAATTTACATATGGTATTATAGCGGTGGGTTTCTAATTATCATTTAGGAAATTACTGGTTTTTATGAAATGGTGGCATTCCTCTCAAAAAGCAAATAGCTTCTCAGAAAAAAAAAATATACTGTTGAAAGTATAATTTTCTTTTAAGATACTTAGAACAACTTCTAAGTGAAAATGTTTTCAAGCAGCCATTAGGAGCCATTAGAGTTAACAGGGGTGTGATGTTGTATCCCAATAGCTGAATTCAGCGGTAACACCTCCTATTGTTGACAGTAAGTTACAAGACTATTGCACAATTGATTTTCTCAAAGTCACCTGCAAACTGCAAGGAAGAAAAGAGCTGTTTCTATGGTTCCAAAACAAAGGGTAAGATTTCACAGGAATTGATGCTTATTCTACTCATGTATAACATTTATTACCATAAAAATAGACTGTACTGACTTGGGGTTATTGAGGACACAACCACACAGATACCAACCAAATACCTGTGGGCCACGTGGAATTACTTTATTTTAATAGCAAGTTGTAAACATCACAAGAGATTTACAGTGACAAAGAGACACTTATCACTGTTCACTCACTGCATGCTCTTTCTTGGAAAGAATATTTCTGAGGATGATAAAGAGTAATTTATCACATGTTTTCCCTGGAATAAATGATAAAGCATATGGGAATGTTATAAAGGAATTATCAGTGGTAAATTTGATTTGAAATGTCCTGGATGAGTGGAATGACCTTTCAGCTAGTGGAAATAACAGACTTTCAAAGAGCACATTTTTTTTATTATTGTAAGAACAAACACCTTTGCTTATTTGACAGTTCTACTTACAGCACCTTGTTGCAGCAGCTAAACTTCTGAATTCTTAGTAACTAAAAGTACAGCAAATCTATATGGAATTCCTTCAGGTTTCTACAAATTAACTTCATGTAGTTTGAGTCCACACCACAAGTATGAACCAGCCACGGAGAAATCACTGGGAAAACTTCAGTGGAAGACTGAATTTGCACCCAACCAGTAGCTATATTACCACTTTCTTTTACCGAATATGGCTATTTTTGAAACAAAACCACTCTCAGTCAAATCTTTGTTACATCTCTAGCCATTTCACTGACGAGATTTCTCATTCTCTTTCCCTGTAGAGATTGTTTATAAACATTTATCGGATGCAAGTAGCACAAAACTGTGGATGTGAAACACTTCTGCTCACAGTGGAAACTTAAGCCAAGATAATATTTCAGCACCAAGCAATAACACTTAAGAACATTAAGGATGCTATTGAATAGAACCAGGCAGCATCTGCTAATTCAAGTCTGGGGAAAGAAAGCAGGGCCCTGGGCTGCATGTCATTTTCTTCACTCTTTGGAGAGTTACTATCTTTATTATCAAAGCATCCTGTGGTTCACCTAAGAGCAGTGCAGAACAAGAAGCACTGTTTCCCAGTTAATTTTTTAATGTAAAAAAGCACTAAGATAAATGTACTTCCCCATGCAAAAGGCTAGCATTATACTGGTTTTCTGTGGGACAAATTTTTAAAAGGCCTTCTGTGCTGTAGGCAAATTCACTTGTTCAGCCATCATTTATATTTTCAAATTTGTGCAGCCTGATCTCTTATGGAAACAACCTCAGGTGGGGAATTTTCCCCCTTTATGCTCGCATGGAACTCGGTGCAATGTGATGTCCCGTGGCTTTGGGGGACAGAAATGCAATTCAAACTGTAATAAAACCCCCACCTAAGCTGAATGCAGGCCTGCATGTGGTAAGAGTCTCGTTATCCTCAATGGAAATAGCCTGGATATGCAACCTGTACTCACCTCTCCTCAAGGATTATCAACTTTTTAAATCTGATCTTTGAAAAGAATAAACTTAAATTACTTCAGGTTCCATTTCTCTCTCTGAATCACCTAAGTAGTTATTTGTAATGATAGCAAGATTTTCTTTAACCTGTTGCTGTATGAATGTCACTTACAGAGGAGAAGTTCTGCCCCTGCTTCCTCTCGTAGTAATTCCAGGCACTGAGTTGTTAAAGCAGCAAATTACACTTTGTGAAGGCAAGGTGAGCTTTAAGGGGGCATCCAAGTTGGGTTTTGCACTTTTTTTTGTTGGTTTCTTACCTAGCTACTCCTGGTTATGAATTGTTGCGTGTTAAATCTCAGCAGTGTATTTACAAGATCAAATTACTGACCATACACCTGGGGTGGATAAAACATAAATTGAAAGCTGTAATAAGTGATAGCTTTCCTGTTCTGAAGTTTAATCAAATTGCTTCTTGAATCTTAAAAATACAGAGGTATCTTCTGAAAGGCTTCATGTATTAAAGAGGATAAATCAGAAAAGAGTGTGTAGACTATGTACATTTCATAGGCCCTCTCTTGTAGTGTCTTACGTTTCATTTTGTTTTCTGTGAAAATAAATTAGTTTTTTCTTCTTACAGAGGAATTTAAAAATTGAACTGAAATGAAAACATCCATCTTTGACCATGGTATGAGTGATTTTATAGAGAAAAGAAAATACTGTTACAGAAATGTTAAATCGTAATTACTTTAGTACACAATTAGTATATTGCAATTTTTATCCATATCACCTTTTTGCTTTTAATATTTCCTCTCATAATGTACAGTTGGTCACGTCTTCTTCATGTACTAAAAGAATCTGGTTTATCAATGAGACATAACTCTTTCTGAGTTTCTGGTTGATGTTTTGGAGATGGGGTTGTACACCATCATTTGAATACAAGGGGAATTTGATATATTTAAGTTTGGTCAGCAAGAAAGATGTTTTTTCCCCTCTTCTTTTGCCCTTATTTCTTTCTTCTCCATATTTGAAATGTTTGGTTTTTACCTTACCAAAATTGCTTTACCTTTTAATGTTGCTGGGTGCTGATTGCTGGGGCATTGTCTGGGTTTGTATCTCAGGCCCATCAGTTGTGCAGCTCTCTAAATGCCTGTAAAGTTGGCACTGCAGAAGGAGCACGAGGAGAGAGCAAGAACCTTGTTAGTAACTGTTTTTCTGATTTTCTTATCTGTCCCACACAAACACAGAGATTTTTACTAAAGACATAATTTGTTGAGTGCTATTTAAAGTAGAACAATAACAGGGTTTGTAAGAACCAATATTTTTGAGGTTCTTTTATCATTAATAAACATCGAGTTTTAATTTTTCTCTCAGTCCTTTAGGTCCAAGGATATACTTGGGCATCATTGAAGGAAAGCAACGCAGCAGTCACTGAAATCCATCCAGGTGTTCCCACTCCAGCTCAAGATACCTAAATATAGTGTCCCACGTGCATGCAATAAATAGAAATCCAGCTAACTGTGATAAATGCACAGACACTGATTGGAGTGAGAGCAGCACTGGGCTCGATGAGAATGTTGTTCCAAACTGATGATATCTGGCTGTGTTTTCTTATTATAACTGATATTTTAGGCAATAATGAAGTTTTTAAAGGCAAGTCAAAAATATTCTTGGAGGTACCAGAGAAAATCACCTGTAATAGCTGTTGAGACTTAAAGCTGTCAGTTAGCTGTGTAATAAATTTCTAGGTATTATTTGAATGTATGAATTTCTTTATTTCTGCTACTGCTGGATTGGACAGTTCCTACTGCCCACCTGAATTACAGTTTCGGTGTTATTCTGGAATTGTGCTACTGCTGTGGGCTAATCCAAAAGTCCCAGAGTCTATGTGGAATGGTTGTTTTTCCATTAGTAGTATGTATGTTATAAATGCTCAGTTTTCAAATGTATTTAATTGCTCTTTTAAATGGGCTCTGGACAAAAATTTAGCTTGTAAAATATAGCATTGATAAGTACTGCATGAGGTAAATCAACCACTCTTTTGTATTTTGTATCAAGGTCTTTGAGATCCATTCTGGTCTTATTTTTGGGGAATGGAGGAACTTGACACAACCCCCCTCACTATATCCATGCTTTTTGTGAATTTGATAATTCTGTACATTATTTTATTTTAATGGAAAACAGCTTAATCTCACACTTAAATGTCAATACATCTAACAGTGGAAAGTAAGGAGATAATCTGAGTGGTACTGACTTGCATTTGCTGTAGCCTGAGGGCTTGCACTCGGGCTGTGCTTTGGGAAGTGTGGGATAACCAGGTTAAGCCATGATATATGGTCCCAGAGAGTCCCAGGGACTGCTGCAGGAGCCAGATCATATGTCTTAAACTGCTACAGCTCTGCCCTCAGTTTCTCAAAGTAGATTCAATTTATTGTCCAAACTCTTATTTATATTGCTTATGTCTGTGGTTTCTAAGGATTAGCTAAAAGTCTGTTTGGAGCAGATAGAATTTAGGGCAGTTTTATGAGTGGTCTTCTGATCATATACATATTATTTATTTTAATATCTCAGCATGTAAAATCAGGTTTAAAGCAAGAGCATTTTTCTGTTTGTCTAACTTATCTAAAATTTATAGCATTAATTAGACAGAGGAAGGCTGTGATTCATGCAGCTTTTTATTTTATGTGACATTACAAAAGTGCTGTGCACCCAGGAGCCATTGCTAACATTCGAGGATGAGCTGCTGAGGAGCATTCTTGAAAGCTGCTTATGTGTCTGTCTGAAATGAATGTGAGCCTGATCTCCAGCAGCTGCTACATTCCAAGAATATCCAGAGCATTCTCCAGTTTCATATTTAATTTATGAGGATAATGCAGAAATCCATATCATCCTATATATTTAGGACATCTTCTGTGATTTTTCTTGAGGTGGAATATTTCAATTAGAAATGAAGTTGTTCATGTCTAAGGAAGATGAAGACAACCAGAGAGGGATGGGGCCTGACCCAGTGAGTGGCATCTCTGGCATGGCAGGTGGGTTGGAATTAGATTAGCTTTAAGGTCCCTTACAAACCAGGATTCTCTGATTCTGTGAAAACACCTGGTTTCTGCTGTTGCCATTCCACACAAGAAACTCTTGAATCACAGTTTGGTCAAAGAATCAAAGGCAAAATTGGACTGATAAATCATTGAAATTAATGATTGCACTAAATAATTTTTGGGAAGAAAATTAATTTCATAAAAAGCATGATGTCCTACCTAGATTCGGTTTAACTTATTAAAAATCTTGAGAGCCACTTTCCTGAGTTTCTGAGGTTTTATTTCTTAATCACAGAGTTAATCCAAATCATTGCTTTGGGGTTTTTTGGTATATCCAGGATCTTGCTAATTTTTGTTTATTTTAAAATGTTGTTCCAGACAGTAATGACATAAGTGTGTCTAGAGAGTCTGTTACATTATTTACTCTCCCAGCTTATTGCAGAGATGCACCTCACTGTTAATGAGGGTGATTTATCTGCTCAGGAGCACACGGCATGAACAGTACTTTACAACATGGGTTACTATAGAAACACTTCTGTAGTTTCATGCTCATATCCCAGTATATCTTATTTTTCAGATGCTCTCTGTGAACATTTTTAAATTAGCTTATCTCTCGAAAACATTTGTGAAGGACTTTTTTACCTCAATATTATTTAATATGGTTGTTATGGCAACCATATATTTCTCTTGATATTTTACCTATGAAAAGACAGTGCCTGTACCTCAAGCAAATGAGAGGAAAAAATCTTAATTTACTTTTATTCCTACACATGTGGTACCATAGAACAACAGTGAGTTGAGCATGAGGCATAAAAAAAGGTTTGGGCTGTGCTTTCCTCCTCTTAGACTTTACACTGACACACACAAAATCCTGATCGATAATATTGATTAAAGTACATGATGCTGCTGCTGTTGCAGGCTTTGTGGTGAGATAATTAGCTGAAATGAGGTACTTGGAGTCAAAAGCTTGAGGAATGGGCCCAGGTGAACCTAATGATATTCGGCAGGCACAAGTGCAAGGTGCTGTGCCTGGGCTGGGGCAATCCCAGACTCGAGCATGAGAGCAGCCCTGCAGAGGAGCACTGAATTTTGCAGGTAGACAAATCCCCCTTCCCTTGATTAGGAAGTAAATCTTAAATGGCAGGATCTCACAGTCTCTAGCATGGCTGTCTAGCACCCTAAAAATGTTCATATCAAAACACTTTTCTGGAGGGAAATGAGAGAAATTACTTTGTCAAAGCAAATTCTTGAATCCTTGGTGCATTACATCTGTTTACCAGGCAACAATGTGTGCATATATACAATCCTCCACTCAGGTGATTCAAAAATAATTAGTTTCTGGAATTAAAATTAATTGTTTCTGTTTGATAAATAAGAGTGTTTTTATGGATACAAATCTCTTGCCCTCAGATGCATGCAATTATGGAACTGCATGTGTTGGTATTGAAATTTAGCTCAAACTTTTTAGATAAGAGATGTTTCAAATAATTTCATAACTGATACTTATGTTATCTACTTCAAACATGTATTTCAGATTAAAATTGCCATTACAGTGAAAGTATCAATCAGTGCTCCTTCATGTCTTAAAACCCAGTGTTACAGCCAAGGCTTACATGAAGCATCTTTTAGGTTACTTGTTCTGAGTAATGACGAGGCATTTTCTGTTTATCAGCAGGTGCATGCTCTTTAATTAAAATGAACACAACCGCAATATTAAGGACAACCTAGTATTTCTCAGCCTGAGAAATAATAAAATGTTGCAATAATTATTTCTAATGTGCATCAGGGTATTACGAACTAAGCTTTTGGGTTCTTTACCCTGAGAATTAATCACTGCTAGTTAATTGAATTTGTGATCTGACAAAGCCCTATCTCCATCATCAAACAGTCTCTAAACCAATACTGTCATTCAGCTAAAATTCAACCTCTTACACCAGTCAGTGGCACAAGAGTCTGTTCCCTGTATCTCTGCTGAGCAAAGTGGTCATTGAAACTTGTGGTAATTTAAGTTTTATAAGAGCGTACTAAGAATGGTTTTATTGAAAGGAAGCATATAGGTGTGAGAGAAAATTTTATATGAAACTTAAAAGGTGTCTAGAAAATAGTAATAGTAACAGCTCTGTAAGACAAGGTATAAGTTGTTTACTATAAAGTTGCTACTGGTTTGTATTGTTTTTTAATGGGCTCTGAATTAAGTATATGTCCCTTTGGAAAATAAATTCAGAATTGAATAATACAGAAAGCATAATAATTCAGGATAAATAATTTACAGATAGATCTGGAGTCAGTAGGAATTCGTGCTCTGCTGTGATGTCCCTCAAGGAGCAGCCCCATCAACCTGTGTTAATTGGATAAGCTTGCAGGTGTTCCTGAAACCTCTGTTTTGGGTCTTCAACAGTGGCTAATTTGTGCAAACCTTGCCTCAGATTGGGTGCTCTGAGAGTGAATGCTCAAGTATTGGAATCATTTTTGAGAAATGGATTAGCACTGTTTATCAACAAATGATTTATTCTAATTCATGATCTTTCAAGGATAAGTTACTGTTTTCTGGTAATGGGATACATACACTGAAAAGTTGCCTTTGCCATGACCAAAAGGCAAGAGAGATTTTAAAGAAGATGGCAAACACCTAGGGCTCATTTCTGCATCATGCTCTCTTGTTTATCCATAAAACAGGGCCTTTAACTGTATTCCTGCATCGGGAATGGTGCTGGCCTCTAGGATCAATCACAAGGATCTTGCAGAAGTCATGGTTGTAATTTAGTGGAACTACATTGGATGGTGTGGTATCAGGATGGTAATCTCTGATATTGGAGGGTTATCAGGATGCTGATCTCTGTCTGTGCTGATTTAAAAGTACATAGCAGCACACAAACACTTCTACTGTACTCTTTTCTTAGCAAGTTGAAACTTCTGCTTTATTTTGAAAGAATAATAAGCAAAGAAAAAATAGTGTTTTCTATTTTCTGACTTTGCTGAGGAAATCAGCTTTTTACTTCAGGGAGTTTGGGGTTTGTTGTTTATTTTCTTTTTTTCCCTTTGTGTTCTAACACTTATGTCAAACCGGGGTCACTCTGAGGGTCCCAGGCTACAGCAGAGTCTGTTCCATTCAATGTCGGTCAGTCAGAACCAAGAGGTCACTTGTAGATCATTCTGGAATCCCCATCTCTTCTGAACTCAAACCACTCATCTGGTTCATTGCAGGAAAAGAATACAAAATAGGGGGGTGTACCATGAGCTGGTTTCATGGCTGAACTACAAGAAACTTTGGTTTGTCTGCATTATTTCCTGGGTATTGACTGCTGTGAAGCCTAAAGACTGTTAGACTGCCCTGTTAGAGTTTATCACATCACCCATGCTGAACATTTCTCTTGTGAGCAGGGGCTGCATAAATCACGATATCTGTACAGGCTGTGTGAGCTCCCAGTGAGTGAGCAAAGACTTGATGCTTTGATCCAGAGAACTCCTGCTAAAAATATTATTCCATCATGTGTGACTTTAGTTAAATTACAGTGAATGTCTGACTTCTAATCATGGGTTATAATATGCATTCACTTTTGGTATTCTGAGAAAAACCAAATCACTTTTTCATAGGGAGAATGTAAATGTTTAAAGTGCAGCATAATTAGCATTTGTACCGCAAACCTTTTTCAGGGGGATTTGTCATACCAAATATTTAATTAAATTGAGGTGAAATAGTGTTATTCATGTAAACTGGTTTTGTTAGAATAATTAAATTGCTTCAGAAAGATTGTCCTGGACTTTCTTTCCACATCAAGTACAGGTTTATTTGGGAACCTTTCAGCCAAGAGTGGGCTCAGTTTCTAGAGGTCACTAACGAACACTGGTCTATGTATCCTACTTGATACATAGTTGATAGCTTGATAAAACAATTTGTAATGTGTAAGTGCTCAGTGAATGACAATTGCTGATAAATGTTTTGTTTAAAGGTAAGAAAAGAAAAAAAAAGATAACATAGGAAAAGGATAACATGGGAAAACTAACTCTGCTTTCCTAAATACAAAAGTAATGTCAAGTCTTTGACTCCGTCTTGAGAGACTGCTAAACAAGTGGCTGCTTGATGCCTTCTGCAGGAATAATTCATTTCCAGATCAGCCCCTTGCAGCTCCCAGGCTGTACCATGTCTTTTCCAGGGCAGGAGACCTCCTGAAAGCTGAAGCTGTGTGTGAACTGGTGGCATTGCAGCTGTCCTGCCTCGTCTGGAGTGGTTCCTGCTTTCAGCAGCAGCACTACACCCACCCCTACTGCCCAAAGAGCGTGTGAGGAAGTCTCTTCTCTCAGGTTTCAAGCCACTACTCATTAATGTGAGAGCTTACCCCAGGCACACTTCAGCTGCCTTGCCAGGCTCTCACAGGCCTGGCTCCCTGCCCTTTATGACATGACAGGTTCTTAGCAGGAATATGAAAAAATACACGTTCAGCTTTCCCTCTTAGCTTCTCTTGTTTCCTGACTCTCTGGGAGCACCTGGAGTGGCTCTGGCTGGGGGACCTGGGCAGCAGGCTGGCAGACATTCCAGGGTCGGAGGGAAGCACCCGTTTGTGCAGTGTGGATATGAGTGATTCCACACTATCAACTTAATAAACAAAATCTTTTCAAGATTTGTCTAATAGCTTCTCTCACAGCTGACCAACGTAGGGTTTTCCAGGGAAATAATGCAGTGCCAGCAGTTCACACACAGCTTCAGCTTTCAGGAGGTCTCCTGCCCTGGAAAAGACATGGTACAGCCTGGGAGCTGCAAGGGGCTGATCTGGAAATGAATTATTCCTGCAGAAGGCATCAAGCAGCCACTTGTTTAGCAGTCTCTCAAGACGGAGTCAAAGACTTGACATTACTTTTGTATTTAGGAAAGCAGAGTTAGTTTTCCCATGTTATCCTTTTTTTTTTTTTATAAAAGAGAAAGCCAAGTGATTTAGAAAGATGACTTTACCAGAGAGAAAGCTAGAAGTGCTCTTCAGTATAAAGTAAAAGCCTTTTGTTCATGTGAAAATGGCATTCAGCAGTGGACAGAAGTATATTTTGTGGATCTGAAAACTGCTTCAGAAAAAAAAAATTCTCAATATCACCAGAGTATTTCTCAATCAAATTCATGCAGTAACCTCACTGGTTATTTCTAAAGACAACACCAGAAATTTGTCTCTGCATGTCAGAATATTGAGATGTGAGATGTCTTTGGGCTTTAGGTAATTTAAACATTAAGTGCATGCACAACAGAAAAAGCTGCTGCCTTGAACTGACTGAAAAACCCAAAATGTTTTGTTCTTTGTGGTGGTTCCTGCCTATAATGGCTGTGCCAGTGACAGCCCGATCTGCACCCACAGCTCCCCCTGCCCTGCCCGTCTGCTCAGGGCTCGTCTGGGCACAGGGTCACTAAACCACCCCTGCCCTGGCTGGCACCTGGAGGGGCTACAGCTGCCCATTATGGACCGCCTGCAATTACACTGCATTATATTTAGTGGGAAGGGACATTCCTAGTCTGTGTCACAGCAATGTGTTTGGCCTCAAGAAGGAGAATAATTTGCTTGGTGATGCAATAAATAAAGTTTACAGGTACTGATCTGCAGGTAAATCTTATGGTCATTATTCAGGCTTCAGGTGTTAGGTGCAAATTTAACTGAGTTTGGGTGCCTTTAGCTTGTTGGAGATAAACCCTTCCCAGGGAATTTGGTACTGTCAAATTGTCACAACATTGACTTTTGCTGGGACAATATTGAGATATGAGAAAAAATATCTCATGTATGGAAAACTGAGCTCTGTGTTCAGTGTTCTGTGCAGAACTGATGTATAGTATCAGCTAGTGCAGCTCCAAAGGCAAGCAAAGGAGGAAAGCATTTTTAAAATATTGTGTTATTTATCTGCAATCAGTATGGTTCATTCTATCATTCCTTTACTTTTTAAAAAAGTTACAACCTGCTGCTTTAGCAGATGGAGTTGGTGAAAATACAACTGCTTCCATGTTTGTGTTTATGACTGTATTGCATCCAGTTTTATCAGAAAATTATTTCCCTGGAAAACCATATGTTGGTCAGCTGTGAGAGAAACTATTACATAAATCTTGAAAATATTTTGTTTATAAAACAAAATATTCATAGACAGTGATTAAAACTAGAAAAAAACACCAAACTCTGAAGAGCATCAAAAATTCTTGACTCAGCACTTATTGGCAGTTTAAGAGTGAACAAATGCACATCCAAAAAACATGGGCCCTTGTCTGTCTATAATAGAGGTATTTTTCAAATTGGTATGCAAGTCCTAAATGAACATGTTTTTAGTACCTTTGTTTATGGTGGGAAGAGAAAATAATACAGGATGTCCTCTAAGAAGTGTGACTCAGAAATGGACAGGCATTGCAGGAGGGTGAATTCAGTGCAGTGCTAAAATAAGTTAGGGGGTTTTTTCCCCTTTATCTGCTTTTCTGCAGGTTTTTTTTTCCTTCCCAAGTTTGTTGTCTCACTGTGCACAAGCTTGTTGCTACAGCAGGGAAGAGAGCAGCGAGGCAGCTCTGGAGTTGCTTCACCATCTGTTTCTCAGCTCTTTGTTCAAAACCTGTGAGCAGAAGCTCCGAACCCGTGTTGTCTTCCTGCACAGGTGAGGTTACTGGGGCCTTTCCTGTTATGTCACTATTGCTTTACTTCTAATATGTTTGCCATTTTTGTCAGTGAATTATTCCTCAGTAGAAACAGCAATTCATCAGCACAAACTGCATAAGAAAGAACAAGGGTTGCTTGAATCCTGAGTAAAAATCAAGTTTATGTGTATTTGTTTTAAGTTTCTACTAAGGTCAGTTATGTCTTATTTTATGTTTAATAGAGAAAGGGACTTGTATTTATTAACTACACTATTTGAATTTAACCAGTCTGATCAATCAAAAAATCATGATAGACTTGCTGATAAATAAAAATTGTAAAATTTTATCTTCTAATAGAATGTATCAACTTTGGCTTTGTTTTTTGCTTTACATTTTTAGATGTTTGTTTAGGAGTTCTTTAACGCCTTCAGGCTTATCCTTTTCACAGCTTGGAATAATCCTTTCTGTGTAATAGAGGATGAGAGTCAAATTATTGTTTGGTCTAAGGAAAAATATGCCTGGTAAAATCATGACTTTCTCATTTGGTGTTAGTTCAACACAGAAAATCAGGATTTGCTGATTTCAGCCCACAGCTCATTTTGAATTCAGTTCAAATAAGATGTATTCCATGGCTTGATCTCCATCCTTTTCTAACAATTGTGCTGGTGCTGTGCTACAAAGACTTAAAACTTGTGCTGAAGATGTTTTAGAAGTATTTGTTGGGTTGTACAAGACTGTCCATGAGGGAATGTGTGAGCACAGGGGGCTGAGGGGGCAGCTCAAAACATGAAGATAAAAGTAAACAAAGGAATCCATTGTTGGATGGTCTGAAGCAGAATGGAATTGTTCGAAGGCACAGGTGATGAGAAAATATAGAGATTCTTTCCCAGCTCCTGAGGATTAGATACGGGATGATTTTACGGAGAAACATTTGCAGTAATCTGTTGCAGAAGTCTGATGCCTTCGTAACACTGATTATCCAAACATGGCAAGGATGGTATCAGGCACTTTAAAAGGGTCAGAGTGATCCTTTTGTGCACAGTACTCATGGTTTGAAAAGATATGTCCTTTTTTTCCAGTCAGATGATTTCTGCTTACAAACCTGCATTGAATAAGGAATGATGAAGTGTAGGAGATACATCTGTTCTCTCCTGCTTTGTTTTCACTTGAGACTGTTAAAGTTATGTTTATTGTATTCTTACCCTGTGTCTTGAGAACTGAGGCATAAATTGAGCTGACTGTATTATCCTTCAAAATGCTGTGAAAGGAGATGCAAAATAAATGCAGGTGTCATTGGCAGAGCAAGAGATACTAGAGATGAAAAGCTGGCACCTTTTGTACAATGCTGATTGCCATGGAAATAATCAGTTTCCTGATAAAGTTTATAGGCAAGAAAGGAAATTAAACACAACATCTATTCAATATGGTGGACCTTTCTAGAAATCACAGGTTATGCATAAGTTGGAAGGAGATATTTAGTAAAATAAAGTAGTAAACAAGTAGCACAGAGGTCTAAAGCCTACTGAGAGTGTATATGTTTAATTTTGGGAGAGAAGAAGGATCTCAGGCAGACAGATAAAATGATATATGTTGCCTTGAGCTATTTAATGCAGTCCTGCTGTGGTAGGCTGAGGCTGCTTTGCTGTTATTAGCATATGCCAGTTATTTCATTAACTGACCTTGCTAAATGCCTGCAGACATCCTGTGACACTTAATGAAGTCAAACATGGCAAGCCTCCCTTATGGCTGTATAAAGCAAGTGTAGTTAAGAAAGATATTTGCATACTCTAATTGTTGGAGAACATTTGAACAAAGCCTCTGAAAGCACAGACCCTGCTGGTTATTGGTCTGGAGATGTGAATGGCAGCTCTGAAGCTGAAGGACTGTGTAGCTTTATGAAAAGTCAGGAAAAAAATAAATGTAGTTGGTTTTGTAGTCTTCTGCATATATAACATTCAGCTTTGTTTAATACTGATATTTTTCAGCTGCCATTTGTGGATTTAGTTGACTGAGTTCTGTGAATATTAGTGGATCATGCATTTAAATCTACTTTAAAAATCTAAGCTTTTATGTACTATTCAGCTGTTTAGGTTACAGTCCAGAAAGTACGAGGGTCACATCCAGACTGGGTTGTTTCAGCCTTCCATCATTCCAAGGCAGTTTAAGGAAAACTTGTGTGGTTTACCTAAGAACCTGCTAATTGACATGCCTGTGTTGTTAACAGGTGGGGTTTGCAGAGTAGAAGCAGAGTGCACACACACTCAGCTTACTGACCACGCACTCACTGCAGAGGAAGTCTAAAGAGATTTATTTTACTTTTTTACTTGTTGGTGAATTTTAATCATGTTCTGCAAGAGCAGAAATGAGCATATAGAATTAGCAGAAGTCCCTAGAGCCTACAGAATACTGTTTGAAGACTAACTAGTTTATCTTCCTTGCATATTGGCTTTCTGTACACAGAATTTTCAGGAATGGGATGGCAAAGGTAGTACTTACATAGGGGAGATGCTGAAGAACAAATGTGTCAGAGAGGGAACAGCAAATGTGCACACACACAACTGCAAAAAGTTATTTCCATGATAGAGTGTTCTCGCCACAGCTGTTTAATTAACACAAGAGGGAATCCTTGGGAAGACAGGTGAATGCATCAGTTTTGATATTGGTATTTCTTCCTTGTGGTCACAAGAATGATTAAATTCAGCAATACATTAATGGGCTCCAAAACAGAATAGAATGGAACTGGAAGCTAGAAATTTGGGCTGGTTTAGGATGAATTAGCACATTTTCTCCATTCCTTCAATTTGGCTCGGTTGGGAAGGAGTTAGATTTTACCTGGAGTCAATCCTCACTTCTTGCTCGGGATTCCTTAGGTAATTCACTTGGGTAAGTTCACACCAACAAAAAGAATACAAAATATTATTTGCTCCTTAAATCTGAAGCCATGAAGGGTCAGGCAGCTGGAACTGGATGATTGTTGGATGTCCCTTCCAGCTGAACTATTCTGCTCCCTCTCTGTGTAGGTCAGTAGGGATGGAGGTGTTGAACGTGGAGCCTGCTGGCCTCCTGTAGGTCCTTCTCCCAAATATCTGTGATCTTTGACAAGTGATTGAACTACCAACTCAAATAGAAGAATGTGGCACTACTTGGAATACACAGATTAGTTTAGAAAAACCCCAAAGCAAAACAGCTTGGTGCAAGATCATTGTTCTGGGAATACAACCTTCCTAAAATGGCATTCTGTGCAAGCTTAGTTTGCGTATCTGAATTCATATTTGAAGAGAATAGCTCATTTTGAAAAAGCCTTGAAGAAACTGGGTGGGTGATACAAAAAAGATAAGATACTGACAACTCTTCTCATTGTTAATCTCTAGGGATTTTAGCTGGGACAAATTCCTCTTACAAATTCCATGTAGAAAACTGCACCCAACAGAGCTATTGGATAAAGTAGAATAATGTTTTCCTCCATTTTGCTTTCTATGACTTCTTGCCTTTGAAGAAAGGAGAATTGTCACCAAAAAAATCTTGTAGGAAACGTCATGTTTAGCCTGGAATTGTTACTTTACAAAATATATACAAATTAGCATAAAGGTTAAGAATGGCAGAGCCTGCTTAGTTCTGCTGAGCTCCCAGAGAACTCTCTCATAGAGAATTTATATTGGGTGCTGCATTTCCCCAAACAAGGATGATGTCTGTGTCTCGGTGTTTCCAGCCTTACTGCTGCTCTACACCAGTGCCTTGCAGCTCAAAGTGAATCTCATTGTTCACATTTGCACATTTCTTCCAATAAATTTGCTTTTTGTGATTGAATTGTTGAGCATTTCTTAAGTAATTTCTGTGTCAGGCCACCTCTTAATTCATTGCCAACTACCCACTGACAAAGTGGTTCATTTCCATTTGCATTATTGTTTCCCACATATTTTCTGCCCTGTTGCCTTATGGTTGGGTGCTTATCTGCTGTGACTGAATCTTGTATCATTTCTCAGCAATCCTCAGTTCTCTCCCAGCCTCTCCATTCTTCAAGAAAGTTTATAGCAATACTGAATAGAATGATGTCAACTTAGGTCATGCTCTTCCTTTCATGTTACTGTTTTTATTCTTGTCCTCTGATCCTTTATGGATTGCTTTTATAGGATCTGTTTTAAAAAAATACCTTTTCTAGTCTTGTTTTCTCATTTTTGACTCTAGCAGTAAACCCTTTGTGGTTTACTTATACATTTTCTAAGGCAGGGGAATTTGAATACAATAAAACTTGAACTACTTGTTGCATTCTGCTGCCATCTCCCATCCCCTACAATGTTACTTCACTACTCCTTCACTTGCCACTTCTTTGTTCCCTGTAATCTGCCTGAATTCACATATCTACCTTGTAAAATACCTTCTACATTCAGATCCTGCCCTTTTGTGCACAGCCTTTCAAAATGAAATATTTGTTTTTATCTGTACTGCTAAATATTTCTGTGTAAGTCATGATTTCCTTTCTTTTTAACCTGTAACCACATCTCTGATAATCAGGTTTTATATTCTGCAAAGGAAAAATGTAAATTCATCTTCCTGGATTGTCATCCTACCATGTCTCTTCTGTCTTTCTGTAGGTTACTCTGTGTGGTTTCTTCCTTCATGCCAGAATTTCATCCACTGTTATCCCTCAGCATGGTCCTGCAGCTCCTTCTTTGTGCCTCCACATGTAATGCACTTGCTGAACTCAATCACAGAGTTGTGTTTGCTGCTGATCTCAGCGTAGCACTTGGGATCCAAAAAAGGCCTTCTGAGTTTTGTTTGGAATCTGAGGCAAAATTTAAAGTAAACCTGTCCTTATGTTTAATGTTTTCTTGACATTATTTGTTGCTAGCCTTTTTTTGGAAGTTATATTGCAAATAAGCTTCAATTTGCCAAATGTCATTTCTGTCCATTGTGATTGAACTCTGGCAAATATTTGTTCAATTTGCAGCTTTGCTCCTGCCAGAGATTGATGGAACTTTTCTGGTGCAGAGATGAAACTTCTGGTGTGCTCATATGTTCTCAGACAAGTCACAGGTTGTCAGCTGAGGCATGTTAACCTACCCCATATGCACACTACCTGCTCAGTGCCAAGACAAAATAGATTGACTTTTCTGAAAGCATCAGGAAAAGGCTGTGGGAATGAATCTGAGCATTTTCACCAGCAGCAGCTTAGCCTCTTCTCAGCTTTGAAGGTAAGCAGCAGATCTCCCAGCCTGGGGTGGTGATCTTGCTGTTTACCTTCCTTCCTCCTCAGGATCCTGAACCCAACAGTCCCATGGCCTTTTTGGCAGCACCTCCTCCAGCCAACAGTGCCAAATGTGTCCTGACCCTCGGCCCTAACCAGACCAGTCATCTCAAAGGGGTATTTTATAGCCATCCCTCTACCACCTCTAACCATCACTATTTGATGTATATATACAAATCCCTCAATATATCGAGTCTTAGAAATAATCCCTCAGGAGCAGTGCTTGTTGGTGTTTTTGGCATTCGTTCATGAACACAGTCCCCAGAGTCAATGAATTCATACTAATGGAGCACAAAAATGTGGATTACAATTAGAAAATCCTCACCTTGCCGAGAATTTCATTAGTGCTCTTTGTCAGCGGTGGGTATGTTTTTGTCAGACAAGTTCAATATCACACTGGAGATATTGCAGCAGCTGGCAGCTACTGGTGCAGCGAGTTGTTACCAGAGTACTGTGTTTCCATGTGTCTGTATTCAAATATATCATACTTTGAAGACTGAACTATTACTGCCCTTGAGCAAAGATATATGTGTGATTAGCCTGTGCTAATAAAACCTTACTTATCACAAACCCACAGCTTGAAGGATGCAGCAGAGGTTACTGAAATGCACAAATACAGAATGATAGCACAGGTCTTGAAAGTACAAACACAGCATGATACTGCAGGTATCAGAGGTATAAATACCTCATCAATGGTCATTAAATTAGTGTGACCTTGGGAGATGTTAAAATCAGTTTTAGGGATAGCAGAGATAGCATTAAAATACAGAGCTATATACAGTAAATTCACACATAATATGGGATTGTGAACCCACGACAAGGGAGGCAATAGGTGCTATGTTAAAAATAATGCTAAACCTGACCCCATGCACACGCAGGAGCAAGGTGGAATAGATGATGAACATCATACTCCTGACAGAGGATGTGGGATGATGATAGATTGTTGTCCTTCTTTCTCCTTGAAGTAACCCAACCCCATAAGATGTGAACTTAGGAGAGTACAGAATGAAAAGCAAAGAAAGAAGAAGACTGTAGAAACCTGGAGTGAGCAGAGAAATATCAGCGAAAAAGATATATATTAGGAAGTTTGTAAATGCCAGGTTTAACTCTCTTTATTAGAAACAAGTTGTGTGACTAATAACGATCATCAGTTCGACTAATAACACTTTAATTAGACTAATAATAGATTCCTACCTTCACTTAGAAGCATGTTCCTTTAGCTTACGTAAATGCCTTGGATTGTTTGGTGTAACACCACGTGCCCCTGAGGCGAGGAGGTTAAATTTGGAAGCAGCAGGGCATGATAAAGATGTCAGTTGTCACAGTGCTTCTTTAGCCCAAGCTCAGTAAAAGTTTTTAGACGCTTCTTTCCAACAGCATCTCTGAGAGCTGCCTGTCTTTCACAGTAATTTTCCCCAGGGTGAACAAAGGAAGAAGTGAAGAATTTCTTTGCAGTCTTTTGTACTGAAGGATGGGATCTTGTTATGGCAGCCCCTCACTGGGGAGAGTGTGAGTCTGCTGAACTTCTCTCATTAAAGCAAGGTGATCAGTTTGGTTATGATGCTGCACCCCCAGGAGAATTTATTCAAGTGGGTTGGATTAGGCCTTGATAAACAGATACAACTGGGTTTTGAACTGTATGCACAATAAATAAACTAATTCCTGTCAGGCTCCTGTAGTGGCAGATACTATTTTGGCAAGCTTAGTGTTAGTAAATAAGAAGCTATAGAAAGATCCCTACAAATTACAGTTTCAGGGGGACACTGTGTTACTGACAGACAACTGGCATTTGGGATTTGGGCCTAAAATATTATTTAAGAGTGGTGGTCTAATCCAAAATGAGAAGTGCTGAATTAGGATCAGCTGAAATCCTTCCACCCCACAGTGATTACCCCAACATTCACGTGGACATTGCCTGGTGAAGGATTCTGTGCTGGGTGAAGGCAGGCAAACAGTCTGTTGATAATGAAAGGTCTGCCTACAAAGGTGCAAAATCCAGGCTACTCCTTCAGTCAAGTGATGCCGTTTTTTGTATCTGGTAGGGAACTGGCTTTTAAATGGTAGAAACTCTAGTTCTACCTGGCTTCTAAGTCAGTGTGATTTAGGTAACTTCCTAAGTAACTATTTTAAAAGAGGATGAATCACTGCAAAATGATTTATTCATCATCTCTTCTAACCCCGCTCAACACAGGGCACACTTCAAACTCGGCAGCTTTCCCAGCCCCTCGTCTGTGAGTCTTTCAGCATCTCCAAACACAGCCATTTCACAGCCTGACTGAAATCCAGGTTCTGACTGTCCCCACTCCTCTCAGCCCCCTACTTTGTGGCCTTTCCGTGGGTTTCCTGCAGCATTTCAATGTCTGTCTTGTTCCAGGGAGCCCTAGGGTGGACTTATTCCTACACATGAGGCTTTATGAGTGCAGCAGAGCCAAAGGAACTTTTTTGCTCAGCCTACTGCTTTGTTCAGCAGCCTTATTAATGCAGCCCAGTGTGCAGGTGACCTTCATTGTCTCAAGGACATGATTCTGAGGCACTTTTAACTCGGCCACCATGGAAGAATTTCTTGTCAGTAATACAATCTCACTGCTGATGTATTTTTACACTTAGTTATCTCAATAACCATTTTTTCTCTGCCTAAAAAGAAATACTTCACTGGACTAGGGAATTAAAAAGCAGGTGCATTGAATTCTATTTACTTCAGAAAGGAGAGTTTCGATCAGAATCGCCTTTATCAGGTGCTTGAACAGCAGTTTTTTCCATTACTTACAAACTAATTCATAAAATTGTCTTATCCTGTAAATGGTGTAATGCAAACATAATACAACTAAAATCACTGAAGGTTTTCAAAACAGCTTAATGTCAGATACATAAAAATGCAAGTTCAGTAATTTTTGCAGGAAGAGATACATTTCTCAAATTAAGATCCTGTTGCAATATGAAATAATTGAACAAGGGGTTAGAAACACTTAAAAATAAAACCCTTTTACTTTTTTCTCCCCTCCATTTTGATTTTTATGATCAGCCAGGTAGTAGATTAATAAGAGGAACACTTTGCTGAGAAGAAGATGCTGTTGCTTTTTTGAGAATATTATGCAGTAGAGACAAAACCTCAATAAATTTTATGTGTTTCAGGGTGATAGTATGGGTGACAAGTAAGTGTTTAGTTGGGCAAAATCTTAGTTACACATTGGCCAGATAATCTGCTTGGTATGGCCATGACTTCCTTTGGAATAGAACAAAGGCACGGCTTGAGATGGACAGGTAGAAAAAATAGAATAAATTGCTCAGCATATTTTTATGAATGTGGATTTTATTTAAAACTAGAAGCCAAAATGTTGTTTGTTGTTTTTAAAAGCAGAAACAATATCTTCTGTTAGTTTATAAAATTCTATACTTTTTCTATAACCCTGGCAGCATGTAAGAACAAATAGTGCCTTTGTAAGTGGCTGAGGATTAAGTTTTTTCCTTAGTATTAGCCTGGAAAGGTTCTGTGAATTTATTTGTTTAATTTATACTTCAAATAAAGGCTTTAGCTGAAATTCTACTTCTTCTGTCCCTTAAGCAAATGTCCTGGGTTTAATTTGGGAGGATAACCACTTGCCTTGTAAAGTTTGTGCTGTATGATTTTCCTATCCCATAATTTTTCAGCATATAACATTTGAGCACGAAAAATATTTTCTGAGAATTGATGTGATTAAATTTGTACCAGCCTGGAAAGAATCACAAATTGTATGTAAATGAAGCCTCTGCTTTCCACCTTCATCAGTCAATCCCATTATGTGTATAATTCCTAAATAAGGAGGAACCTGTAATGTTCAATAGATCCTGTGGCAGGATCAATGCCTTTGTGCCCCTTTTGTCATCTGCAGAATGTGTGTATTTGAATTCAAAGAGTTGTGCTGGCAAAAGAAGATTTACTATGTTTCAGTGTCAGCTGGAAAACTTTGGTATGGTGGAACTATGGTGTGAAGGACAAATACAAATTGACTAAAGGAGAAGAAAGATGGGAAAATTCATTTAAAAATCTCCAGGACCCTACAAAACGAAGAAAGTAGGCAAAAATAAGCATATTTCTTTCCTCAGGTGCTGTATCTTTCTGCTGTTTTGATTTTTTCATTTGTGCAGTTCTTGACGTTTACTTTACCCTTGGTGATTCTTCCAGAGATTCTTTTTACGGGAATAGAGCCCTATAAAGTTTGGTCATTAAAGCCAAGCTGCAACAGGCCATGTAGCACTTCTCTCCTAGGAGAACTACGCTGATAAATCAGAAAAGGGCAAAATAAGCATGGCTAACAAAGCAGTCCTCAGAAAATACACAGCAATTTTCTGTTCATTTCTTTAATCTTTCCAGTTTTTAAATGATATCTATAAGACCCAATGATGATTAATATTCAGGCCCATTTCTGACATTTGTTACGATTTGAATAGTAATTTGTGTAACTTGGTCTCATGGAAAATCTTTGGGAGAAAGAACATCAGTCATACCAGCACAGAGGAAACAGAATAAAAATAAATAAAAGTCTTCTGGAATAAATTTTGGACTTTTTTAGAACACACTGGCTCTGTCCTTGAAGAGCACAGCAAATGAAATCTGTGAAGACAAATTGTTGTGAGAGTTGATAGATGCAGCATCACTGGGAAAGACAGAACATGTTTCTGCCAGGCGTGTTTGGGAATAGGGACGTGAATATTTTCATTAATCTTGTCAGAGCTTATTGCTGCTAACTTCCACAACAAAGATAGATTTTCCTTTGTAGCAGTGAATGAATACGCTTCCTGAAGAAGTCTCTGACAATCTACCTTTTTCACATTTAGTTGGTATTTTTACACCTCTCATTCTTGCTAGAGTTAAGGAACTCATTACTTAATAGAACTGGAATAACTTTTTAAAAATGCTGCACCATTATATCTCACATCCAAATCACTCTTAATCATATCAGATTGTTTGCTCTTTCAGACACAGAAATGTATCCTTATTCGAGGCTCAGCTTATTCAGTAATGAGGTCCACAGGCACAGTGGTGACTTGTGCTGGATTATTAAGGTCAAAATGCCAGTTCTTCAGAACTGAGAAATCTCTGGTGAAATTTCCTTCTCATTTCAGATTTCAAGAGCTCTGTTTCACTCTGTGCACTTTGTATTTACATCTTTGTAAACTGGAATGAGCTAGTAACTGCTAGCACCATTCTGGTGGGAAAAGAACCCCAAAAAACAAAACCAAAAAGGAAAAGAGAAGGTTTGAGATTGATCCTGAGATTGATCAACAGTTATTTATGGTCACTCTCTAAGGTTGAGAGTACCAACATTCAGAAACAATGCTTACTAACCACAGAGAGCTGCAGCATTGTCTGGGAGAGACAGGAGTGAAACCTCTTTTCAAAGACACACCAGGTTCAGCTTGGGGTTCATGGTTCCAAAAACAGGTCCCCAGGTGAGTGGTCTCAGAAATAATTGTTTCTTTCATATGACTGGGCTTGTGTCATATCTGCGTTACACTGAGC
Source organism: Aleadryas rufinucha (assembly GCA_013397815.1). Classification (NCBI taxonomy): domain Eukaryota; kingdom Metazoa; phylum Chordata; class Aves; order Passeriformes; genus Aleadryas; species Aleadryas rufinucha. Next base: position 946,842 of record VZTH01015613.1, on the reverse strand, counting down.
AGCATAAATTGACATTTTAAAAGGCTATCTTTAGTTCTTATTTTTTGAGCATGGCATCCATTTATTTCTCTGTGAGCAAATATTCATAGCTGTGAACAAATTCTTTCCATAATCAAGGGAAAAAAGACTCTTGAGACTCTTCCTCTTCAGCACCAAGAAGAAAAATGTTTTCAAAATAGCTATAAACAGGAGTTGCAAGTGTCTTCAGCTGTTCACTCCCTGTTGCTTTGCAGCCGGCTTTTCATCACTGTCTGTGAGCCTGGGCTACGTACGTTGCTGCAGGGACTCTCTTTTCCTCATCAGTTCTCAGCAGTCCAGGATTAAACATATCTGATTGCTTAATATGTATCCATTAAGGCAGTAATGAGTAATTGCTGCAATGGTTTCCTTCAGTGACTGAGAGGCTGACATTTTTCTGATGTCTTTCCTTTTGAGAGCTTAACTTAATTGAGCTCTAAATGAAAAGCTTCATTCTGAATCTCCGAAGCCGGTGGTGTTTTTGTCACAACCTCAGGGGGAAAGGCATGAGGCCCCACGGGCACAATTTGGGAATTCCTTATCTGCATGTCTGGCACTCCTGAGGCACCACTGTGAACAGGATTAAAATCTGAACAGAATTGCAGTCACAAAATAAATGCTACGCCCTCTGCAGCTGAGAGTTATTTTTTGAACAATGAGAGTTGTTTTATGCTATGAAAGGGTTAAGGATCTCTGCCTGAAGGGGAATGAGTAATAACTGCTGGAAAAATAGGCCCAGATCTGTACACATCCTCAGTCCTCAGGAAGTCACCTCATTATATTTCCAAGTGTACGCATTTGGATGCATGAATTTCATATGTACATTTAATGCAGTGAAATTAATGAAAACACTCCGAGTTTAAGTGGAGCAGGTGGCTTGGTGGTGCAGATTCAGACCAACAAGAGACGAGAGAGAGAAAGGAAGAGGCAGATGGGCAGCAAAGTGCAGACTCAGGTTATTTCCACTATAGACATGTACTTCCTAACAGACAGTGAGCAGGATTTTTGCTGAAAGAATTCACCAAGGTTTTATATTGGCTTAGATTAAATGAAATACAAAGGAGAGGAGAAGCCTTAGTGTAGGTAAGTAAAAGAGGTGTACCAATAACTGATGCCTTTCTTCACTAGCGCAATTGATTAAAAAACCCAACTTGAATGACATCACAATTCCAAATTATCATTTTTCCTCCTTACATTTTCATTTCTAAGTTGAAGATAACTTAAGTTTCATAATCCTAAGTGTGTAAGACCTGCTCCTAATTAAATTTTTGGTAAGCATTAGAGACATAAATGGAAACAAAAATGGTTATTTGGGCAGCTCTGCTTCGAAAACATAAGGTACATATATCCAACAATACTGACTTTGCCAATAATCTTTCAGTTCTTCCTCTTGCAAATTAAATAATCTTCATAGCAAACCCTCTGAGGTTCTTCGAGGGTTTGTTTTAGCAAATGGCCTACTGGGGAAGGAATTTCTTGTAAGTTTACTGATGCTGGATCTGAAAAGGTCCGTCACTAAAGAGCCTGAAGATGTGCTGTGATGTCCTGGTTCCTGAACAGCAGTAGATCAATAAAAAGGAGAGGCAGAGCAGCAGTTCTGTACTCCTGACTGTGAAATACAGGATTATTTGGCTTATGACCCTATTTTAACTGCTGTGATCTCCCTTGAGGTCACAACTGCTAGTTTGGGAGCCACTGAACGAGAGCGAGGTGTTGGCCAGAGGTGCACGAATGAGGCTCGGCAGCGGCAGAGCTGCCTCCCTGCAGGGACCGTTCCCACACTGCTCTGGACTGCTGGCTCCCTGGAGCAAGGAACAGGTTTGCTCTTGGCCTGCTTCAGTCTAGGTGAAAAAGGGCCATGAAGAGACACCTGTCAGTCTCTCGTTAGCCTGTGTTTGAGATCACTTCAAGTAAAAGGATAAACTAAAATAGCTCTACCCAGGTTCCTTCTGTACGAGGTCATTGGACAACAGAGTTTCTTGGGTTTGTTGTTCCTTATTGCCAAATTATCGTTAAAATTACTTCTCACTAAGCCTATGTTTTCTCCTAATAAAACTGCATTTATGGCACTCTGAGTAAAGCTTTAGGTGTCGAACCCTCCTGCAGCTCTGAATTCTGTTATCAGGTGCACTTGGCTGTCAGCCTTTGCTAGATGATCCCTAATCAGCTGCTGGCTACAGCAGCTGAGGATCATAATTGTGCCATGGAGGAAAATAAAGCCCGGTTAAAATGTGTATTTGTGGTATTATGAGTAGTGACAAGGTTTCTCCACCAGGGCGAGGAAGGAAAACTGCAGCCCCTTCAGTTATTGTAGGAAATTATCCCTGTGGGTGCTGAACAGTCAGTAATGAAAATACTCCGTATATTAGAAGTACACATATATTTAGATTTTTTTCAATTTATATGCCTGGATTTTAATTTGATTTTTCTTATATTTCAGAAATTCTTTACAACAAGAGCAGCTGAGATGTTTTACTTTTAAAATAATTATTCCTAATTTTCAATGACAAATATTTCTCTTTGCTGAATAGAGGAGGTATTTTACCGTGTTACACACTAACACACTTTGGAATGAGAGGTTGTTCTGAAGGTCGTCTCAGATGTTCAATGGTAGTTATAAATTTTGTTTTCAATGTTTGCTGGATCATTTGCTACCATGAGAAAATAAAAATTAACCTTTGGATAGGCTGTAAAAAGGAAATTCACTTCCAGCTGGTACTGTAGTTGTGATTTTCTTTTTTTCCACAAATCAATTAATGTTTGTAAATCAATTGATGTTTGTAAATCAATATGCTGCTTCTGGTGTTGAATGTAACATATTGTGTGCTACGGTGTCAGTGTTTATCTTTCATCTGGCAGTGAATCAGTGGGAGCTGTGCTAGAGTAAGAACACAACTTTATATAAATGATGTGGAAAGTGTTGGTACTTCACTACGTTACTGAGTGATATTTTGAAACACGGAAATTTCACAGGAAAATAAAAATATCTCCGTGCTTACTCAGCCCAAATCATCTTGCTGGTGCTGAGTTCTTCCTTTCTTTGCTCTTTGATCATCTTCAGAACATGATCTCTGACTCTGCCATTAGTCCAGGACTAGTCTGGGGTGTTGCCTACCTCCAGTGCCTGAGGAGTGGGAGGGAGATCTGGTGATGGATCCATTGGCTTCTGCTCGAGCTGCCCAAACCATTGGAGTGGGCGTGGCCTGTGCTGAGGTCACTCTTGGCTCCTGGCTAAGCTTCCATTAGGGACCACCTGAGCCTTCGTTAGTAACCACCTCTTTGTATGTGAGGGTAGGAGTTGAGGACTGCATCATCATCCTGAGCTTCAAGATGAATGAATGAATGCACAGCACTGTAATATTGCCTTTGTCCAGTTGTTTATGAACTAAAATCAAATTGAGTTATTAATGGATGATAATGATGAACATATCTTCTAGCATCTGTCAGGTTACAAACTTCCATACTTGGACACTTAGATCTTTTAATACCAGCCAACATAAAGATTCCTCACCATTTGAGTTGGGCTGTCAACTCTCATCATATGCGAATATCTCTGTATATCTTATGTCCAGAATGTCCACGTAAGTAAAAAATTCTAGCTCAGACTGAATATAGGAAATCCTATTTTGTGAATTTACCATCTCAAGCTTAATCTTTGATTATTAAAACTTATTTCTACTTTCTTGACTGTTCAGGCTTGCATTAAAAGAAATACCTGTAATGTTTGGCCAACAAAATAATGCAGGATGGAATTTTAGAAAGATGGGAAGATAATATGTTGAAATAGAAAATTAAGAGTGAGAAGGCATTGAAGTATTGAAAAGTATTGACAAGGCAGACTGTTAATGAGAAGAGAGAGCATTTTAGTAGATCATTGAAAGAGCGATGCAAAACTGGAGGAATGTGAAATTAATTGTAGGTTACTTTATTCCATATGTCTGAAAAACCTGAATCGGCTTCGTTTATTCATGTTCCATGGTTCCATTCAGGAATTTGTGTATGTTTATCAGGGACATCACAGTTCTGCCTCGAGTAGGGGAAATAGTCCTGTCCCAAATATCAGTTTGCTGTAATGTTTGCCAAATCGTGACTATTGCCTAATGAGTAATGTCTTGTGATTGCCTCTCCCTCTTCAGAGGCTGGACTGTGACTGACTCCCATAGAAACTGCTACTCCACAGATAAATGTTTAATTATTATTTGGGATTGTTTAGAATCCCCAGATGAAAGGCGCGGGAAGTGAAGAGCAGCAACACGCTGTAGAATGCCATTAATTTACAGTAATTGACATATCCAGTGCAATCACTGAATTTTATGAAGCAGTCAATAAGGAGCAAATCGTGCTTATTTGCAGTCACAAGGCTTAGACTGGCTCTCTTGTGCAGCAGCTGTGATTCCTTTCCTCTGTGCAGGGAGTGGAACGTGGTTTCCTGGGGCAGGGAAAGGGTCAGACGGTGTCACAGTGACTTTTTCACGAGGACTTATGTGAGGAGCATCAGAAGTATGCAAAACATCGCCTGTGAGACTTCTCTTTGATTGCTTCATATTTTCTTGCTTGTGTTTGGAGAAGGCATTAACTAATCTAACGCAGTGGAATAAAATGGACTGTTAGAAGGCTGAGGAAGATGATGGTCAGCTCGTGTTTCTGCCTCTTGGCACTGAACTGTCCCTACAAATATTGTAGGGGAAAACCTGACTCCAATCTGAAGTTGGGCATAAAGAGCAGTAGAGGCATTTCTTCCTTTTGTAAATGTGTTGTAATAAAATAGAAGTAGGAAACCTTTGTTTCCATGATTTTCCATAGGTAATTGCTTAGTTATATACTTCCTTTTCATTTCAGAGATTGTCTCTGGATCTTAGATGTAATTGTTGATTCCGTTTCTGTTTGGAAGGCCTTCCGGTATTTTACTCTCTGATCATAATAAAGAGGATGTATAAGCTCTTCTTAATTATGAAATAAATCCCAGACAGCAGTAGAGACTAATAGTTCAGTACTCTGAATTGATAAATTGCTCTTTACAATCTTTATATCAACTATTTTGTACTGCAACCTGGGGTTTTATGAGCAGAGCTGTGCCCATGATAACATCTCTAACATGGTTTATTTAAATCCAGCAAGCCACAGTGATGAAAACACAGCCCAGCCTGGATTAGTCAGTCTGGTGTAACTGAACAGTACATCACTATTAAGGTTCATAATGGGTTTTGTGAACTCAGTAGCTTCTCATCTAACTGGGGTTTTATGGGATTTATAAGTCTTTAATGTTAACTGTTCAAGATTTGTAGATGTTAAAATCAAATTTAAGTGCTGGGCTCAGATGATTTCAGATGTTACAGTGTTGTTATTGGCTCTTCCCATATGTCATCAAAGGAGATGAGCACAGTAATAAATACCTCATGTTTTGCAATATGCAAATAATTAGAAAAGCAAAGATTTTTTTGACTTTTCTATTTTTTGAATGGTAGATGGGTTGATAACTGAGGTTATCACAGTTACAGAAACAAAATCACGCACACAGATTTGTGAAGCAAGGAGGGAATAAATACACTAAATGGGGACAGTACATGCTCTGTCACCTCATCTGAAACACTACAGTCGTGCACTAACAGGAGTTTTGCTGCACTAAACACTGTTGAATCAAAGTATATTTGTCTGGTTAAATGAGCATGTAACAGCACCTGAGCAATCTAAGAATAGTTATCACAGGACCTGTTTCTGGTGGGGGAGCAGTGAGCCCTTCGTTCCATGCTCCATCTCGTGCCCAAACACTGCAGCATCAGTGTGAAGGGCCGGGGAGGCCTCTGAGTGGCCCCTTGGCCAAGCTGTGCCCAAGGAATGCCCAGCACAGCTCAAACAGAGGATGCTGCAATGCAGGGCCCTTGGAGCAGCGTGGGGAGGGGTCTTTGGGGGCCTTGGTTTGTTCTGTCAGTGCTGAAGTGGCTGGTTTGTATTATACTGATCATGATTACAATAACTGAAATGTTTGCATCTTTCTCCTGAGTACCAGGGCACCAGAAAGCTGGGACAGCCCCAGACTTTCCATGTGATGCCATGTGAGGCTTTGGGCCCTCAGAGAGCCAAGGTGCTCCGAAGGGATCAGCTCACGAATGGCTGTGCTGGCTGCAGGACCCGAATCATAACACAGGCATGAAAAATCCATGTGTTATCCATTTTTTTTAAAAAAGTAAAACTTCAGATGAAATGCACTGAATGAAGCAGTCATTAGTACCGATCGATGGAGAGCTGTGCTGCTGCATCACGAGCTTTAGGTGCCATATAAGAGAGTGCCAAGTCCCTACAGTGAATATTATTTGAGGAAATTTTTCCCAAATTATTCAAGTCAATCAGCTTTTATAGATGACTTGAATGCAGGCTGATCAAGCCACAGAATAGATTTATTGTTAGAAATAAACTTCTGGCTTGTGATCGAGATGAAGCATTTAGAGCCTTCAGTCTGTGTTGTTTATTTAGCTAAAGCCAAAATGTGAACCAGAGCTGCTCACTGTTCTGGGCCACAGCCTTTCTTCTCCTTAATACTATTAAAATGATAACTCCAGAGTGCTTTCAGTTAATGAGGTAATTACACCACTCTGGGTCTGACCTTGAAGTTTATTACTCATTTAACAAGAAATGAGAAGCTGAGATATGTCTTTGTTGCTGGACAGATCTTGAAAATTTTGAACGTAAGAGCCAATCAAAGCATAAAGATTATGGTTGTGAACTGACCTCTGTAAATTTGCATATTAATAATGTAGCTGAGGAAATCCTGCACAACTCTGGCTGAGAGTGGCTGTCTGTGAGCTGCAGCGCAGGGATCCACAGGCTGCATTTCACTGACAAGTCTTGATAGAGCAGATTTGCAAGCAGCAAAAGCAATTAGTTGTGTAAGGAAAGAAATAACTTAGTAAACTTTAGCGCATAATGTATCCTCATTTGCTGAATGGCCCTGGTGTATAATTAAATTCCCTCTCCCTTTTTAACCACAGCAACTTTAAACAAACAAATTTAAAAAAAAGGTCCAACTTGTGAAATAAAAATTTTCCATTTATTCTCTTTTCTTTGAAAAGAACATGCTTTGAATTCAAGGACAAACATCTTTTGCTGCTGTAAAACTGAGTATTTAAAAATATTATTTAAATACTATCCTAATAATAGATAAAAAGGAATTAGGATTTTAATAATTAACTGTAAGAACATTGGAGCAGAATTTCCTCTTAGATGGCATATGCAGGAACAGTTGCTATGGCTATTTGGTTTGGGTTTTTCTGTGGAGAATATAAGAGTTTGTATTCTCTGAAACCCCAGGGAATACAAGGAGCAGGTGGAACTGGCAGCCAAATTTGGCCTCAGGAAAAGAAAAATTAATCACACCCTTTTATCACTTCTAGTTGTGATGTGATGTAAAATATTCTGATATGTTTTCCTGTAAATTTATCAAAAATATTACATTTGTGCTTTAAACACCCATCTGTTTAATTAAGTAGATATATTGGTTTGCATACTCTTCAGTAGAGAGATTTTCTGTAATTAATGCCATGGTGAGTTTTTCTGCTTGCTTAAATCAACTGTTAGCATGAAGCACAGTGTTATAATCTGGTGAAATATGTTATCAGAGATATTGTGAGTCAAGAAATTTAGAATTTGGGAATTTTTTTTGGAACACATTTATATTTTGCATTATGGCTCCATTTTAAGCATAGATGTCCTTTTCTTTACAGGTTTGTGGGGAAGAAAAAGTGTATGTATATAGTCTAACACACTTGTTAGCACAACTTGCCCTGTTAATTCTGGTTATTGGAAGCTTGTTGCCCCAGGCCTCCTAGCAGAATATTTCTTTCCTGAATTCATCTGCTTCCTGAATTTATCTGCCATGAATATTTTATAAATTGTGTTCCTGTTCACCACTCAGTCACCCTTTTTTTTTCAGTTTTGTCAACTTTCCTGACCATTTTTGTAGTTATTTCCAGTAAATCTTCCTCTTTACAGCAATAGTACAAACCAGGCAGAAATGTCCCTGGCTCACAGCTGGGCCTATTCTAATCTAGATTCAGATCTAACTTCTAAATTATTCTGCTCATCCTGAGTCAATACCTGAGCAGAAACAAAGCTATGATAACAGCATTTCTTAGTGATGTCATTAAACCCAGGAGTTCCATTAAGAGGTTTAAAACAATGAACAGCAGCAAGAAAATCTGGTTGAAAATAGTTGTGTGCTTTAATATTGCAGCCTCTGCCTTTAATGAAGATACAGAGAGTATTTAGTCATTCTTGTGGGATTTTAGTCAGCCCTGATTCAGTTAAACCATTCTGACAAAAAAATAATTAAGCTTCAGTGAATTAAATACTGTTTTTTTCCAGAGCTCTGCAAAAGTTCTTTAATATTATGATTTTGTTCAGCAACTTGACAGCAAATAAATATTTCATATATTCCAATATAATTACATATACTTAGGACTCAAAGATTCCAGCATGACAGGACTTTTGATTTTGATCATGTAGCAATTGTTGCAAATGACTGTAGGGATGGAAATAAAAAGTCAGAGAAATAAAATTCCTACTTCTGAACTTTGACTGGAGTAGCTTTGGGGATTTGTGATTGAAGAATTGTTTTTAATTGTCATGTCTTGTAGATTTTACTTGGATGCAAGTTTTTCCCAAAATCTGTATAAAGCAGTCTTTGGGAACAGTGAATGAGAGTGTTTCCTGAGAATACGGATAGAGAAAGAAATGTTCTCTAATTACCTGAAAATTAAAAAAACCTCATCATCAGCTGCTGTAGTAATAGAGCAGATGATGCAAACATTTACACAAATATGGATCTTTTATTATCTACAGTGCTTAGTCTGCTGAAAATGTGACTGTTTTCCTTGAGGGATAATCACAACAATAAACCCAAACTCCTCAATAAAATTTTCAAACAGCTCTCTATCAAAGATGCAAAATCTGCCATGAGAAATGACAAATACATGAGGAGCAGGATACCTGCTCTCCACAGAAAACAGAAGAGCTCACTGGAGGTTATTTAGTGTGATTTATCACATATAAGAAATTATTCAAATATGCTGCAGTTGATGGAGTAAGCTCAGCATGGCAGAGAACGCTGGTTCCTGTCCCTTCCCCACAAGCATTGTAATGACTTAGAGTTTATATCAGTGAGAACTCCAGCCTCAAATGTACTGAAATGTGTGCCACAATTTGTGTCGTAAAGTTTTATTGGCATAAAACATCAACTCAGATATGTTCGGTTTGCTAATGACACAGAATTTTTATTCCCATTTTCATCAGATAAGCAGATTTTGGATCCAAGTGGGTTTTTTTCCTAGATCAAACAAAAGGCATCATCATAATCCAGCTAGAAGGAGGATATTTTGACTTAAAGAATGATATGATAGCTGGGGATTTAATATTTGCAATGTGTGTTGTGAGTTTCAGATCCTTCACTGCTGTAGAGCCTCGGGTGGCCAAAGCCACAGTGGTTTGTGAGTGTTTGGACATTTGAAACTTCCAGAACCATTTCAGTGCCTTTGCAGTGTTTGTATTGGGGAGCTGGACTGAGCTATACTCACAGATAAGCTGCAAGCCTGATGAGTTGCAAAACCAGATTTCTTGACTATTTTAACAAATTTGGTGGAATCAATGGGCCCATAGGATGAAGATTGCTAATATTGATTGATCTCTCACTTAGTAAGTCTTCGGCTGAAAAGATTCAGACTCAGAAGATGTTTTTCAGATTCAAAAGATTTTGACTCACACGCTGAATCTTGGCTGCCTATCTGTTGTATGAAATTAGTAGCAAGATGTACTTTAGACTGTTTTTTAAAGCTGTTTTATTAATTTAAAAACCTGTTCTTACTTGGATAATTTTTCTTATAATAATATCTGAAGTGTAGAGCATTTCTAGAAAGTTTAGTTTTACTTTTTTCCTTACACCCTTTTTGTTGGCCTGTACAGCATATTTGGAATGATTTTAAAGTTGGATGTAAATGGAAAATGTATTGTCATGCTTCAGAAATTAGATGAGCAAACCTACTACTGTTATCAGTATTACCAATTTATAGCCTTGCTATTAAGACAACACAAGTTTAAAACCATGGAAATGATCTATCTCAGAGGGAATCTCTCTCTCTGGTATTGACTGGTATTTGCAAGCTGGCAGCTAGGAGCCAGGCACAGAACAGGTTTTTGTTTGTTATTCCATGAATTACAAGCATGGATAGTGATAAAAGTGTTTTGAAGCATTACTTTTCCTGTAACATCCGGGGTGTTGGACAGAATTTTGTGCTAACTGCCTAATAAGGATTTTCTTGTCGACCACATTCACATATAATTGGAAGAATTTTGTAGGCAATATTCCTCCTCCACTGAATAATTCTGTATATCATGAAAAATTAGCTTTTGTGATACAAAATCAACATACAAAACATTTTCTTAAGACACTGGCCAGGATTAGGCTATTGACATATCCAAAATGTCTTCAGTGATCTGGAAGCTGAAGAGAGAGTGGAAGCAGTGCTTCAGTACTCTTGTTTCAGTGTATTCTCATGCATTTCATGTCATAATTCCTCGTACAAATGACTGGTTTTAAGGAGAAGTGGCATGATAAGGAAAATATTACATTCTGTCATTGCTTTCTCCACCTAAGCCTAGTTTCCAGTATTCTGATTTTAGTCCATATTCATTAGATGGTCTAAGACAGGTACAGGTAATTTCCTGGTTTGGTTTTTTGTTTTGGAGGTTTTTTTCGGTTGTTTTAGTCTTTTAACTTTTGCTTTTAACTTTCCCTAGGAATTGTGTTTACCCAGACTGTCGCTGCCCCTGGCAGTGCAGATAATAGGCTTGTAAGCAAAGTGGCTCCTGCTGTTGGATTTGTGCTGCTGAGAATGTGACGTGTCCTTTTCAGTTCTGCTGATCTTATTCCTTGGGGCACTCCTGTTCTCTAACGGCTCACCAGGGCAAACCTGCACTGTTCAGCTCACTAAAGAGGTGTTATCTTTTGGTATTCCTGGCCATCTCTGGAATACACTAAAATCCAAATAAAGAGCCAGCAGACAACTGAAGACATCTGTTATCCTCTAATGATTCGCACCTTGACTTCCAGCCTGTCATTCTGGAATGACAAAGGTTTCCTTTACCAGCACACACGTCCACTGAACCCTATACCCAAAGTCCTCAATTCTGTCTATGTGCTTCTGATACAGGGCATGTCTCAAAAGCAAACAAATTATGTAGGATTTTTTACATATTTATGATCCACTCAGATTTCCCTGTTTGTTTTGCAAAACTCCTCCATAAGGTGGGACTTCATTTGTCCTTGTGCTTCAGCAACATGCTTTCTTCAAATCTGGAATAAAGGAGATAAAATCTGGAATAAAGTACAGAAAATCAAGGGGTTTAGAACCTTAGCATTTTCACTAAGTTCTTTACATGCTCTTTCTGGAAATTTTAATACCTGCTACTTTCACCGTTCTCCCTGAAAGTCCACAGCAAGCCAAGCATCTGTAGGCTACAATGATGCAAATATTTTCATGACTGATAAGAAGAGGGAAAATAGAGTAATCAAACTGATTTTCGAGTTACTTGTTCATTTAGGGTTTTTTTTTAATGCATGCATTTTTGTCAGTCTTTCCCAGCAGTTTCCAGCAGGTGTGTACCTGGAGCAAGCCCATCCATTGCACTCATCTCTGGCTGGCTTCACTATCCCATTGCAACAGGATTAAGCTTTTGTTGCAAATAAGAACATAAACACTTCTGAAATATAATTTTAATTTATTTATCCCCACCAAAATAGGAGGTTATGGGCAATTTTATTTGTTCAACATGGGTTTCCACCTAAATTACTTACTGAAAAAGAACAGATTAGAAACAACTGAGATTTTGTTCACAGATATTCCATATATCTTCTTATCTGCTCCTGCATTTCAGAAGAGCTAACTTATTTCAAGGGCTGCTATGTTTTTCCTAACTAAATTGTAGAAAAGTATGCATCATCTACCAAAATGGTACTTTTTATTGAGGCTACTCTGCTTTTTCAAATATTTGCTCTTCTGTGAACACTGAAGAGAATGCAGTGAAAATAATTGCTAAGTTTTAAAATGAGCTGGATGCCCTTTTTTTAGATAAAGCATTTTCCCTCATTGTGTAGGTGTTGGGGGAAAAAAATCAGGTCAACTATGTGTATGTTTAAATATGAATTTGGGCACACATTATTAGATAGTTATCTGGAAAATGTTGTTCCTGCTAATGAATAATTCCATTAGCAGCCACAAAAAAATTTTGGAGAAAGACTCAAAATGTGGATAGATCATGTAAGAGAGGGGAATAGAAAATTACCAGAGATGCACTATTAAAATACTTTACTTGAAAAGGGGAAATTAACTACTGACCTAGGAGGGCAGCTCAGGTTGAAACCACAGCAATGTTTTATAGAGAACAATGTTTTTTAGTTTTTCATGATACATTTTCTGATTCAAAGATTTTGCAGTAAAATAAAGAAAAAAAATAAAGTAAAATGAAGTAAAATACAGGAACAGAACAGCCAGGCAGGAAAGGCACACATGCAATGACATTAGACACAGTTCCTAATGGACTGGGGACTAAAATTATCCATAAACCCTTTTCTGCAAAGCTCATACTTGTAAGTGCATTTATGCTAAAGCTGAGGTGTCTTTTTTCAGCTGGGTGATGACAGACATCATAAGATGTGAGGGGGAGTTTTGCCAAAACTGGGGGCAGAAAGGTGCTGGCACAGAATAACTGGTCAGAGAACAGTGTGTGGCAGGAGTGGATTTAGGATTGCAGCGATGAGAGAGGTGTTCAGGAGCAGGCAAACACGTGTAATCAGTGATGTTAAGGAAAACAAGCAATCCATGAGGACTGGTTTTAGTGGACTTTATCAAGGTCTGAATCAGAGTTCTCTCAGGAGTTACCCTGGAAAAGGAGAAAAGAGGAGCTGCAGTCATTGCTCCCACCCGATGTCAGAGATAAGGCTGGCAGACACAATCTTTCTCCCTGAATTAGCTCATTTCCCTCTATTAGTCACTTAGAACACAAACACACGGTCAGATTTAGCAGGGGTTTTTTTGCTGGTATGTTCCTGCTTGTTAAACTTGAGAGTTGTTTTTGCCTTATATACATAATGACTTTCCCAAGGGCTAAAGTACAAATCCAAATTGGATGCACTCTGTATACTCATCAAGAAATTTTGGCAAGAGGCCACCTGGGAGTTGTCCATAGTTACTGGAGTTTCTGCATTTCAGATTCCACTGTAATGCTTCCTGGGTATAGCTCATCTTTGGAAGCCTGCACTGCATGAGAAAACACGTAATTTTGACAGAAACATATTTTGTTTTCCTTCTCAAGGAATAATTTGCAGAATCTCCCTGTCCCTTGTGTGGCATCTCATAATATCATGATGATTTTCTTTGAATGCTTTTCTGGAATTGTAGTGAAAAAGGAGTCTAATTAAGAAAAAGTGGCAAGGAGAGAATATTGAGATACCCTTATCATTCTTGGGCTTATGTATGATAACTTGATTGGGTTTTAGGATTAAATATATTTTATTTCATAACTTGACTGCAATCCAATAACATAATATGGTTATATAATGGTTTGTTAGAAAGTGCTCATATATAGCGAATGCTGCTTTTAATTAATTTTATATATTTATTTTATTTTCTTGAGCTCATAATATTATATTTCACTATATACTGTGTTTAAATAGAATTTGATATCTGACTGCTGCAGATGGTAACTTGCAGTTCATTTATTGTTTGGAATGTGCTATGAATCCAAATCCAGGTCTGTAAAACAATAACTGAGTAAAATTTCAGATATTGTTAATAGCAGTTGATATCTGTTGTAGACCAATTTTAAGGGAAATATAGAGGCTGTTAGTAATTTAGATAAGCAGATCAATCAAAAGGGAAATAACCAGCTAAGAGGGGAAACATGCTAGATACTTCAGATTTAAGTGAATAAACACTTTAAAAACTGATGAAATAAGGAAATCCAAGAATGTCCCAAATCCAACCAGTTCTGATTTTGTTAAACCAGATACTCTTGTTCTGAAAGGGCTCCAGCCCAGCACCAATCAGTGCTCAAAGCAAACACAGGAGTTCAGCTCTGTTCTGCTCACTCTGGGTTGGAAACCTGCTAAGCTAAAACCAGCTTCAGGTGAAGAACACATTTCTGAGCCAAGGCACCAAACGTCTTCTGGGCAATTTGAACAAGCGAAATCTGATTGTCTTCACGGAGTCTGTGTGCCGAATAAATGTCCGATGTCAGCCGCTGCACCACCAGCCTTCCTTCACAAGCCTTGCCTGATAAATTCTGCTTTTTGTTCAGCTGGGTTGCTGTGGCACTACTGCAGGACAAAACAACAAACAGAAACTGTAATTATGAGCTACTACTGGGACCTGAGGTGTTGATTGTTTAGTTTTATGGATATTGAAACTAGAAGATAACACCTTGTTTCTTTATCTGCTGTGAAGATCAGATTTATGTTTCTTTTTGTATAGGCTAACTAATGTTTTCAATTGGGACTAATATGAACTTTCACAGGGTTGAAATACTTGTTTTATTTCATTTGAAAATTTCTGGTTATTAAAAAAAAAAAAGTCCTTCTTTTCCTCATAGTTTTATCCAAAACTGGGAGAGAGGTTGAAAAATACCTTAAAACCATTACTTAATTCTGTTGTCAGTTAGAATTGGGGCAGACAAGGAATCTCTTCTGATAGAAATAATTCTAAGTAATTTTTGCTATGAAAGAGAGGACAATGAATTAACAGTCCCATTTGAGTCCATAGTTCAGTGCAAATGTTTCATCTCTATTAGTACTAGTAATTAGTATTGAGATATGGGGGTTTTTTAAAGAATCCAGAACTTAAAGAGTCTTTTTATTTTTTTGTTGAAGTAATTAACAACATGAAATACCAGTTTAGAGGAAAACCTTTTATCTCTTTGTTTTGATGGGCCTTTTTTTTAGCAGAACACCGTGACTGTGAAACCAGGACTCCATGTACTTCTCTCCCAGCATTAAGTTGTTTCATTTTGTATGAAAATATATAGAGATAAATAAAGGGACAGCAAAGACCTTAAACTAGAGGATTTAAAAGCCTCTATTTCTGTTTTCTCAGAGTCCTGCAGGACATTATATTCTCACTAACTCTTTGTTCATTTTTTTTCTCAAGACTTTGAAGCCCCATTTCTTTGTTAGACTCGTCGGCTGTATTTTTTTTTAGGAGGGATACTGAACGATGTCTTGTTGCTCTGTGGTCAGCACCGCCACCAAAAGGCATTTTCAAGGGAGGGATGCCACACATTTGAAACTTTTTTCTTCTGGATTCTTTCATGATGCACCCCCAAAAACCCCCTTTCATTGTCACATGATATATTCCAGTCATGATGTTTTGCCAGGTCTAACATCAAATTTTCTGTTGATTTCAGGATGAGGAAGACAATGCTATGGTGCAGTTCCCAGCTATAGAGAGAGAAATGAAGAGAGGATGGAGGTAAGAGAAGAACCAGGTATTATAGTTCCACACCCACAGGAGACTCTATTTATATTTTTCTCCTTCAGGCTCACAGAAACACAATTAAGAAAAGTTTAATGGATTAAATATACTGTAGGCATTCTGAACAGCCTTTTAAAATTTATTTATCCTTACTTTCTATTAAGGATCCTGCATGTGCTTTTCTGTGTGTATGTTTTAGAGTTAGGATTGACAAAAAACAAACCTCTTCCCTGATTTCTTCTTAAATGATATTCATTAGGGACACATATCTTAAGAAAAGGCTTACTTCAACATCTTAAACTCAATTAAAATTTAAACATTTAGAGATGGCGTTTGGTTCTACTCCAAATATTTACTTGTCTTCCCTAATTTTTATTCTTGTATGTTCTACAAAAACACATTTTTGTTGTTTTTTTTAAATAACTTTTTTCTCTTGGCTTTGATAATACACAGTGCAAATAAAGAAATTTCTGCTGACATTATCTAGGTTAGAAAACTGTGAATTTTCTCAAAACATATTGCACTCTCTCTTATGTCTAACATGCTCCATATGTTGATGTTCTCAAATAGGGCCGACTGGGGAAAAAAATGCTTCCTTTTCTGGCAAAAGCCTGGGGTTTGGAGAAAAGTAATTCCTGCAATAATTCCTTCTCTGTTTCAATGGCCAGGTCTAGAGGAGAGATGTGGGGTGAGTTAGATCTGGTGAGTTATTTCAGAGAGCCAGTGCTTGCCTGTCTGTACTGGTTGTTAGTGTTTGCTTTTTCTCCTGGCTGGTGAGATGGGCACATTCAGATTCCACCTGTGCCTGTTGAAGACCCGGCCTAATGCTGCATCACCAGGCTGATCTGATCTGCTTTTCTCCCTCTCGTTATCAGGTAGAAAAGATAAAGGTATATTTTCTCCTATGAGAATGTTTCTAGAAAAAAAAATCTGGAGCTTTTTTCTTGTTTGCTGTTAGTTAGATCACCATTCATCTTTTGGCCAAATCACTGTGGGAAAGGGACTGGCTACCTACAGAGTTTTTTTCCTGCCCATGCTTATACCTTGCAAAAAGGGGGAAAGGTGGATGGATCTGCTCATGCTTTGTCCAATGTTTAAAGAACTTGGTCCTGTCATGACCTTTTTTGCTTTGCATTTCTGGGATTCACTACAAATACTGCATGAATTATAAGAACCACTTCTGTACTTTGTGGCTTTTCCCTTGCCTTTTGTAAAATTCTGGTTTATGAACCTGCACGTTCCCCAGTGAGTTGTGTTACAAGTGGAAAGGCCTCTTGATGGAGCACTATAAAACATTGTGTCCGTTCTTGCAAAAGTGACTACACCCATGAAAAACACTGCAATTCTGCTTTTTTAACAGCAGCACTTGAGAAATACCCTGATTCCTTGTGTGAGGGTGTACACTGAGGTAATATTGTGTTCTTTGTTTATTTTAATATGTCTGTTGATTGAACAGTGCTCTGGAATTTCACCTGCAGGCTTTGCATCTCTCTAACAGCAACACTCTGAGGCTATAAGATAGAGAATGCTGGGCTTAGGAAAGAAAGAGGTTGGACAGGCATCTTATTTTTGATTGTCAAAAGTTAATGTACTTAACACTGGGTAAATGAGTTTTGTGCTTTTGTTTGTGTACTTTAGTACATAGCAAGTAATTGCACCTGGCAAATAGAAAAAGTGCAGCTTCAAGTCTCATAGATGTACAACCTACAGTAAATATTTATCACACAGAACATTTAAAGTTTTGCTGTACTGGTAACAGTGATTTGTAATACTTTTTATTCTCTCCCTAAAAACAAAAACCCAAACCATCAACTTGCGAATTATAGTTGGTTTGTTTTTTATTGCCGTATGAGCTGAAAAACATCTCCTTTTCTCTGGAAACTGAGAGCAGTTGCATATCATTGCACGAGGGAATTGTTTTCACATACCAGTCTCTTAGTTATGATATATAATGCACCATTTTACCTAAATCCAGGAGTTGCTAATACTTCTTACACGGCAAGAACTGAGCTCATCTGTCATATGGTTTATAGCCACATCTGTGAATCCCTGGACCACAGCTGCGGCTTGCAAGATCACTTTTCAGTGATTAACAGGTCTTACAGCAAGTTTTTCATTGCATTTCACAAAATCTGTAGGCTGCTGGAGAAATTATTGCACGTGGAGGCAGTACATACATTTGTGCATTACAGAAAGTGTGAAGAATATCACCTACCAAATGTTTGCTTTATTTCAGCATTCTGAAAATGAACCTCACTCCTTCATCAGTGTACCATGTCAGGGAATCCTATTACATTAAGTTTGATAAATAAACAGCATTAAAGATTGCACTGGCTGTGTAACAGGCTTGTTTGACAGTGAAAGATTTTAAAATGCCTACTTCACACAGAAAAAAATGAATACAAGCCCATTTTATGTGCCAAATGACAAACATAAAGGATTAATAGACCTATTTAAATGAATAATTGTCCTCTGTCCTATACCAGCTTATGTAGTACAATAGGTGTATATGCAGCAACTGGCAAACCTCTTCTAGAGATGTAAAAGATGAGAATTGGTAAAGATAAAAAATAATGGTTGAGCCAGGCCAAGTTAAGATTAAGCTTCCACTGCATTCCCAATGACCTCAGTGGAATTCAGAGAACTTAACTGGCATCTCAAGGTTTCATTCACCCTCCCCCTAACTTTATTTCCAAGTCTTCCATGAATCACTCTACTGAAAAATATCATGTTTTAAAGATCTAAATTAATCCCAGTGAAAAAAACGTATAGAAAATTTTCTTTGTTCTGTATAAGATCAGTGATCTGATCCTATTTTTACTTAATAAAGTGGGAATTACTGAGGCCAGCATAGTTGTAACAGAGTTGGAGTTGGTGATACACACTTTCATTTTTACTGTACTCTCCACTCCTCCAGCAATGTGATAGAAATTGCTGCACTAGAAACTGTCCCAGGGCAGGAGGGGTGAGCAGTGAGCAGTGACAGCAAATAAATCTGGGTTTAACCAGGCTTGGTTGGAGATAACTGAGCATAGCCACTTTTGGGCAGGTGGTGGTGAGTCTTTCTCTTCAGTTTTGTGTTGTAGGTCTCTCAGTCACAACATGAGCTCTCCTTAATAGCATGGCCTCTAAAATAGAAAGCTTTTTTTCGTGTGTGACTACAGTGATTTTTACCAGAGGCTTCACTGGTATTTACTAGCACTTGAACATTATGATAGAGAAATATTAGTAGACAATCTTTATAACCCTCCCTCAATCATTGCAAAATTGCCACTATTTCACTTCATATATATTGCCAGCTAATGGATTGTTTAAGTAATTAATTGCTTTCTACATTATTTGAGCTAGAGAGAGAGAGTGAGAATGAGTTAATAACCTTACGAGGCTCTCCTTGGAATCCACACCAAAGTCAAGCTATTATAGAACAACAGAAACAGGTAGAAGAATCTGAGTATCTGAACAGTGTAAAAGGAACCAGTAAATCTTTTGAAGTGTATGTCTATTTTTAGCTCACTAATGAAATCAGTGTTTTCTTAGGGCTTAATTCAAAATCCAATGCAATTGATGTAAGGATTTCCAGGTTTAGGTGAGGTCACAATCATACTGTTGTGATAAGCAACCCCCAAAACTCTGTTTTCTTCTTGGTTTCACTTGTATAAAGTAAAACTCTCATAAGCTCATTTAGTATCTCTAAAAATGCTTCCAAATGCAACTTCCTGAGAAGGGCTGTAAAACCTAAAGTAAAGAGAGAAAGAATAACAATAAATGGCCAGTGAGCCTATGATGGCCTCACAGAATATCTTTCCTATCACTGAAAAGCACCTTTTCATTCTTTGAGGCCTTTTGGCAACAACAACAAAGACAACTGGAAAATAATCTTCAGAAAACATGTCCCTGAGGCAATACAGAGAGCGGGCTGCAGAAAGAAATGAAATAGCTTTCTTAAAATGTTTTGTTTCAAAAACGTACTTATTACTCTGTGCTGTGTGGAGCAGACACAGGAACTGCAAACAGCACAGGCTCTTTCATCCATCTCTGTGCTATTGCCCTTTCAGGTTTGCAAGGATTGATGAGACAGTGATATCACAGCCCATCCGAGCCTGTTCTGTGCATTTGTTATCCTGCTGAAAACACACACTTCTATTCAGAGACAAAGCTGAACTTCCTCCTGTTTGCTTTACACAGCCCGAGATTCTCACCTGTTCTTTTTGTCCAGTTTTGTTATTTCAGTTTAGCAGATTTTAGTGTGGCATAGGGAAGCCTGTCTTTTTCTTATCCTTACAAAGTGCACCCACATTCGTGCTGGGTTTTTGTCCCTCCTGAAAAACAAGACAAAGCAGAAAAGCAGAACAGTTCCTAAAGGATTTCCCAACTGAATGAATGGAAGACTGTGTGAACAGTTATGTTGTGGGGTCACAAGAAGCAGAATACAAAGGATACCCTAATAAAGATTTATGTGAGCTTCTCTTGCTCAGTGTTACTTGCTCTGCTTGTATTATATCAGAGTGGGGAAAAGAATGCCCTGCTTTTACATTAGGCTGTGCTGTGCACTTTAGTACAACCTGTGTTGTTTTAGCAGACATGTTGTGGTAAAAAATAGTGGTTTTCAGTGTTTGTAAGAGACAGGGATTCTTTTTTCTTAAAGCCTTGCCGTTTCAAGTGCCATTCTCTTTTCTGAGGCACATCTAAAATGGCACTGGGAGATTTTGTATTCACTGTTTTGCAGAGAAAGTTCTGTTGAGTTTTAATGTGCTATGAGTTTTAGAGTAAGATGCAACTTTTCCTTCATGTGGGCTCTCAGGATAAAGAAGGTCCTTCTGATCTGGTGAACATGGTCAAATCACCTCAATGTTGGTAGCACTGATTCCCTGGTCCCTTCAGGTTGTTTGCACATTTAACAGTGATTCTATCTCAGGTTGTGGTTCTAACCTGATCTAAGATAATTAATGAATACAAAAAGGAAAATGGCATATTTATGTAATTTGACAGATGCAGACAAATAGTTCAGTTTCATAAGAGCATAAACTAATTGCTTATATCATTTTTCAGAGTTAGAATTACCCCTGGATATTAGCTGATAACCTTCTATGGGTGTCCTGATCTGTCATGAACCTGTAGTAGCTATATATCATTTTTGTATGGAGACAGAGTCGATGGAAAAATATCAATTTCCATTCAGTCAGGTCTGGAGAGGAAAATAGTCACTAAACTCCTCATACCCTATAGTTTTCCTGTTATTTTGATGATTGTGGACTCATAAAAGACAGATGGCAAATTCACTGGCTTTTTTCAAGGAGTGAGGTGTTATTTGATGTGAATTGGAGTTGAAAAATAAAACAAAGTCATGCAAGAAAGTAACAAAGTGAAGTTTAACAGAATGTGCATTAGAAGACCTGTATTTATGGGTATTGGAATGCTAAAAGTGCCATTGAATCACAAGAGGCCTGTGGTTTGTGACAGTTGTCTTTCTATTAAAGTAAAATGCAAATTCTTCAATTAGTGGGAAGAAAATGCAGGAAGGAGTTGGTAGTTTAGTCTGTAAACTGAAGACTTTCAAGGTTGTGTCCAGGTATTCAAATCAATGCTTACAACAGATACAGCAATGCAGCCTAGCAAAAATCAATAACATGAATAGATCACGTTGCTGAAAGTTATGTGAATGCCAATTAAGTAAATAAATGAGCACAATGAGATGTTGTCAATGAGAGATCTTGAAAGGAATTAAAAATTACTGGGATGGGAGAATGTGTGTTACAGGAAAAAGGCAAGAATTCAGTCACAAAGACAATGTCACACTGATTAATAATCATGGCACACTGGGATAAAGAACATGGAAGAGAGGACTACAAATCTGCAGCCAAATCCAGACTGCTCCAAAAGATATCTTCAGAAGTTAATTTATGCAGCTGATTTATACTTGAATTTTTAAATGACATCAAGTATTAAACATTATTTACAGGATGACTGTGACTTAGGTTGTCATTGTGGAGAATGATAAGCAGAAAAAATATTCATCTAGGAAGAAGGACATTTCAGTGAGGCAAAAATACATACAATGGTAAAGCACAAGAGGTTCAGTCTGAAATATGGCCCCATGATGTTTGAGGGAAGTGGAAAAGGAATGTTTGAAACTTGAATACGCCTGCCTTTGTTCCCTGCTAGATTTCACTCAGTTATCTAGAGATAACATCTGTTTTGACTGCAGCTTAACAGAGCTATTCTGGGTTCTGCGTCATCTGAACACTTGTCAGGTGGAGACTGTCTGTCCCTGCCCCTCCTTGCTGTATTAGAATTTCTGAATTTTTCTGAGCATCGTAATCCTTCTCTTAGTTTTTATGTTTCTACCCTCTAATGCAGTTCCACAGATTTGTAAAGTGAGATGTGCATGACTGAGGACTTCGTGTTTTCCTAATTCTTTTTTCTTCTTTTTCTTTCTTTTTTTTTTTTTTCTTCTGGCATCTTTATGCCCTCTCTATTTTGTGGAGCCTTCATTTCTTGTCTGTTTGATCCAGACCTGGAAATCTAAGTAAATGTAATTCTGATCAATGACATTTTTCCCTTTTCTGTGGAGGTGACTTGTTACTCACCTTCTTTCAGTGGTGAGCTGTGGATTAGGAGAGTTTTTGCAGAAAAAGTTCAATCAGGTCTCACTACTTTTAACCGAAGAAACCTTCCTAATGAGCAAGCACCAGAAAATGTGCCATGTCAAACAGCTCTCTCCTTCACTTTGGAGAGATTCACTTCTCCATTTGAGCAAAATCCTGTCATTCAAATGCAAAACATAAAAGAGAAGATGAAAGTTTTGAGTACCTGAGCCATTTACAAAACAGTGTTTGGGAAATGTAACATTGCAAATTCTTGTTAATTTTCTCTCTAAGGTCTTTTGCTACTCGCTCAACGTACTATTTTTAGTTTACTTCTGGACCTACTCTCAAGTTCAGTTTGTCTAATGTAAATATAGATTATCAAAAATACTTTGGTTTTGCTACTGCAATATGTCATACCTCTTTTACTCTTCTGACTTGTATGAATTTTATTCAAATGTTGTAAAAAGACCACGAAAAATTCTTGACTTTGAAACCATATCAAAAAGACCTTTTGCAGAGTCACAATTTTATATATAATATCTTACCTTTACATGGTAAAAAAAGTGTCTTAAATATCTTTCTTCCCATCTATCTTATCATGCCTCAACTATTAGGTCTCAGAGTTCCTGACAGAATTCTAGGAGAATGTTCATTTCTGAGCATACATTTTGAGCAATGGAAAGTAACATGTTCTTATGCTGTACAGGAAATCTGTCTCTCAGCAAGGCTGCAGAGACCTGGAAAGTTCCATCTGAGTGATCCAAAAGTAGCATTGAAAAGCTATTTTAGCTCTCCAGAAAGAGGAAAGAGCTTTTTACTTGCTTGCTACTATTATAATTTCAGAGTGACAAGTGATTAAAGCAGCAATGGACTGAGAGCCTCCCACAGTGTTTAACAGCATATCTGAACCATATGGAACACTTACCTCTGTCCTCATCTCAATAAAGAAAGGTGTCCATGCTAAAAATTGGAATTTTGGAGATTACGTTTGTGTGTGCAACATGATGTGCACAAAGAACGCAGAAATTAGCTGTGCAGAAATTGATAACAGAGATCCCTTTATTCACAGCTGTTGGAATGCCAGTTAGTTAGAACAGATAAACAAAGATAATGATAAACTGTCAGCTGAAGTGTTCAGGAGGGCAGGTAGTGTGACAGAAGATGACAAGAAAGGCAGGAAATGAGCTAAAGAACAAGGGGGGAAAAAGACTTATAAAAAAAACCTCTCAGTGTACTGACACCAGCTGACTTTGAAGTACATTTTGAAGAGGGGAGTTGCACAACGAATATATGGAACAAAGCCCACACAAGTTATAAAAACATTAAAATGCTTCCTTAGAAGGATCTGAAATAAATTTCTGCCCCGTTTTTAGAGGCTTAGCAGCCTCTTTGTTTTCCTCTGAAGTATTGTATACCATCTGCTATTGTTTGCCTTTTTGTTTATAAGACCTACTGATAAATCAGACCTTATAAAGTTTTATTCTTAAATAAAGCCTTTAAAATAGAAGTCAAAATTCTCATCTGCATTCTGTGAAACAAAACAGATTTCCTCAGTTGGTAGGATAAACAAGATATGGTGTTTTAGTGTTATCTTAAAATGTGTGGTTTGGGGTTCCAGCACTGAATTTAATGATTAATACAAAAGTTCCTTCTTTTGATACACAGAGTGATTATAATGTGCTTATGTGGTTTTGTTTTCCTACAAATCATTCCAAAGACATCAATCCCTGTAAGAGAAAAAAGTTGGGTTTATCAGTATTGTAAGTTTTGACCTTTGGGAGGAGGAAAAAAAAAAAAAAAGCAGCTTCTATTAGTTACCATCTGTTGTTTTTCTGTCTTTGGAATAATTCTCTTTCTTTGTCCTAACGTGGAATTGTCCACAGAATAAAAACTCCAAGTTTCTCTCAGCTTTGTTCACTCTTGCTTTTATCTGCTTCACTCGGGGAATAGCAGATTCCTCTAAAGCCTCTATTAAAGCACATTGTTTTGGGGGTGTGACTTTGCCGCTTTCTTCTTGTAACAGTTTTGCCATTCCTTGGGAGCATCACACTGTGGGCACTGTCAAACCAGGATTTTCACAAATACTACATTATATGATTTAAGGGAGGGTAAAAGGAAAAAACCCAAACCACTGATACTTCTATTTCTTTGATGTATTACAGTTTTATATAGGAATAAGAATTTAAGCTGGAGTGTAATCCATTCCCTATGTGCTAGATTTAAGAGTTTTATAGCTATACTTCCATTAAAACTCATTTAAGTCTGAAATTTTGCTGAATAATTTGATATAACATTGTAAAAATCATATAAGCCCCCAGTGGATATCATGCAGATTTATTTGTTAATGTCAGATATAATTGCTCGTCTAATTTCCATCCACCGCGTTTTATATTAAGAATGGAACATCAATTATTTCTTTTTATAGAAAGTTTTTAGCAAGCTGTTAAAACACACTGAAAAGGGAAACATTTGTGTTATTCACATAGAAATGGAAGAAGCGGGGTGAGGATGGGAACACTGCAAATCTTAAAAGTTTTCAAGTGCAGGTCAAATTGACACAGCACGTGATGCCTGTGTTTAACAGTACTTAGCGCTGGGCAAATATTGGGTGTTTCAACAGTTAGGCTTACCTGTGAAGCTCCCTGCTTTTAATGGAAAATTGGATCATTCGAGTGCCTGCAGCTCAAGTACTGCTGGCTCAGTAAACCTCTGGAAAAAAGTCCCTTTGACGGCAATGAAAAGCTGACAAGCATTTTGGGGACCAGGGTGGTAGTCCCCTCTTGCCTCGTGACAGTAAATCTACACAGAAACAGTCCAAGCCCCAGTGCTGAAAGTTCATGTGACCTTTTGGATACATTCCCTGGTTGCACAAAATTAGTAGTATAATTAAAAAAAACTTCTGAACGTCAGTTGATTTAAAAGGTACACAGTATTTTGTTACTACTTTTTGTCAAATAGATTTTTTTTTTCTTTCTTGTGCCCAAATGAAACAGCTCTGAAGAGCAGATACAGATTGTAGGTGCTCTTTTAGGTGCCCAACCACAGTGTCACTGCTCAGAGTTCATAATTATTTCCAACACTATCAGTGAAATCCATTTTCCATTGAAGACACATACAAAACTCCAGTGGGTTCAAAAAATATTTTACTTCATAATTAGGATTATTGGAAACTAACACCAACCAATCTTTCCTGAGTAAATACGTGTCCTATTAAATTAGGAGCACTTCCACAACAGATGCTTTTTGTAGATTTCAGGTATGTAATGACAGCAATTCACAATTATCCATCCTGTCTCTGTGCCAAAAAATCATGCTGATGAGATTCACTTAAATGTAATGGAGACTTTGGAAAAAAAAAAGCAAAACTCCCAAGTACTCAGAGAACATCAGTTATACTTTTTCAAACTGTTGCCATAGCATAGTAATAACTATTTTATGATCTTACTAAATAATAATTAAAATTCCTAGTATCTGTCTAGGATGATTAAAGTCATTATGAGACTTCCTAGTACAGCGGCATCTCAAATTATCTTTGCAGCTTTCTCTACCTTTGAGAACCAAACAGAATTTTATTTTATAGTCCAATTCCAGAGCTGTTGAAGCTGGATAAGGTTTTCCATGGGTGCATCCTCATTTTCATGAAGTATTAACATGCTGTTTAACAGGAACTTTTGCGACTGTAATAGCGAGAGCGTTATCTAAGAAGTTATTTAAAGGATGGAGACGTTTGTTGGATCTTGGTCCATTGTTTTGTTTCAGGGGAGTCCGCGGTCGGGCGGGTTTGGGGAAGGCCGGGCGGGTTTGGGGAAGGCCGGGCGCTCCTGCAGTGTCACCGAGCAGGTGCGGGCACAGCTGAGGCTGCTCAGGCTCATCAGTGCCCGCTCAGCCCCGCACACACCTGTGGGGGCCGGGGGCTTCCATACCCTGCGGAATCCCTGCGGGAGGGATTGACGTATCCCGTGTGGCAGCGCGGCTGTAGAGCTGTAACTCTGGGAGCTGGAAGGCGTGAAGGTGCGCACCTGAGCCCTCCCGGCGCTCTGCTCCCTCCCTCCCGCTGCCCTGCCCGTGTCCGGCCCCGGCGGGACCCCGGAGCCCCGCGGGCTCCTCCTCATCCTCCTCCTCCCGCATCCGCCGGCCCGAGCGGGGTTACCTGCGCACCCCGCGGAGCCTCAGGTGGCCGCCAGCGTCGGCGCTGCTCCTGGGGGTGAGTAAGGTGTAAATTCCCCTCGAGTTTCTGGGTATGTCGGAGTCTTTCTGTAAGTTTTGTAAGTAAGTTTTCCAAGTTCTGCGAGTGTGGCGCACCTGGAGGGGTTGAAGCGCTCACGGGCGCGCCGCACGTGAGGGGATCCTGGCGGCCCTCACGGCTGAGGGAGTCTGCCGCTGCCCTCACCTGTGACGCAGTTACAAAAAGAAAGCCGAATTCCTAAGTTTTGCACGTAATTCTTGAAATAGCGTGAGTTTAATTTTCTCCCTTTCAAAATAAGGCTAGGCAAGTTGAAATCCGAGAATGGATGGTGCCTCCTGAGTGTTTTCTTGGCGTGGGAAACTGAGGGGGTGAGAACTGCCCATGAGGTGGTCGGAGGGCAAGGGGCGTCCTTCTTGGAACTTGCCTGCGTTTATTCTTTGGAAAATAGATGCTTTTTTTTGTCAATATGCTCCCGCGCGATTTTTTTTGTGTTATCCGGTTACTCCTTTCGAACTTGTTTCTTTCACATTGTGAACGTTTTGATGTATTTGTTCCTTTCTGTTCTGCAAAACAGACTTTGTCAGTAAAAGAGTGGTTATAACTTAGTCTCTTTAAATCAAATGTGTCTTGTTTTTCCATTTTTTTTAACCTTCTCTTTGTCAAGTTGACATTTAGAATTGGATTTGTGTTGCTACTTGTTTTGAAAGACAAAGTAAAATAGCGTTGTATCACCAAAACACTTCCTTCCCCCCACAAAACGGCTCATGGAGATGTTGGGACCATAAGGCTGGAATTGCCAGTCAGAATTAAAGTGGTAAAGCCACTGACTCCTGGACAGCCTTTGCTGCTTTCACCTGGATGCTGTCTAAGCTGAGATAAATGGTGCGGCCATGTAAATCAATCTTGTTGCTACTGGACATTTCAGAAAATACAGCATTTCCAATTTTTTTTATTTCAGCTCTATAATTTTTTAAAACTGGGTATCTATTGACGTAAGTGGTATGTTCATGTGTCTTACTTTGTGTTCTGCCCCTTGTTAAACGCCAAAATTTCAAACATGCCTCGAGTTTTCAAAAGATGTGTAATTGCATTTACATGTAAAATGCATTGAGACAGAGGAAGGGTCACCAGCTCAGCTGAGTCTCCCAGACTTGAGCTTCGACATTTGTTACCGTTGATATTTGTCATATTTGGTATACTAATGACCCCAACATTTTTCCAGAGGTCATTGTTTTCCGTCTGGGGGGAATCCTTCACCCCACCACACCCAGGTACATGCAATAGTCAGAAATAAACATACAAGCATAGCTGCATTTTGAATATGACAGAGGGGAAAAAGAATTTTCTAGTTCATTAAGAAGTTTCTTTAGCTTGCAGAAAATGGGGAAATTCAAGGTCAGGAGAAGGAATTTTTTTAATGATTCGCAGTGACGTTTAAAGGATGCCTCTGATCAGAAGCATTTGATCTTCACTTCCTGTTTTATAAATACAATGATTTTGAAAAGCCAGTTGCAAAAGAATCATTGATACTGTGAAGTGAATTTGGCTACTGTGAAGTGAATTTGGTTCCTGTGAAGGTTCCACTTGCCCACTTAATGCAAGTGAAACAGAAAGTAAATTTCTTAAATTATTTTTTGCTTTGTTTTTTTTTTTTGTGTACATTATTTAAAATACTTTATACTAAGAGACTGTGAGTTGTGCTTATTTACCAGGAATTATCTGTGCTTTTCCAGTACACAAAAGATACATGCACATGTGGAAATTAAGGCATTTAAGACTCATTGTACCAAGGCTAAATGATAGCCAAATCTATAAATTATATCAATGATTAATTCTCACTTGAAAGATTAGTAATGACTTCTGCCTATTTACACTGATTAGGTTGTCAAGCCAAATAGCCTTTCACTATCTGTGCCTGCCTTGTGTTAAGCTTTGTGTTTCTGTAGCTGAAAAACTATGATAAATATTTGTGCTTGGAGTTGGTAGGCAAAAAGCTTTTAATGTCATTTCATTCAGAGTCACAAGACAGATGAGGAAACAGGATGACTGCCTACATGTATCTCTCTTTCACCTCAAATTTTCCTTTAGGCCTTATTTGTTGCTTGGTTTTTCCCTCTGAATAATTGTTTTGTCCTTCTGCTCTAGTGTGTTCGTTCAGGGGCAGCGCAGTATTTCCTTAAAGAACACAGATCAGTTCCTAAAACTTTCTTAACCTAAAACAAATAATAGTGATAACTACAAGAACTTCAATTTATTTTTTTCTGAGAAACAAAACCAATCAGAGGCAGAAGTTATTTTGCTTTCCTGTCTCAGGAAAAATATGGGATTTAATCTCACTTGCATTATTATTCTTTTATTCCAGTCATTAGTGTACAAAATGATATTAATGAAACAGTTACTTTTATGCCTACCTGCAGCATTAGTCTAAATCATAATTCAGCTTTGCTGGTGCTTGTCATTTCATTTTTTTATTTTTTTCCTGTTGAGCAGGTGAGAAAAAATTGTGATTTTCAGTATTGTGTCTATATTGGAGTATTCACGATCTGGACTGTTGCTGCTTATGTCTGCAAAAATAGTCTCTGCAGTGTCAGACTTTCATTAGTTTTGTTCTATTTCCTAGTGTTTAATTTCTAAGCAAAAATGGTTGTTTATTTTCGGAAGACTTCAGGAAATTGAATGCCTGATTAAAGTTACATGTGTGATTTCCTTTTTATGGCACAAGTGCACTATTGAGAAATACACTATATTTATGTGGGCTTTCTTTCCTGATCTTCAGGAGAGTTAAAAATTCTTAAATACACAAGAATTTTTTTATAGTCAGCTCAGCTGAAGTCTTAATATTTGTGTTGAGTTCATGCTGGCAGATGGAAAATGATGTTTGTCTTTATTGCCTTTTTTAAAGCCTTATGTTTTTTCACTGATGCTCATTTAACTGATGGTAAAACCAGCTTCTGCGTGCAGGCCTAGTCAGAATTCCAGGGTAATTCTGTAGGTGAACCTTTCCAAGGTATCTTGTTTGTTGTGTTGCCAGCTGAGACATCTGTGAGTGCTGTTTGTAAGAACAGCTCATAGGAATTCAGGCTCCTGTCTGCCAGGGAGAAGTTAAACTGATTTCTGCCTGTCACAGTCTGTCTGACTAATGGATTGTGGTGAAATGTTTAAGGGCTGCTGTGGTTCCACCCCACCTGGCAACTGAGCCCCACACAGCCCCTCACTGCTGCACCACCCCCAGCGACACCCTAAACCCCATGGGACCCATTCCCATCTCTCCCCATGGGAGAGAGAATTGGAAAAGCCAGACAAGTTGTTGGTAAAGAATACAAGTTTAATAGGTAAAATAAAAGCTGTGTATGCAAGCAAAGCAAAATGAGGAACTCACTCCCCCTTTCCCATGGGCAGGTGGGTATTCAGCCATCCCCAGGGAAGCAGGGCTCCACCACTCACAGCAGTGACTTGGGAAGACAAATGGCATCACTCTGAACATCCCTGCTCCTTCTTTCCCAGCTTTCCTTGCTGGGTATGATGCCATACAGTGTGGAATATCCCTTGGGTCAGCTGGGTCACCTGTCCCAGCTCTGTCCCCTCCCAGTTTGTTGTGCACCCCCAGCTTCTCACTGGTGGGGCACGAGACAAGCAGCAAAGGCCTTGACTGTAAGTGCTGCAGTAATGGAAACGCCCCTGAGTGCAATCCCATCCTACGGATGGGGAGTTCTAGAGGAAGTCCTGCAGTGTGCATTATCACTGTTCAACCTGTAGATTAGAACACCTGCTTCTAATGATATTTTCATGGGCATAAAGTTCATGTTGTCTGAACAAATTAAGGTTCTTTTTAAACTTTTTCATCCCCTGAGGGCTCTTAGTATTTGTAGTCAGCAGCCACAGCATATTTGTGATTCTGTTTAGTTATATGCAATTAATTGGGTCATAGCTCTGCATGTTGGAAATAATGTGTATAAAGAAAACCTAGCATATCTATAGTAAATTGCAGCATTTTTATTGTGCTTAATTTCTGTTTCTGGCAGAACTGGGAGTACTTGCTAGTTAAGAGTTGATGGATTTTTCATTGATGTTCTGCTGCTTAATTTCAAAAGATGGGATGCATTTTTATCAACTTCAATTTGCCAAAGCGAACATATGCACACTTTAATTGAAATAAAGCAATAATAACTTTATGTGCTACTAAAAATATGGCTGCTTTGCATTTATGGAAAAAATGTCATACCAAAGATGTGCATAGTGAAGGATGTATGAAAACAACTCCTTGGAAACACACCAACCGAACAAAAACCCCATAAAAAAACCCCCCAAACAAAACAAACCCCCATGAATGCACTCATCTGGTTACTGTGGTGGTGCAGCCATCAGTCTGTTCATAGGGAACTTTCAGACGTTCATGTTGCAGGATTTAAATATGGTAAATGCACATAAACTGGCTTTGAACACAGTTGTAGACAGCTGATATCAGTGTCCTTTCCATATTCTACCATCCAGAAAAAAGCAAGAAATAAGCAAGATGCACCAGTTTATATAAGCACTAATAAATGTTGAGAACCTATTTTAGTATAATTTTTTTTCAGTATGGAGGCATTTTGGTAGAATTTAGGAAATTAAAGCTACCTTTGTTGTATACTTGGAGAATGAAGTGCAGTCTGCTTGCTCATGAGGGTTGGAATATCCGGGTAAAGTACACTTAAGATTAAAGGTGACTGTCATAACATTTGATGTTGCATGTTAGCACTTGATAGTTTCCTGTTGTGTTTCTCCCTTTGTTTTACAAGAATTGGGCCCATGAATTTAATCTTATACTGACACAGAAAAAAACCCCCGAAACCTGTTTTTATTGTTATGTTAAAGGTTTTATTTCGAGTTTGTAGTAAAGGAGGAGTTAAAGCTTTTCCTGGAAGCTCACGTGCTGCCCATCAAGGTTTATCAGTTCAATCTGACATCTGAACACATCTAATGAGCTCTTGGCTAAAACTGTTGTTAATCTTAGTTTATACAAGAAAACATTGATTCTTCCTGCAGAATTGGAATAAGCGGAGTAGGAAGAGAGTATTTCTATCCATGTTTTCTGTAGTTCTATGGTTTTATTTAAGACTTTTTAATGATTCTAATTCTCTTACAATTCGAGTTTATCATCTTTCAAAGTAATTTTGAAATTTTCTTTTTTTTTCTTACTATAGAAACATAATTTTAAAAGTATGTAGCAATGCTAGAAAAGTCAAAGGTGACCGTCACTTTTGTGCAATTGAAGAATCAACACACAGTGCAGTCCTGCTGTTGAAAATTCATGATCTTAGCTATAAAATGTTGAGAAATAAAATGAAACTTACCTGTCTTCATGAAACAGATTGCTAATACTTCTGCCATTATTAGAGTAAGGCCCATAACAATCATCTTGAGTAAGTCAGAGTTTAAATTTTTAAGGAGCTGAGAAATTGCAGCAGCCTACTGAACTGCGGTGTAGTGTACTCAGTTTGGATGAGCAATCACTGCTGTGAATGCATCTCAGATTTGGAGTGGTGCATGCAGCTGGAATGTGGCTCAGGTTAGAGAGGGTTAAGGGATGCTCTCCAGGGGAATGTCATCTCTAAGAAACTTGAAGGGGCTTCTGGAAGGTCTCTGCCTGCTCTTGCTAAGACCAGTGCCAAGGCAAGGTGCAGAGCCTGGCTATGTTTAACGCTGACTGTAAAGATGGAATGAGTATTCATCCCTGTTTTACAGCCAGAGTGAATAACTACACGTGATTGCAGTCACAGCTGGAGTACTCAGGGCACTGTCCTGGAGTGTCAGTTGTCACTTAGTGATTATTTTGTGCACACATCATTGCTTGGGTTTTTCCCAATCAAGCATTTTAAACAAGAAATCGTCAGGTTTGGGAATTTAACTTGTTATGATGGGTGGTTATAAAAACTGGCATAAGCCTCTGACAGCTCCTCTCAAGTGTAGGCTAGGGGGGCAGACCTCTCTGTCTTATTTTTGCTGCAAGAACCACCATGACATTCAGACGCTGGGATGGGCTGTTTGGACAGCTGCTCCTTCTGTTTCATAGCAGTCTCAGAACAGTGGACCAGATGGATTTGGTGTCTGTAAAAGAGACCTTTGAGAGCCTGTGACAATAAAAGTTTGTAGTGATACAGACAAAACCTTATGAGGACAAATGTTCATCACTTACTAAAAGGATTTGATGTGTAGCAGGGATCTTTTTTTGGTACTCAGTTAGTACCTTGCAGACAGTTTGATGCCTTGGTGTTGTAGCCACAGCCTTGAGCCAAATAATATAAAAAGGTGGTGTTGTACTATCAAATAATAGCTCTTTTTTGAGGGTAATTTTGTATATATATCCATATAGGCAGCCTTTGAAATGTGTTTGGTATTGAAAATAATTTTGTTTGTATTTCTTGGAGAAGATTGATGTTTTCTGTACCTAAACTTGGAATTTTTGTATGTATAGTATCTATCATATACAATGTCTGTAAAGCTAGTAGGTATGAACTTAGTGAGAGATCTGAATTGCTATACCATAATAAATGCATCATGTAAATATTATTTTATTGCATGTACAGGTAGGAGCTCTACTGAGTAGTTCTTGCCTATCTTTAGGTGTTCTGGATCATCTGTGGCAGGATTACTACTGAGCAGAAGCCCTGAGCTCACAGTCTGCTCTTGTGAGCAAAAGAAACTTCACATGAATGATGACTGAATCAGGACTGATAATAGGAGTTGCTGCTTAGTGGGAGAGGTAAAGTGGGGTAATTCAAACCTAATTAGGACATGGTTATTTTTACTCTCATAGCTCTGTGACATCTGTAGACTGTATGAATGGGGGAGTTAGGCAGGATTGTACATTAAATTCATGTTAGTGCTTTCAGGAGTAATGATACTGAAATTTTATGTTGATGTCTTGCAGTTGCATTGGTAGGATGTTTGACACTGAATTATTATAGTTGGACGCGAAGCAGAATGGCTTAGTTAAGATGTTTGCACTCTTACCATTACTATTCCAAAAAAGGAACTTAATTCATTAGTGATGACAGTGCAAAACAACCTATCAACCTGTTGAGATAAGTTGTGGCTATGATTGTGTTCCAGAATATTGTCAAAGTGAAGTGGCAACTGAAGAATATCAGCATTTTAATGGAAAAATTGATTATTGGTCAAGAGCAAAGCAGAGAGGAAAAATAGTGAGCTTTAGACTTCATGTCAAGAATGTAGAATATATAAATTAGAGATGGTACTCAGATGGAAATTGGGTAGGTATTCTAATTGTGTGTGTGCTCCTGTGTATAGCCAAATCATTAAAGATTCTAAACCTTATTCCTAGTCTGCTTGTTGAAATTTCAGTGCTCACAGAAGCCCTTGGAGGTGAGAACTCAAAGTCTTGCCCATTGCTGGAAGCAGTATTATTTCTATGC
Source organism: Aleadryas rufinucha (assembly GCA_013397815.1). Lineage (NCBI taxonomy): Eukaryota > Metazoa > Chordata > Aves > Passeriformes > Aleadryas > Aleadryas rufinucha. Next base: position 913,124 of record VZTH01015613.1, on the reverse strand, counting down.
TGGTTAAAGTATATGGTAAGATCAGTATGAGGAATGTAAAACTGCCTCTTTCACCCCTTTGGTTCTAAACCATTCTTGTGCCTCTCTTGGTGACTGGAAGCAGATTGTTGCTGATAAATGGGTCTTCATGTGTTAGTTTGCTCAGATTTTGAATCTTGAAAAAGGTGAATTCATAAGCAGTTTTGTCTTAGATTACAGTACTTGGGAGGAGTTGCATTGGTTTGCTGGCCCAGGTTGCACCACGGTCTTGCTGATTCAAAAGCTTTTAGAAAAGATAATTGCAGGTGTGAAACAAAGGCTGTAAGTGTAGGTCTTGTGTTTTGTAGCAGTGGGACAGGATTTTATTAATTTCTTAGTGTGTAGTTTCTTCAAATGATCAAACAAATTAAAGCCTTAGGAGACCCAGACCTAGACTGAACTCAGATCTAGTGAATTGTGCAACTATAAATGTAGACAAATATTGCTGAAATGAACAGTTTAGCTTCACACTTACACCACTGTAAAAGCTGAATGCAAGCTGACCTTTAGGTTAAATACTTTTATAGGCAATATGATGGTTGTGTATATATATTGCTTATCTAGTGTGAGCACTGCTGGGGTAATTTGAAGGGCAGATTTAGTTTTTATTTCTTTAAATAAGACTAATAGAAGTAGGACTCAAATTTATGTTTTAAAGTATTCATAGGTTTTTACATTAAATTGTCTGCTTATGACATCCTTTGACTGTGATTTCAATAATTCAAGATGAGCTTTTACCATTCTATTAATTCTTAATTTTGGAGCTTTTTTGTCCTTGACAGTCCCCTCTTGCTGTATGTTGTGGGGCTTTTTTCAGCTAGGAAAGAAACTTCTGTATATTAAGAGAAATCTCCCTGGAGGCTGATAATTAGACGACAGGAGTCTGTGGAGTACAAAGTTGTGATAACTTTGCCTGCACTAAATGGTCCTGCAGCTGTCTGTCAATCATAAACTTAGACATTGCTCTAAGTGTGGAGGATGCAGGTTGCTGGAATTGTCCCCCATTGCTGATCTGGAAATTGGAGGCTTAGGGAATTTTATTACTGATACTGAGACCTTTTCTTGCTGGAGGAAATAGAATATAGATTTCATGGCTCAATGCTTGTAATGGCTGGAGATTTCAATCCCTCCTTGGGATAGAGGAAATAGGATTGAAGTATGAAATCCTAACTGATTTGAATCAGTGACTCCATTAAGGCTACCTACTGACAGTGATCAAGGCGTCATTCACTAAATGTGGCACAGTGAAATCCATGTGCATGTAGAGCTCCCAAACAATTCATTTTTCAGTCCTTGCAAACACGATTAGGTTTTCCTTGCAAAGAATACTTGTGTTAGATGGAGTTTAAAAGTGATACTATTTATGTTAGCAGTTAAGTGATGGCTGAGACATTGACCTGTAGTTTCCAGAAGAATATAATGAGAGAACATAGACTAAAGGTGCTTTGCTTGTGTCTGCTTTGGGAAACCTCAGTTTAAACTTGGAAGTGAAACTGCGTCCAGCACAAGAGGGAGCACTTTCAGTTTTGGTATTGTACCCTGAGCATTCTGGATGCTTCTGTATAACCATAAAAGAGTTATTAAAGATGACAGAGATTAACACTCTCCCACAGAGATCCCAAGAAAACACCAATCACTGCTGTTTGCCGAGTCTATGAATTATTACATGTTTATTAAGAAAGCCACTGGGCAGTGTAATTGTGTGGAAAACAGACTGCTTCTGTTTTGGAATTGAAATGTTTCACACACATCTGAGTTGGAGCCTTTGTAATATTAATGGCATGGGCACATGCATCTAATTTTTTTTTTTATACTAGCAAAAAACTTTACACCCCCTGTATGCTGAAACTCAGAGTTTCGGAAACAATTGGTATATTTGGAAATGTTTGACACTTTGAAATAATTTTTTAATAGGAGGAATTTGAAACATTTAAATAGGAATAGGCCATGATATTTCTATTATATGAAAATAATTTATATTATGGACATATTGAATTTTTCCTTTTTTTTTTTTTTATTTTCCAAGCAGAGTCTTAAGTCCATCCTTTCCTCCACTGTTTTGAACAGATCAAATCTGATCCTTGTCCCAGTGATGTCAAATAGGATTTTGCTATTATCTTTAACAGGAACAGATCTTTCAGGAAAGGCATCAGGTGAACTGAACTGTAGAAACAATAGTGACACAGTTAGAAATGACATTTTTAGGTTACAATAAAAGATTGGCTCCATTCAGCAGATGTAAGTCAAAAAAGAAATTGTAAACACACATGGGAGGTTCTTCTGAGTTTCAAAAAAAGTCTTTGATCTTGTGGATGAATTCCACAGAGCTGGGGAATTTACACAGGAAGGATTTCAGTTCTGTTCCTCCTGAGGAAAACCAAGTTTTGATGGAGAAACTGTTTTGTCATGGGGGTTTTTTGTTTGTTTATTTATTATTTTGTTTGTTTATTTATTTTCATTTTATTTTACAAGTTTTACTAAAGACATAGACTTTATCTGTCTGGAGAAGGAATTGATGATGTCTTGCTTAGCATATAAGAATGCTGCACTATTGTTTGACAAAATGTGACCTAACATGGATACAAAGCACTTGATTTGCACTGTATGAGCTCAGATGAGACTTGGAAAATAAGATTTGTCCCTCAGACTTGTTGACTTTCAACAGCAACGTGGCCACATTTTTGTTTCTCTGTGGTGTGGCATTGTAGGATTTCACTTGTAAGAAAAAATGGGAATTCTTCTGTTTAAAAGCTGTGGTCCCAAACCTCATCAAAACCAGCCTGTGATCTCTTTTCTATTTAATCCTCTTAAAATATGTGTTTGTTGGTAACACTGCTGAATGGATATATGCAGTGGCTTAATATTTGCAGAATAGCGTCGAAGATGTGACTGTGAAATGTTTTCTTCATAAGCTGTGGTTTAATAAGAAAACACAATGAAACAAAAACTATCAAGTCTTGTGGCGTTGGCAGAAATAAGAGTAACTGCAATTTGGAGAGGATCACATCCTTGTGCACTGAGACCAAAACTTCTCATAAAGGCACTATAAGGTTAGAACACAAATGGCCAGGAAATCGTCTTAATTTCGGAAGAGTTGCTACGACTATTTACATTAATATATCTGAGACTGTTATCCCCATGGGGATGTTTCAATAGGGTAATGTTAAATTCTACATTTTCTGAAAATCAAGTCTCCTTTGGAAAAGAATGCCTATTCTGAATGGTAACACAATAGAGATTATGTGATTAGGAAATGGACTTCAGTGACACAAGAGTTGGTATTAATAACCCAAAATAAAACCTGGGTTCTTTTGATGTTAGTTATGGGTAGGGTCGTGGTGGATCTCAAATCAGAAGAAAAGGCTGTATGTCTAGTGAAAAGTGTAAGGTATTATAATCAGAAAGCTTTATTGTAGTAACAAGTGTAACAGCATCTTAAATATAATAATGGATCAGATTATAAAGGGTACTCCTGGACTGGCAAAGAGCTATGTAAGATTTGATTTGCAAGACAAGCCAGTATCACAGGTTCATGGTGTTTAATTGCAGGAAAATGAATCTCAAAAATGGCTTGGTTCAAGACTGGGGTTTCAGTACCTTGTTCACAGCAGTGTCGTGAACACAGGGAGATTTTCTGTCCCTTTTCATCTTTATTGGACAAAATTGACAGCCTTAAGGACAACATAAGGAGAGAAATGTTAAGGCAATCTCCAATTTTGTTTTAAGGGAAGCATCATTAATCTTCTGGAAGAGCTGTGAAAAAGAAAGTGGTTAATATTACTATTAATAGGTAATGCAGCAGACTATAATCCTAAACTGTCACCAGGCAATTTGCTTCATTATATGAGATGGTTTTGAAGTAGAAAGGGTTGGATTTATAATAAACAGAGAGGCCCAACATTAGATTGGATACCAGTGTGCTTGAGAGTTTGCTGGTTCACAGAAAATAAGCATAGTGTATCTCATGGAGGGAGAGTGAGGGTTTTGTTTATTTTCTTTATAGAAAGAAAACAAAACCCTGTCAAGGATTTAATTTTGCATTTCCAGGGGGAATTCTTGCTGTAAATGTTGGTTGTTATTATCCACCCTGAAATTTTTGGTAAACAGAAGCTAAATTGCTAAACATTAAAAAGGTACAATGTCCATCTGTTTTGTCAGGAAACATTCGAAATTCGTTGATGAGAGCACTTAAAATCCAAAGCACTTTGAAGCCCAAGCATGCTGAAGTGAAATTGAAAACTCTTGTTGCATTTCATGGGCTCTGGATTAAGATCTAGTTCATCAGTACCCTTGAAGCATGGACTTAATTTTAACCATATTGATGATTTAATTAATTTAATGGAGTCGTTCATGCTGTTGAGTGCTTTCAGGGCTCTGTGAGCAGATGTGAAGTTGCTGCGTTGGGTAGATTTCCATTGCGAGGTAGAGTTCCTGATGTCCAAGAACCTGGACAAAACAAAGGCAGGTAGAGAACCTCTTGCCAAAGCTGTTAAGACATTCTGGTTCTCACTGAGCTTCTCTATTGCTTTCTCTTTCTGTAACTAAAGAATTGACTTCTTTTCAATCCAGTGGAAGTAGCACTTACTTTGTTATGGTCTATATAGGGTGGCTAAAAGAAAATAAGGTGGCAACACTGAAGAATAAATCTATCTTGTAAAGTTTTACTTCGAAAGGATTTATCAGAAAAAATACCAAATAAAACCAAAGACTTTAACCAGCTGATGCAAAGTAGCACAGAGGGAAAACCTCCTGTGGTTTTGGAAGCATGCCCAGAACTTGTTGGATTTCCCCACAATAGTACATGAAATTTAGTTTCTATTGACCTTCCCCTACAGCTTTGAAGGACAAATCCAGCCTGGTCGTAATGGGGGTTTGTGCTCATTTAGTGTGGACATGAACAAGAGGCAAACAGAGCAAAGCAAGTGGCTGCTCTAAGCCTTTGACACAGCCAGAACAGAAGATTTCATGAGGTAGGGCAGCTTGAATAAATTTTCAGCTAAGTGGATAAATACTATAAATATTAGTGGTTCCTAAAAAAGAGTTCTGTTTCTTGTCTATGTATTGTTTGTTTTCTTTGAGCTAATTAACTATGCTATAAATTACTTTGCACTTAATACTGTGTTTATTTATCTTATGGAATAAAATGTAGCACAAATCCATTTTCTATTTTAAGAAAAAAAAGGCAGTCTCTGCAACTTTAGACTGTTTAAGTTGCACTGAAAGTTTAGTTGTCTTCTCTTGGGGGAAAAGGGCTTGTTATTTATATTTCAGGTTTTGCTCTGCTTATTTTTGTAACATCTTACTTTAAAGGGAGAGGGCTAAAGATTATTGTCAAAAAAAGCAATACCCACATCATTGGAAAAAAATTCTAGTAGAAAATAGGGCTTCTTGTACTTTATATTGGATGCTGTGTTGCCTGTAACTTTGTGAATGTTGTGTAATATTTGTTGTAAAATTTGACTAGAATCTTCAGATAAGTAAAAGCGATGTTTGTTCAAACTTGAGCAAAAAAATATATTCCTACACACAAAACTGCTGGGTATTTAGGATAAATATGTGCATATAAAATTTAGAGAGTCTGTAGTCCTGAATGAGGGATTTCACCATAAATCCTTGATTTATTTGTTATTTGGTTAAAATAAAATGAACAACTGATGGCATCTGGCAAACACCATCTAACATACCAATGATGCTTGATGAAAGATTTTAATTAGATTTCTTTCTTGTTTTTCTGGTTACATTTTTTGAAGTACCCGACTGTGTTTACTATGGAGACTGAGGAACAACAATTGTTACAGAAAACAAGCTTGGCTTAATAATATTTAGAGAGCAATAAAAGCCTGTAGTGTGTAGTTAAAACAAACAAAAACCTCAAACCAGAACAGACACCAAACTCAAAGATCAAACCAAAACACAATGAACAAACATATGCAAAACAAACAAGCAAAACCAAAAACAGACTTCACACGAAAGATGAAATGATGTCTTTTCATCAAGGAAAATGCTTTTACAGCAAAGATGAAAAGCAGTGATGGGCTTCTGACGATTTTTAGGTGGCTTTGGTCTTTGTCAGAGGTGCTAGAAAAGTTAAAGTTTCTTGCTCCTCTGACAGATCTGATAAATTTTCAAAATACGTGGACAAAAATGATTAGACTGTTTATGTCCTTGATGCTCTTTCTGCATCTTCAGTAAAGACTTAACTTCTCTCACAGGGTTAATAGCTATTGTTGAAAGAATTTGGCAAAGCACTCATATCCCAAAATAAAAACATGGAATCTGGTCAAAATAGCAGTGGCAGATATTGGTGTAAATCACTTGTTTCCAATGGGAATTTGATGTGATAAAAACCCCATTATGTAGTTTTGTCAGTTTCTTTTCTGGTATGTCTCTGAATGACCATTTCCATAGTTTCTCCTGTCCTGATTTGATGTTTGCTAAGTGCTTTGTTTAGAGAGCAAGTAACTGGGGAACTGTGGTAGAAATACTGAGATGTTGGTGGGCTGCCCATCTATATTCAACAAACCAAACAGCCCTCTTGCAAAACTGCCGTATAAGGAATTTATAAGGAAATGCACAAAGACATTTATCTGAATTTTTGTGTTATGTGGGCTTCTATCAGCCAAATTGTACAGGAACTTAGATTTGCCCAAGCAGTATCTGAAGACACTCATCTGAATGTGTTTGGAGCTGTGTCTTATACTGTGCCAAAACAAGAATTATTCAAACGTGGGTTCTTGAGAATGTGTGTTTTGCTCTTGTTGGTTCCCTGCCCACACCCCCCAAGGTGACAGAGCTCCTCTCACTCTGTTGATGAGTTGCCTTTCCCTTCAGCACACTCATTCCCATGTTTTCATCAGGGGAATGTGGATCCCTCTGCTGCCAGGCCCACTGGTGTTACTGCACTGCTTCCTGCCAGTCTCTGCCTGCTCCTCACATGGGGAGCTTTGTCTGTGCAAACACACCTGCACACAAAGTTTAGTTCAGCACCAAATCACATAAAAGCTCCCTTTAACTATGCTGAATTCGATCTGATTTCTAATAATACGTAGAAACAAATATTCTTTCCTTTGTGATCACCTGATTTGCAGCATCAGTGGTGAGAGCATTTGTTGGATTCATTACTTGACTACATAGTGTTTTAGTTGTTTATTCTTTTTAATGTGAATCTCAGAGGGAACACACGGTGCTTATGACTCAAGGAAGAATTAATGTAGTGCTGTAGTTAATAACTATTCCTGATGTCCACGCTTGGGTACGAGATCGGTGCTGCCAAGGTACCCAGGACTGCCCCCCCAGCTGTAATTAACCCAAGGTGATGGAAGAGGCCAATTCCACAACAAGCACAGTTGGCTATTTATAGATCCAGTGCCATCTCTGGTGTTTAATCACTGCCATGGCCAGCCTGCTAAGTGCTGCTCGGGCTTTTTGTGGCTGCATGGGAATGGATGCACAGAGAATTTAATTTTTAGATCTAATATAAATTTTAGCAAATAGCACAGCATGTGAGTAGAACTGTGTGTATTTATGCTGCTCTAAGTAACAGAATGCATTCACAAAAATGCTAATGTTTGTAAATTTTGAAGGAAAAACTGAAAAGCTATTTTGAGGAATCAATTTCTAGTTAGTGTCCAGAGGAAAAAGCCCACTTTTATATGACCTTTAGAAAAAATCTACAAAGTACTGACCTTTAATTGCTAAATGTTTGATAAATTGAATTTTGGAGGAGGGGAACAGTGCAAAAATTCAGCAAAAGGTGACACATCTTGAATTCCGTGCTCTTTGCCTTATGTAATAACACACATCCTCTTCTGGCAATTAAAACCAAAATACTTTTTCTCAACAGTTAATAGGCCTTAACCTAAGTAATAAAATAAACTTTGTGAATATTTGCAGATATATTCTCTCTGTTTAATTTTAATTAAAAAGGTTCTTTTATCATCTCCTTGAGGGATTATTTGGGCAGTTGTAACTAGGTATTTGACTGCTAGTAGTTTGTCTGTCCTCTACACTACTGCATTTGTACTTTTGTATGTCTTTCATAATTAAAGAAAAATATTTTCATTTGTCCAAGATATTACTTGAAAAAGCTTCTTTTCCATAAATCTTCAGCTGCTTTTTTCTTTTCTTATTAAAAGTTTCCCTTTTAATATTCTGCCTGTACATAAATTCAGGGACTCTGTAAAAAGGAAGATAACTTTACTTTACCAGTCCTTTCTTTACCAGTCTTGCAACTGGAAAATTAATTTTTAAGTTAAAGCTTCCTGTTTCAACATTCTACCAAAATGTTAATAAAAATAGTCAGATGTCTTTCAAAGACTTGCTTTTTATGTTTAAGGCCAGATGTTATCGTTAGATCACCTAGTTTGAGTTATATATCGCAACTAAATGATTTCCTGTCAGAAAAATTGGCTCTGGGCTGTGGCCAAGAACAAAAATTATTAGGAGTCAGGCAAACATAATTTGAGATTATTTGAAATAATTTTGAGATTCCAGGCTGATTCTCCAGGTTCTGGCATCTCCTTTCCTTCCCAGCAGTCTTCCAGCTTATGTCATATAAAAAGCTGTTCCTGTAAGAGGATGCTGCCCATGCCTGATGACTGAGGCCTATTTTTGGTTTTAAGAAAGAGAGGAAGAAAAATACTGAAGTAAATTGCAGAACAGTTCTGGGGGTTCTAATGTTTCACTTCCTAGTTCTGGGTTGAATGTAGACTTGTTATTTACAGGGAAAATATTGACAGTTTGACTTCCAAGATTTTAGAAGGTTTCACATCTTGTTTCCTGGTTGATTTGTGAGCTGCTCTAGCTGGGTTTGTGGTGCTCTTGTGGAGAATATCCTAATTTTATGATGTGTAGTATGTGTAGCAATGTTATCCAGTAAAAAGTGTAGGAAAATAGAGGTATACATTAGGAATAAGTGATGGCACATAAAGAGCATTATAAGAGTTTGTTTTTTAGCGCAAGTAATGCATTTATGCCAACCTCAGTTTTCTTTGCCCTGCTAAATCTTTTTACATTCCAGAGAAAGTTGGGGGATTTTGTTTGTGGTTTTTATTGTTTGTGTTTTTGTTTGTTTTTGGGTTTGGGATTTTTTGAGTGTTTTGTTAATGCCAGGAGTGGTCCTATAGCTGTGAAATTCAGTCTTGTCTTACAGGAGGCCTAAAAACTCTGACAGTAAACTACAGAATCACAACATATATTCAACAGAGGCTTGTTCCAAGGCAGAGGGAGTTTATTTCAAAATCTGCAAAGAAAACTGAGCCTTCTGAAAGGTTGTTGTTATTCTATCTGTAGAGCCATGATAGGGCTGGGGATTCTCTTTCATGTCAGATTTTTGTCTCTGCAGATATGAATACTATAATCAATGCATGAGGGAGCAGCATTTCATTTCCTCCTACTAGCTGAGCTCTGTGTGATTGCTTCCAGACAGATGTGTGCAGTTCCATTGCTCCACGCAGCCATTAGTATGACTTTTTAAATTTTTTTTTAGTAGCAGCTTGTGCTTGAAGGCTCTATCTTCAATCTACCTCTGTGAATTTCCCTCCACCTTTAGGCATTCTGCCAATACTGACATAATTTTGGTGTCATGGAATAGCTGCTGTGGGCTGCTATCAAGGGGATATGTGTAGACCTATGAAAAAAGGGAACTAGAAAACATTAATTCATATTTAACTTGGTCTGCAGCTTTTTATCCCTCAGAAAAAGAGATAAAACTCACTGAATTTTGCAAGTCTGGGGGACAAAGTGAGACATGAGGGAAGTTGGATCCCTGTCCACGTTCATGGGACAGTTCTTTGCTAATTCTTTGGTCTTTCCCATTCTGCCCTTAATCTGCATGTCTGGTTTTGGAGGTAGTTGATTGTGTCTCTTAGTCTGACATGTTTCTGAGGAGATGAGCACACCCTCCTCCACTCCCCCCTACTGATGTGACCAAGTGACAAAACCAGGTTAATGATTTTGTAGTCTCCCTGGTTTTGCCATGTCCTGTGATTCGATGTGCTGCTTTTCCTCCACTGTGGTTGTTGAACACTGCAGCTCCTCCTAAGCCCAGTCAACCTTCTCTGACTGCTCCTCAGGCTGCTCAGCAAGTCCCCAGTGCTGCTCACTTGGTTTATCTGCCTTCATGCTTTGCATAAACAGATGGTGGTTACTGCCACTTTTCTTGTTGTGCACAACCGAAAACCAGCCCAGCATAGCAGCGATTTGCTCTGGACTGAAATATCCCTTCACACACCCCAGTTAATGCAGCTCGGTTGCCCTCAGCCTTGCATGTATAAAGTCAGAGGCAGGGACTCGTTAAGAGGCACTAGGCTTCCTCAGAGTGGTTCAATGCTGTGGATTCATTATATGTGCTCAACTCCCTCCACTTTTAAAAATGAAAAATTCTGCTTTGGAATAACAACATGCTCTAGCTGACAAAGCTTTTAAGCTCTCTCAGAAATATGTTTTGATGCAGAGGAAAAGAAATCGACAGCAGAAAGTTCTGTTTAAAAATGCAGCTTGCTTTCTTGACTGGATCAGCCACTGTCTCTGTCTGTGCTCTCTCTTGCCTCCCTGCTTCTGCAGTTGTCTTCTGACATAGTTTTAAAAATTTCTGTTTACTGATGATAGGGAATAGTGAAAAGGGAAAAATCTGGACACAATATTGGGCTATAACAAATTATTTTTTCTTTTCCACAGGTGACATAAAATGTGTCATTCTGTCTCTGGCTGCCCAGCAGCTTGAAATTAGCAGCTGGATGATCATCCTTTGATCATCTTTTGATCATTCTTTCATTGATAATGCCTTGTGCTGTGCTTGCCATTTCCAGTGCTGGGTCAGCCCAAAACCTTTGCTGTGGTACAGTAATTGCTGTCTGGCTGTTCTTAATCTCTGTCCCTGTTTAGGAAGTAAAGTTTATGGTTTCTTTCTTTGTTAAGGAAACAGTTCTGTGAGAACTGATCATGAAAATATTACATTTTAAAGATGAATTTTAGGCAGGGAGCAGCCATTAACAGGAATTCTTTGCAGACTTGTGAAGCCTCCATACACTGATAATTTGTTTCCCTGCATTCTATTCTAATTGAAGAAGAAGAAGAATTTAGCAAAAGCCCTTTTCATTGCTTCTTGAACAGCTCCTCACTGGCTGTCCCTGGCAAGGGAAGCTGTTTTGTCATGGAGCAGTTCTGGCTTAGAGTTCCTGTTGTTCTTTCCTGTTTGTTGCTGCCTCTGCTCTACAATGTTTTACAGGTGTACTGAAACACATGTTTTGTGCAGATCTGGCAGGCACTGAATCAGGGTACCTATGTGGATAAAGAATAGCCTCTTTTCTTTTTATTTTGCCCAGACCCTGATGTGTTTCTCAGTTCAGCCTTACAAACAGTTTTATTGGCACAAGATGGGGTGGCAGAGCGCTGCAGAATCTGTAACTGCAGATAAGAAAGGACAATTTCTTACACTGGCAAAGCTGCCAAGACCCTTGTTTTGTGAAACTTCTCCCTCTAGTTATCTTTTCATCAGGCAACTGAGGAAATTGCATTGTAGGCCTTAAAGACAACAAACAAACAAACATCAAACTCCACAACTTTGTGTAGGTCTCATGTGTCGTCTGATTAAGTCCAGAGCATCCCATTGGAATGACTCAAAACACTTTCAGAGCCAGCTTTATTTGGCCGATAGGCTGCTAATTTTTGGCAGTTCATAATCTCTAATGATAAAGAAGTGAGTCTGTCAGAATTTCCATTGCTTCACAAAGGAAAATAAAACTATGAACTTCAAGGCTCAAGTTTAGATTGCTGCTAAGTGATTCTTGCCTTGGATGGATTTTAAAAATATGTGTGTTTATTTTCAATATATCTGGAAAGTGGTATAGAGTTAAAAACTGAAGTCTAAGGTTAGAAAACCTGAGCAATTTCCAAGCTTTATTCAGCTTCACTAATTCCTGGATTATAGAAACTAAATACCTACCCCTTCTGACGGGAGTTAATCACTGCCATTGATACTGTTGCCAGCTGTTGGTATTCATTAGCTCTAGCACAACCATCAGTACAACATCTGTACAACAGACTAGAACAGTGGGGAGGACCCCTGTAAAAATGCCTAACATAGGTTTAAATATTAATCACATTACCTGGATATTGAATTAGTTGCTCTTGAAAAAATGTACTGTCCAGCTGAAACTTCTAATCAACACTCTCATTCTAGAGTTATAATAGTTTGAATAAAAGGAAATACAAAGGAAACACTTTGTTTGCAGTTATGGTGGTTTATTTTTTGAAATGATTTTTCCTTTTAATGTAATTCTTGGTGATAGTTGAGAAAAAAATACAGTGATGTTAGTGAGGACCACTTCTTGGTTTAAGAATTACTAAATGGTATTGATACCTTTCTCATATTGAAGAAACAAAAGATCACTTTAAAATCTCTGGTTAATTTCTTTTGTTTTATGTAGAATTTTAAATTTTGAGCAAGATACCCAACAAGTGCTTTGAAGGCATTCCAGTAACGTTACACTTGCTGGGACAGAATGTATTCAATTCCTTAATGCATGCAGGAAATCTCCAACCAATATTTTTTTTTTAAATGCATGAAAGAAGCAGCTTTGCTTATTTCTGTGGCCTGTGCTTCAGCCCAAGTGCTGAGAAAAGAAGCTTGAGGGTAAGGTTCTAGGCACAGTTCCCCAGTCACTTGTCCTTGCATGTAGTTGACAATGTCTCAAATTGTTTTAGTCATACTGTGTTACCTTTAAAAAGACATTTAAAACAGTCTCCTAAAATTTGCTGTCCTAACTGCTGGGACAATGGTGGACAGATGAAGCAAGGAGTGCCAATATGAGCCATGGCACAGAATATGTGGTATTACCATGTACCAAAACTGATCAACTGCTCAGTATTTTTGCAGCATGGATGCAACCTTCCATAGCAAAAAAACCCCAAAAACCAAAAAACAACAGTGTGAATTTTTGTCTATTTGACAGCCAAAGTGCAAATTCACAGACCTATTCTAACTTCTTATTGTCATAGATGTATTTTAAATGTGATTATTCCAAGATGGTTTTAATTACTAATTATGTAATCACAGAACTTTTAAGAGCTTTTGTTATGCTCACAGGCACTATTAAATAAATTGAATTGCTGTTGTAAAGCTAGTTACAATGAAAAATTACTTCAGAGGAAGTTAAAATAGACATATATTTATGTGTTTGTATTTATAAATGGTACAGATTGCTGCTACTCCAGTAAGTAGGTCCAGGTAGATAGCCAAGAAATCAAAAAAATCAGAATGTCAGAGGGAAAGATAATGAATTATTCAAAACTGGGGCTATCATTACAGTTATTAGCAGTGTCTGATGATTCAGTGTCTATATTTCTTCTCCCTGACATAGCTGGATGATGCTTAGATTTCCCTGGAACAGCTCTGTTATCTTCAATTGAACTTTTTGGTTTGTTCTGAAATTCTGCCCGGGAGCTCCACCCAGTTTCTGGTAAAGAGAGTTAAATAGTCCTGAGAGGAGCTAAAGGTGGTGATAATTCTCCCCCGCCGCTTCAATTCCTGTGCTGTGTGAACATTGCTAAGTGAAATTTGCTCTCAAGCCTTGGAGCAGAATTATGTATTCCAAAAACTATTGGGGAATAAAAGTGGATGCTGTAATCTCTTTTAGGAAGTGTTATGTTCGAGGTACAGGCGCAGAATGACCTGAACTTGAAGGTGCAGTGGTGCACGGTGTGCCTTAGATCTTGGCAGTCCCACTCTACACTTTCAGACCTCAGCATTCCTCATGACTCCTCCTGGTAAACGAGATGTTGAACCAGTTTGTTCTTAGGGCTGGGGAAGGCTCTGAGCAGCTGATATCTGTGCTCTGACTCTGTTTCTAGCTCTGCAAACATTGCTCATCTTCCCTCTTTATAACTTACACATTCTATTGCCTGCAGCTCTCCGGCTGCTCTTTTGCTGCAAAACCAACCAGCTCATTGTACCAGTTTATTTTACTCACTGAGGTCCTTATTAAAAAAAAAAAAAAAAAAAAGTGGCCAATTAGGAGTACAAATATGAGTAGGTGATACAGATGATTCTTAGTTTCTTCTTTTCTATTGTTTGATGTACCTCTGCAGAAAGGGAAGGGAGCTCCTCTGATTAAAAGAACGTGTAGTCGTGGATAACAAAATTTGGGGTTTTACTGATTTCAAAACTATGTCTTGGTTCTATGACAAAAACATCTTTGAAGCTATTGAGTAACCTATCTGTACTTAGTGTGCACAATACCAGTGACCATAAATGTTGAATGATTTTTAAGTAGCAATATCTATTTCACTTGCTTGTTAGGCTGTGGGATATTTCTCTCTTATCCAGTGTATTAAGGTGAGAAGTATTGGTGTCAGACTCATTCCCAAAGCTGCATGTGTACACTGTGACCAAGAAAAACATTCTCATGATGCTCCCCAGTGAACAATTTGCTGTCTTTTTGCTGCAAGGAGATGTGAAATAATTTCCTTTGCATTTGTAAGCCACTGTGTGTACTTTGCCTTCTTAAAGGTAGTAGGGTCTAAGTGCTCCAGGCTGAGCCTTGCTGCTAGCATATTCCAAACTGTGATGTAAATGTTGGGAGAACTGAAGGGGAATATAAAACTGGAGAACAGCTAGCAAGTAGAAAAATGGAACAGGAGCCTTGTCATCACAGCATGTTGGCATTTGAAATGAACCCAAATACTGCAGTTCACTTTTTGGATATGGATAAAATTTTTTATCTTAGAAACCTCAGCTATTCAGCTATTCTAAGCTTAGAAATCAGCTATTCAGTTTAGTATCCACCTCTAGATAAAACACTTCCACTTTGATTAGAACAAAACTTGTGCCTGCTTATTGGAAACAGCATTCCTGGGAGAGAATTTTGTCCTGGCTGCCAGGAAAAGCCATGAAAGATGCTGTTGCTTTCACTGTTGTACCTATTCACTCATATTGTCTCTCTCTTTGATCTGCTTCTCAGTGAGGTTTTAAGATTTCTCTAATTCTGGGATAGAAATTCCGTATTTGTGAGAAGTTTTGGCTTGGTATGGTGGGGGAGAGGGAAAGAGATTGAGAAGCAGCAGAATTATTGTCTGCTGTACAAGGTTGGGATTTCTTACTGACTGGTGAGGGATCTCCAGGAAGTGACCAGGTACAAAAGGAACCCGATGAGGGTGATTCAGTTGGTTATATTTTAGATATGGAGTGAACAGTGCTCTGCAATGATTGGTTTTGAGTGGCTTTGGGAATTCAAGCGTTCTTTCAGAACTCTGTAGAATTCATCAGAATATAATTACTGTCATTTGTCCTTGAAAGAGAGAAATTCTACTCCATGGTACAATTGTTTGGTTTATGCTATCCATGTTTGCCTCATGTCAGTCTGGGTGAGACTGTGTTGCCCTGTTCCTGGCAATATCCAAGCTTTATACAGTACGTTATATAAACTGCAGGAGTGTTTTCATTCAGTGCAGGATAAATTGATCCCTGTGTACAGCTCATAAAGCCACTAGGATTCTCTGGAATGAAAGGTGCTAGGTAAATATCAGACATAAAACCGATGCCATTTTTGTAGCTCTTATGTGTAAGTGTTATTTTCTAATATGTATGTTTATTGCTATATTTCTAGATGTAGCAGGTGTTTATTTTATTTCTCAATCAAAATATTGTCTGTTTTCTCTCTGTAAGAGAAGGTCTCCTAAGTTGGCAGAGTGTAAAATGCAATCTGAATACTCTGTAGTGCAGAATATATCCCAAACTCAGGTTGTCCTCGAACCAGCTAAATCTATTAACACACTGAGAACTTGGGAAGGGACAAGGTGCTGTTCTTTATTTCGGTCATTCTTTATCCATCAGTACGAGGTGAGAAATTCCCTGATGAATTATCCATTTCTGTGTTAGCTGTTGGCTGGGGCAAAAGCAAGTTCCACAGGTTTTAGAGCTGTATGATTTCATATGCAACCAAAAGTATAGTACAGCTAGTAGTTGTAAAGGAATTGAACTTAATATTTTAATAGGAGGACTAAAAATAATCTTTATATAGTCAACATTAGTCTAAGTTGAGTAGTTGAGATCTATTTGGCAGGAAACACATTTCTAATTGTGTGATTTATGAGCATTTTTATTTTATGTAAATAATCACATGTAGCGCACAGTTCTTTCTAAATATTTGCTAAATAGAAAAGTAATTTTTTAATTAGATCTTGCTACATGATGATTTGCAGCCACTGGAAACAGGCAAAGAAAGGCTAAGGCCCTAAGATAGCTGTTAGTGACTTCAGGTGTGATGAACAGCAGTACAACCTGTGAGTGACACCTTTTTTTGGGAACAAAATGTGGGTACAGAACGTGGTGAAAAGTTGCAGAGGAAAAGAGGAGCTGGAGCCGAATTCTTGCTGAATTTCCATTGAGTTGCAGGTTTTAAGTGTGTGCTAAAAGCAGACTTTGGTGAATCAGAGCCTAAAGGTTATGGCCATTTGTTTTGGGGGAAATCAATACAATTGAGAGAGTGCAGCTTCTGGTATTTGATGGCAGCCAACTTGAGTCATAGCAGTTAACAGATTAATTTTATAGGTGAATTAGGACCTTAAATCCTGTTTTCAAATGCAATGCAAGCAGCTCTGACAAAAGTTAGTGCTCTTAGAGCATCTATAATTTTTATAATAATAAATAAGAAAATCAAATATATCAGATTTTGTTATTTTTGAAAACATTGACTTTTTCCCACTTAAGACTTGGATCAATACAGAAAACTCGCCTTTTTTTTTTTTATTATTGCAACTTTTAATTACCTGTTGTCCTGCACATGATGACCTTTGCTTCAAGTAGAGCAAATTGTAGATTCCTAAATTTCCCTAAAGGGCTATACTTGTTATGCTACATATGGGGTAGGAATATTTGAATTGTTGATATGAAATGTCAAAAAATAAAAGCATTCAATGGATTTAAACATTGAATCTGCTCCTGCTGACATTATAATCTACACAAGCACTTAGTGAATGGCAGCACAAAAATGAGGCTGAATTATATTCTGAAATGCTTCAGAGAAGTGAAAAGGTGAACTTATGCTTCTTATGGTTCAAAGAATGCCTCATGCTATGGAAAGAGTTGAGTCACCTGAGTCTTCATTGCAAAACTGTTTTGCTGTAGATGGTTATGCACAGTGTTAAACATGAACAGACAAATCCAGGTTTAAATCTTAACATTTCTCATGTATGTGGTGAAACAAGGTGCTTAAAGCTCCTAATATGCCAGTGTGCAAAAGACATTATAGGGTATGGAGTGTCTGGTTTTAAACTATTAAGATTAATCATTGATCTTTACTCCTAGTCTGACACAGGGTCAAATCTGGATAATAAGGAAGCCATTAATATTACAGAAAATCATTATATGATTAATTTCTGAAAGGAGGAATGTTACTGAGTGTCATCAGTTTGTCCCATCTATATGAGTTGTATGAAATATCTGTACTGTATTAACTTGCCAAGAACATAACAGGCTATGTGTGTGCTACTCATTCTAAATAATTATATTTCTCTATAATTTAATCCTATTTTCTGGCTTTGCCTAGAATGAATAAGCAATCATATCTTGAGTTATCCAGCAAAGTTGTTTCTTAAATGCTCTATCTTCAATGTGATGAAATTCAGAAAGCTTTTGTATTAAATTATTCTGTGTTTATCAAACAGCAAAGGATGAGAACTCAGAAGATTCAATGACAATCAAGTTATTATAACCTAAAAAAATCCATAGCCATGTTATCCATAAACTTTTTCTTAGCCCTAAAATTTAAATAAGAAATTTTTGTAAGAAATCCTAATGCCAGGAGTAATACTTGTTGAATTTTTTGTTCAATATACTTTGATGAGGCTCATTAAGTGATTCTTGTGCCTTAAATTCATCTCCGTTGTTAGCTGATGTCAAGCCTGATCAGTAAGTGGATGTTAATTCTTGTCCTATAAGGCTGGACTTCCCAGGAGATTTCTCTGCATGGCACATTACATATTCATACCAGTTCCGAGAAAGACACATGATTGATACTGTTCCATTCTCCATTCCTGATGGTTATCCAGCAGTGACAGATGTTTCCACATTTAGCAGTTAAAAGGTACCATGACTATCTGAAGTGATACTTAACACAGAATTAGCTCTTTCTCAGCTTGTTCCCTTCAAATTCTATTTCTTCTCAGCACAAAACATCTGGAGTGTAAAAATGATGGAAAGATTGGCATTTTGTTAATGATGGTCAGGAAATTCAGGCCTTTTGACACATTCTTTTGGTTAAGAAGTTTTGTTTTTTTTCTCCATGCAAACTAATTCAATAAGGTTTTTTCAAGTGAGTGTGCTAAAGCTTTTTAAAAAAGCACCAAGTTAGTATTAAAAATATTTTATGCCCAGTAAAGGATTTTGGAGTAGGTACTGATATTCTTGGGAACATAAATAGAGAATATCTTAATGGTAAAAATAACTTGGGAAAAGTTGTAGGTTATTCCCTGGAAGTCATCATTTCTGTGTAAGCACCTTGTACGTTCCAGTATGACAAGTTAACAAAAAGCCTGGTGTACTGGAAACTGTGGCCTCTACAGAACCTTTTATCTCTGTTTAGTTTGTGCTGAAATGTTACAATGATGAATGACTTTCAATTCCCACACTTTCCCTTCTGGCACTAACAAATTTTCATTTGGTGCCACGCTTTCAATTCAAACAGATTATACTTTTCAAACTGGAAAGTCCCATTACGGAACTATTTGAAAACTGTGCTGACACCTGTAAACCTGAATAGATCATTATTTGCAGTTACTCCCTCAGCTTTCCTTTGTACTCTGGCTCCTACAATTAAGTCTCCTGCTATAGCAAAACAGCAATATTTCTGGTTTTCTTACTAGATCATGAGTACATTTGTTTGTGCTCATATCCATATGAGTCACATACTCATCTCACCCCTAGCACGTTCTTGCACCACCCAGTATATATTCTGTCACACTAATAAACCTAAACTAATAAAGATATTGCAATTGTGCTTCAACTTAAGACCCGTAAAGGGCTATGATTATTCTGGAAGCCCAGCATCTTAAAATACATCTTACACAGCTTAGATACAAATTTACACAGAATGTTACTAAGTAATGGTATGAAAAATTCCTTTAGGATAGGAAAAAAGAAGACGGAAAGTTGTCTTGAGTAAACTTCTGGGCATGTAGAATTTCTGCCACAAGAATGTTTAAAATTTTTAAAGTTGTGACATGAAGTGTCTTCAATCTGGAATCTCCTGTTGATTTACTGTATAGGGGGCTATATCCTATTTTTCTTATTGAGCAGAGCCCTACCCTATTTTTTTGAGGAACAAGTTGCGTTTTCTAAGTTGCTTTTTATTCCATCCAGCCTCTAGTGAGTATCCCCATGGTTGTTTTTCCTGCCTCTTCATACTATTCAAGTGGCAAGATGTGACTCTTGTCCTCTACCCATTTGCTTGTGGGCAAAGCATACAAGGAAATTCAACAGGGAAAACAACCAGCCCTGTTTGTCATTACTATTCCTCAATTGTATTTCTGTGGCTCTTTCCTCTTCTGTAAAAAGATCCTCGGAGCAGATGCAGTTTCTTCTTGAAGAGCCTGACCATGTTGTGAGAATATTCATAAATAACTCATTCTTCCTTGCTGAAAGTGTGAATAGACCTCAGTGTTCTGATAGACCAGCCAGGAAAACTGGAACACAACCCAAGCTGGGCCAGAATGGGACAACTGTTCTGCTTAACATACTGTCTCTGCAAGAAAACTGATCGTGTCGTGCTGTTAGGCACCTTGAAAGTTAAGAAATACTGGTAGTTTATTTTTAGGCAGTTTTAGTTTAGTCCTTTTACAAGTTTACCCGTAAGTCTTTAGCATTAAATGAAGCCAAACCTTGCATAAGAAAGTGTGTTTGTCCAATCAGTTTGGACTAAGTGAATACACACATATAAATTTATGTGAGAGTTAATTCAGCCCTGTGTAAATGGCCATTAGGATAATGGTCTGATTTCTGCCCTTCTCTAATGAAGTCTAATTAAATATTAAACTCTTTAATGCCTAAATTTTTCTGGAGTTCCATCAGAAGTGATGCTATTACATTCTTTCCTTCACATAATAAGGGCAGTATCAAAATATAAAATATTACCTTAGAGGTTTCTTGGTTTGGTTTTTTTTATGCAATAGGAGTTTTATCTTACAGATTTCCAAGTAATGACAGAATCAATAGATATCAATGGTTTCACTAATTCCAAGGCAGACAAACCTAATTTGTTTTCAATGTTAAAACAATTGCCTACTTTATTTTCCTGATAATTCCTTTGGAGACTTTCATTCAGTCATTAAATTCAGTAATTTACATTGCTCCCTTCTTCCAAGTTTTCCATAGCAATTGGCAAAGTCTATGAACCTGGAGTAGATTTAGATGCAACATGTTCACCGGAAGTCAGGTTCAAGGTGAAAAAAGCTATGTTTTGCGTTTGTGGGATGGCAATAAAGTAGCAAAAATTTTTTGTATTAGTGAGTTTTTTTTATGCACTGGAAAGTGCCACGAATTCAAAGTAAGCTTAGCAACTATTAAGTAACGCTTCTCTTTAGAAGAGACTGATTTTTTTTTTTTTCTAAGCCACCATTTGGTTTGCAGGACTCAATGACTGTAGGAGATTTTTAACTGCCCAGAAATTTGTTGATGAGGAGCTGAAACAGAACACAATTCCATAAATGTTCAGAGGGTGCTTCCTCAAAAGAAAAAAGCATTTTAGGCACAGACTTTTGAAGATTTAATTGTGACTGGCAAGGAAAAAAAAAGTGTTAAAAATGTCAAGGTGAAGGAATACTAAGTGAGAGCAGCTGTCAGCTGTGCAAGTGGTGATCTCTGAGATAGGAAGGAGGAAAAATAGCAAAATAAAAACAATACATTTCAGTATGACAGACTCTCTTAAACTCCTAAAATTGGTCAGTAAAATCCTCTGAGAGGCTTCTCAGCGGTACTAAAGAAAACTGCAGTCTCTCCAGTTAATTATATTAGAGGTGAAAACGCATTTCCTATTACAGAGGGAAAAGCAGGAACCGTGTGAAGTCAATTGGTAAAGCTGAAGGTTTGTGTCGAAGGGCTGAAATGCAACCTGCAGCCAAGAGGGGATCTTGTTACCACCCTGGATCTCTTGCCTTGAACTGCTTTGGGTGCTCTGCTGCAGACAGGGACCAGACTTGGGGAACTGAACTCGGTGAGAGTTCTTGGGGTTTCTGTGGACTTGTTTACAGCAGCTCACTGTTAATTCAGAAATTATGTGAGATCCTGTCATTACAAGTATGTGGATACCAGGCATGGCATGTGGGTGTCAAACTTTACAGGGAGTAAAGGTCCTCTTGCTAAAAAAGGATGGAGAAGCCTGACATTAATATGTGTAGGGAAAAAATCAGCTAAATGAAATGCTACAGAACTGGTCAGAAATCTGTAAGGAGAAACTCTAATATTTTCATGGAAAGTGTGTGGAGATCCCCTCATGTTTCAGTCCATACTGTTCCTTTTCATCAATGCTTTGAGTGATGATATGTATAGTCTTCAGCCAAAGCCAAGCTGAAAGAAACTTTCAGAGTTGAAAACGTTGGAGGATATACCGAGAATTCAAACTTGCCTTGTTAAAAGGTGAATATCAATGGGGAAAGAAGTGAGGTTGGAAATTGTTCAGTCGAAAGAAGTGCTTCTGCACGAGAAGGAACAGCTAACTAGGTACTTGTTTTGCAAAAAAAAAGGTTTATTTTGCAAATAGTTGGCTCATCAGTGATAAGACCTCTGACTAGGTCCGTAAGTTGTCTAGAGTAAATGTAAAATCAACTAACTTAACAGTCTTCAAGTATCTGGCTACTGCTGTGAGGAGGGAGGAGAAAACCCGGTCACTGTGGTTGTTAGTCTACTGTTTCCTCAGGTTTCAGCAAGGAATACTAGATCGCATTTAAAAATGAGATTAAAAGTACGTGCAGTAGGGAAAAATTGTCAGTGTTGCATAGTTAACTCATCTATTATCTATGTACTCTGAAGAAGCTTAGAGAGTGTGAGGGTAATAATGCATATGTATGTGTGGAAACCAAAGTGTGCCATTACCGTGGGATTGTCTTCAGCACAGTCCTGCTTCAATCAAAGGGAGCACAGCTGCGCCTGTTTCGGCTCTGATAGCAAACGCTGTGAGTGCGAACGGGGGAAATGCAGAGAGTGAATTCTCATCCATCACTGTAACACACTGTACCACGCGCTGAGCTGTGATAAGGGATCCTTGTCACACTGCAATTTCCAGCTTCCTGAAATACTTCGTTGTACTCTGCCTTTTAGGGGGTCATAGTGGGTGAGGGAAGCACATCATGGACGTTTGTGGAAACTTGAATGAAATTGCTGTGAAGTTGCTTTTCATGTAGCTCCTTGGACTGCATTCGATGTTTTTAAATGACAGGACAAGCTTTGTTTAAAACACAGCTTTTAAGTTTGCCCCTCTAATTTTTTCATTTGCTATTTGATTGGTGGAACCTTTTTTGTGTTTTCGGTGACTCTGTATCATTTTTTAAGCAGAAGAGCAGTTTTGGGCAGTTCAGGCTCTATTATGCAAAATGCTGTTTGCATGAACTGTTAATAATAGGCCAAAAGCTTTGCTGTCTTTTTTTAGTGGTTGGGTATTTTATACTGGAATCTGGCAAGTGAAATTAGAGAACAGTATCTCAAAAACACTTAATGTCTATCTATGCTGTGAATTTTTTACCGGTATTTTTTGTAAAAAGTAATTTGAGAATGGAAGTGAATATTTGCGTTCAGTCAGTGAGATGTGTGGTCTTCAAGTCCTTGAACAGAGCATACTGGATGAGGGGGTTTTAGTTAATTTTCCATACACAATGTTTGTCCTGGGATAGGAGGGAGGCTGGTTTTACCAAGTGTCTGCCTGGCATGTATGTGCTATTCATTTATCAGTTCTTCGGTTTCTTTAGCTTCTATAGTATCTTTCTAGCTTCCAGCTGATATCCTGGACTGGATGTTATGTTTTATTTTATTTAAGAGGAAAATACTGTGCTTGAAGTGTCTTCGCCCAAGTGTGTGTGCATATATGTATATATATATGTATATAGTTTTTCTGGCCTTGCTTTTACTGCATATTATTCTAAAATAGTCTTAATCCTTCTCTCACATCACTGAGCATATTCTTTTGTTAACTACGTGGAACATATTGCCACTAAGCATTGTTGATAATTACGCTCCTAAAGCTCATTTCTCTAGGAGAACCATATGGTATACATAATGATACATAACACTGATGTGGTCTTCAGTTACCCATAAGTGAATAACTGTTTGAGATGAAACTGATGATTTATTCGTCCCTTTCAGAAAAAAATTGTATATTAAAAAAAATATATATATTAAAAAAATCTTGTTTTGTTGAAATCTTAAATTTGCACCATGTGGTGGCAGGGAGGTACTTAGTGTTCAGTAAAGCTGAATTGGAAGTAATCTACAGTAAAGAAGCAAAAACTCCCTTTAAACCTGTGCTAAAACTGTCTGGAAGTGAGGCTGCTTGGCAAGAAGCTATCAGGACTAAGTGATGGATAAACTCCTTGTGATGAGCAAAAAGGTAGAGCATTAACTCATCTTGCCTCTTTGCTCCAGCAGCTGTGGCAAGGAGTATGCACAACCGATTGAACGTGGCATTCATAGAGATGTTATCACTAACAGATTTTCTTGTGCCTTCGGAGCTAGGAGGGAATCCTGCCTTTTCCACAAGCTGGGGAGGCTGCAGATGTGCAGTCCCTGGTCACAACCACCCAGCTTCACTGTGAACACCATCTATGTAAACTGGGATTGACCTGTCCTCATGTAATGAATGTTCTGCAAGCAGCAAGAAAAAATACCTCGCAACTAAACAGAAATGAGGAAAAAAAAAAAAAGCCCTTCCTGGTCTTCAACCTTCCTGGTCTTCAACCTTCTGATTTATTGGGACAGTAGCTGGTGGGTATTGCCTGGCTACTCTTGTTAGTGGCAGCACACACAGGAAGGAGATATTGGTATGAATTTGCCAGTTCACTTCCTTTTCACTATATTTCACTGTAATCTGTCTGTCCTAATGTGATGTATTCCAGTTGAATTGAGCAGGAAAGCCATTCATTATTGTTAAAAAGGAGGGAGTTGAGTTAAAAGCCTAATTTGTCAAGTAAATGAAAATTGTCTTTATTCTGATCGCTTGCTTTTGGTGAAACATGGACAATTTCAAAATCCCTTTTTCAAAGAGAAGAAAAAAATTTCACTGTTCCTATTAGAGCTGTTTGGGAAGCATTAATTATTATCTTTTGCAGGAATGAAAAAAATAATGAGCACTTCCATATTGGCACCACTCACCTTGATTAGTCCTTCAGATAAAATTCCAAGAAATGCCTTTTACGTTGGTTTCATACAATATTCATTATACGTCTAATTGGCAGATTTTAATAATTTAGAGCTGATTAGTATCTTGAATATTTTCTTTATTCAAATATTACTGCCAAAACTGTCTTTGGCTCAAAGAAAGTCCGGTATAGACATCTTTACATTCCAAAGGAAGGAGTGTTCTCCTCTTCCTGTGTGTATTTGCTTGCCACAAAAGAAGCATTCCAAGGAAGAGGTTTCCCAAATTCAAGTTTTGAAATACTTGCCTTAATATGGGCCTTACCCATCTCCTTGGGAATGCTCATCTGCATAAACATTCAGAACAATCCTTCACAAGATTCCTGTTATCTGGAACTTAAGGGACCGAGTTTTCTTTACCTCTTCTGTAAGTGAACTTGCAGACCTAATTTAGGCTCACTTGATTATTTTAAGTATTCCTTTCAGTATTTGGTGAAAAACTTCCCAGCAGAAAAGCCCAATAGCAGTTTGAAAGTACCATGTATGTAACACATCCCCAGCAATCAGTGCATGATGACCAGAACAGAAATCACTTTTTTTTTTGACAAGATAGCTCTACTTCAGTGAGGTTTGCAGCTGCTAAGAAAAATGTGGGCAATTTGGACATGCTTTCAGGAAGAAAATGGAATTTTTCTGAGATCCAGTGTTTGTTAGATCTTGTTATGACTCTGTAATAACAGTGATTTTTGGCATATGTGTACATGCATAATTTTCATTATTACGATAGAAACAAACTGCTACTGATGCAAGATTCCCAAAATCTTCTTAAAAACACGCAGTGATATTTTTGATGAATAGAGAAACTGGATGCCCTTACTGCATGGAAGAAAAGCTTGCTTAAGCAAAACCAGCTAAACTAATCAATTCTGAACTTTAATTCAAGCAGCATGACAATAGTGTCAGGATTTCAGCCACACCTGGTCTGAAAGTTGACAATGTTGTTAAGACACTTCAGTTAACTACAAAAGTAATTAAGCACTCATTACCCAACTTTATTCAAAGTCTTATAGGTTTGATGTGGTTTTGACTTGTTTCATGAGCTTCAGTTATCAAGTAATTTTCCACTGACTGCTTTTTCTATTCTTATGTGAGTTGGTGGTTTTACATCCTCTTGTATTTGCTTTAGCAAGCACACTCATTTACAGTCTGTAAACGGAGTGTAAATTGCCTCATCTTTTCTCTTAACTATTATTAGATCTTACTTGAGAGAATAGAGCCATTAAACTATTTCTAAGGCATAATTTCTGTTTAAAGAAATGGACTAGAGGGAGACTGAAAGCTGGGCAGAACCCGAAACCAGGGAGTTAAATGCTTATATTTTCAGCTTTTAAGGTGCCAGCAAAAATCCTGAGCTTCAGTACTACTTTTAGACTGATAAAGGCAGTGATCCCATCAGCATCCTGTGAGATAAAATGGTGACCTTGCTTCTTGTAAAGAAGTGGGCTTGCCTTTGTTGTAGCCCTGTAATTTCAAGGAAAAGTAAAAAAACCCGTGAAGTGCCACTAGATTCTAAGTTATCTTTTGACTGTAATGTGCTTTTATTTAAAACTAGCGTGTAAGCCCATCAAGGTAGATAGATTTGTGCTGGTGTACCCTCCATTTAATGAATAACCTGCAACTTGAACCATCAGCTTCTGAGAGGCTGATTTGATATGTGTTATCTGGGAACAGCCTGATACAGAAAATAACAAGAGATGGCCAAGCTGAGTATTTACATAATGTTCTTTCGGAAAAAAAATACAAAAAATTCATATGATCTCATTGAAATTTGGTTTTTGTTTCTCTATGTTTTGGGGGGTATTTGGTATGTAAATCTTGTCCCCCACCCCTGTATTTTCTTTCGGTAGACAAGTTTCACAACCAGTAATTAATGTTTTTGTTAGAAAAGTAATTATGTCTCTTCAATCATACATACGTTAACTAGCACAGAAAATGGAATGCATTTGATATTTCTGAAGGGAAGGAATAGCAGTTCAACATCCCTGCTGAACTCACATATTCGCATAATATATTGTCTGGGAGGTTACTGTGATGTAATGCCCAGGGTTCAGTTAGCAGTTCTCTCAAAGTCGTCATTTCACCACTTCTCATTTCTGATTTATCTGAACTTTGGAATTAACGATTGAAGCTAATTACACTTCAGAGTTCAAACCTCATTAATGAGGGGAAGGAAAAAGATGTCACCCACAGACTTGACCCATGTTCAAGATCTTGTCTAAGGACGAATCAGTCTTGATTTGCGTGGAGTATTTTGCTCTTTTAAAGGTAGAGCAGCACAGGAAACCTTGAGGTGGAATTTAAGAGTATCCCAAGGCTTAGCAACAACTCCTGTGTTAGGGCTGTCTTAGGGATTCTTCTTTTCTTCCCCCTGTCCTCCCTTTCACGGAGTTCACCATTGCTGTTGGGGATAGATTTCAAATTTAAATGTAGACTTCTCTTTGAAACTCTTTTTTTGAATTCTTGCTAGGGGTTTGAACTTCTGAGTTGATTGCTTTTTGTGGCAAAAAGACCTGAAAGGCACAATATGGTTTTCCAGTCTGTTTTAAACACTGTTTTATGAGAAATTGAGGCTTTCAACAATTCTAAAGGAATAAGACACCCCTGAAACCTGAATTTATTAGATTGTACAGATGAAGCTATTGATATTTTTTGGACTTTCAAACAAAATGCAGGTAAAATATCCTCAATTGAAGGAGATTGTATCTGTGCTTTTGAAGTTCCTTTCATTCCCTGTATAAATGAGTACAAAATGCCTCTTGAGCATAGGCATGTAGAACAGAAATAAAATGATCAAAAGGATCTCCAGCTCTCAGATGGCTAATTCTTCTTTCTCTGCATGAAAATATGTAATAAATTCAAATTCCCATGGAAGGTACTTTTGAGTAGACTTGTAATCTCCTGAAGTTATCCATGTATGTTACATGTTTGGTTTGTGCCTTCATACCTAACTTGCTTTTCTGGAAAATGAAGGGTAAAGGGAGCACTTGGGTGTCTTATACACAACACAGGCTGTTCAGGAATAAAATAAGATGTAGTTGAGCCAGTCAAGAGAAATAATAGCCAGTCTAGGTTTAATTTCTAAGTCAGTTCTATTCTTAGAATTAATTTATAAGTTATTATATCAAGGAAGTGAAAGAATGATACCTACAGAATTAATCAGAAATTCTCCTTTCAAGTATTATTAGCAAATAAAGATTTCAGGCATGGTGCTCAGGTGTCTGGCTGCACCGCTTTGAAGATGAGGAATATGAAAAGATAGTTGTGCCTTTGCAGTCTGGAGCCATGGGATTGCCAGCCAAGGGAGGATACAAAGAGTAGCATTAACTTTAAACATGGTTTTAACCTTGCAATACTATAAAAGTTAATTTGAAAATGTGAATTTCAGGCGCCATGTGTTTGTGGCAAATCTGGGTATAGAAGAGAGCAGGAACTGCTTAAATGGTTCTTTTAGCCACTATGGGAGATGGGTTACTAGACTTGTATGGATATTAGGTTTGACTCATATTTCTTTTGTGATGCCATAAGACTCTGAAAGGAACACCTGTCGTTTATTTTCCTTTGGACTCCTGAGCATAAAACTCCTTAAAGGCACTCAGAACACCTCCAGATACATTTCTGCAGTCTTCACATCAGTGTTTCTGACACAATAGAATGAGTTTTAAATCTTTAATTAAATTCTGGAACCAAAAATGTTGTCTAAACCAGAGCTCCTCCTGTGAAGCCTTAAAAGACAATATTTACTATGTACTTATTAAAAAGTTAATTATTGGATATGCTTGTCTCTAATTGTGACCTTAGTCATGAGTTTTCTATCACTCCCAAAGTCCATATTTTAAATTATATTAATAACATTAAATGCACACATGATTAGAAAGTAGGAAGTATTTATAATCTGACTTTTTACGTATTTTGTGTTGCAAGAAAGCTAATCTCATCTGCATGGGAACGAGACCTCTGTAGAATATCTGGAAAATTCCATGGATCTTGAAATGAAACTGTTGTGATTTTCTGTAAGGTGTAAAATTTGAGAGAGGTTCTCCCAGTCACTTGAGTGTTTTGGAAAATAGGTTCCCCTATTCATCATGTGAAAAAGCAGTGGAACTTTGGGGGTAGCTGTCCATCCATGAAAGGAAGCCCAGATTCCCTGTTTCAGGAATGGGTGGGCTGTCAGTGCCCTCTGGGACTGGTGGACACCAAAGAGTTCTGCCATGTGCAGATCTGTTCTCTCTCCTTGTGCACGTTGTTCTGTAAGCAGTGGTGGCCATGAAACACTCAGCTGCGTTTTCAGACTAATAAAAACATCTCTGTTTTAATGTATACAATATAAAATACATGTAAATAGAAATACAGTATGCTCTCTATGAAGTATTAGTGTTAGCAGCTTATTTCTTCAGTACCTCTTTTCTTTTTTCCTATGTTTATTTTGGTATTGATTTTTTCTTTTATTTCAATCTTTGCATCATAGAACTGACTTCAGTAATTCTGTTTAGATGATGCAATTCTGATAGAATTCCTGGAATCAGACGTATCAAATTGCTTTTTTAATGATGGTTTTCCTCTGGGGTGTTAGCTGGTGTGTTTGTGTAGTATGTTTTAGAAACTATATTGCTTTCTCTGGGAAATGGTTTATTCATACAGCAATAAGCCAAACACATTTTATTGTCAGAAATTGCATGAAATTCAGTTGTGGTGCCTCTGCAAATTTTCTTCTTTACAAAGAATGAAAATATCTTGCAGTGAAAGATCATGACTCACTGGCATTGGTAATTACACAGATCTTTTAAGTTTAAATATTAAAACTATGCTCTACTACCTAAAAAATGACAATAGTTTTCACTTTATTTCACAGTCACAAAGAATTTCAGGTAGTTTAGGAAGATGATGATGAAGGAATTCTGCCAAATTTGTAGAGCTGAGAAAATTCTTGCTCTGTTTGTACTGGTACTTAAGAGAGTGTGCTCATATCAGATAACAGGCGTTCCACTGAGAACATGAACAGGATAAAAGATCCAAAAACTTAGTTATTTTTAGTGCTTGGCAGCTTATAGTACTGCCATACATAATATTGTAAGATGATGTGATGTACAATACCAATTTTTGTGCCTCAGAATTTTTACAGATCTATTAGGAAAGGTCATTGGAAAAATCTGATTAGTTTGATTCACTGCCATTTCAACAAGTACAGAGCTCATGTTATTATAGTATCTGTTATTTAGTTTCTTTTTCTTCAGTGCTCTCTCTACATTGACAGACTCTAACTTAGCCTGATACCTTACAGCAACTCTTCTATTTTCAAAAATACCCATTTTAATTTGAAAATGCCACTAATGAATGAAATACTATCTTATTATATTATCTGAATGTTTTATACTTATAGCGATGTTCCAGTAATAATAATAATCTCAAATTATTCCTATGACTTTCTTACCTTGGTGTGTTTGCTGGAATGCAAAATCAGGGGGAGATTGCAGTCCTTGATGTGTGTGTAAAGATTTGCTAAGAGATTCTTAGTGGGAGTCTTTGATCTTTCCTTTTTTGGCTTTGTCACCAGCATGTGGATTAGGGGTTGCAGGGAGCAGCAGCAGCAGGAGGAAAGCTGCAGCAACCACAGCTCCAAGGGATGTGCGGGAATAGGGAACCCACACCTCTGAGAGAGTGGGGGAATGCCCATAACTGCTTACAACTTGGGGGGACTGCAGCTTTGGGGGATTAGTTTTTGAAGGGTGCTTAGAAAATTAGTAGGTGTGTGTTAATACCGTGTGAAGTTGAGGTTTATGTGTGTTATTGCTGGTATTGATTCTGGACATTTCCTGCCTGCACTGCTGATTGTGTTGCTAATAAATCAAACTGCTTTGATAGTGAATTGATTGGTAGGTTTTGAATTGAGTAGCTTTCCTCCAGACAAGGTACTTAATATTGATTAACACATTCAAAAATTTTAGGAGTAATCCAGCAGCGGTTTAAATGCAGTTAAACCAGGTTGCTGATCTTTCTCTCCCATTATTCCGTGTGGCTGCTCCTAATTGGATTTACATCATTGCTAAAAAACCTCCTAACCCTAACTTCATTAGTGACCCCCATGGAATACAAGGTAAATTTCAGATCTTCATCATAAGCATTCAGTTAAGCAGTCGTTGTCCATAAATCAGCTAAGTGTTACTGCATTTTATTTGTACTTCTGTCATGAGCAATTAGTGTTAAAAAAAAACCCAAACAAAACTCCCTCACAAACAGACACACACACATACATGCATACCCTCCCCCCCCGCAGCATTACTGAAAATGTTTTCTAGGCAGCAAATTTTGGAAAAAATTATAACCAAAAACCCACCCAGCTGCCTGCCTTGGGCAGCTGCTTCTCATTCTGTCAGTAATTGCCTGCATTCCGGGTGCTTCTCTCAGGGCTGCAGTGAAATTGCATGCAGAAGGCCTGACTAAGTGGTCACAAGGGTCTATTCTGGCTTTAAAATCTGAGAAATTACTGACTCCTGAAGGTTGCTAAACCCATTCAGTTTCTACTGAATGAACTGGAATTAAGTGTACTGAGTTCTTTGCAAGGAAGCACTTTTTATAAAGAAGCCTTCAAAGATTTAATAAGCTATAAAAGGTGAGATTGAATCTGCTCTGATTAGCACCTGTAAATGAGCTTGAACTGACTACAGTGATCAGATGCTGACAGCCCCCTTCTGCATAAAAGTAAAGATAATTACCCAAGAAGTAATTTCCTGGATGGGTTTAGCCTTTCAGAGTGTGCTGGCTGGAAGTTCCTGTCATGCTGAAACTCAGCATTTGGCATTGTCTCTTAATTTTGTACCTACAGAAGGCAGCAGGAAAATTACCAGTGACTACAGTGAGTTTTGAGTTGGGATCTGATCAAATATTCTATAGTATTTTTTTATCACTAATGGCAAGTACATGATTTGGTTTTCAAGTCTGTGTGGAGGATGTTGGATGGGGAGAGGAGAGCAGAAGGTTTTAAGTTTTTTAATCTGTTTAGAAGGTTTCACGTTCAGGGTATCTTGGAGCCCCTGGGATGTTCGCAGTTCATGAACTCATTTGCAATCAGTTTTCTCTGAATTTTTTCAGCCATACATTGACACCCTGTAGCTTGTGGTTATTTTCCAGTAGACAGACTGGTGCTGGAACATGAATTGTGTACTTCTGAGTCTGCAATTGAACACAGAAGTATTTGTAAGAACTAGGGAAGAAAAGAAGCTTTATAATGGTTTTCTCCAGTATAGGTCTCAAACTGATTAGACAGAGCAGGTCAGCTTCCTAGAAATGTTTCTCACCAGGGTTTCCTAGCCAGGAAAACCTTTCCTACCTCCTTGGCAGTCTCCACATAGCAAGCAGGTCAATTGTGTCCACTCTGTGTTCTCCTAGAAGTCCAAAATCCTTTCTGAAACACAGAGCCCAATCACACAGTGGCAACACAATTGCATGAAGAATTATATCCTCCTAGCCATGGTAGGTATAATAAACACAGGCTCTCCAGAGAGTGGCACCATAGGTCCTGAATTCTGATACATTGTCAGAAGGTCTTCATCAAAGAGCACTGCAGCAAGAGCAAGCTGAACCATGGTTCCTGTCTATTAAAAACAAAAAGTGTGGGATTTTTTTTTTTTTTCAAGTGATAATGTTGTTTGGGTTTTGGTTTGCAGTTTATTTTTTGTGAGAGGAGTGCTTTAAGGGCAAGGACCTGAGTGAAATGAACTGTTTCAGGTGTATCTTCATATATCAAAAGTTTTGGCTTCTAATAATTTCCAATATATCAGCACAAATTAAGTAAGAAACTCTTGCATTGAGCTTACTTAAAATAGATTTAGTATTGATTTTGATGGTGGATAAAAGCTGTTTGGACCTGAGCTATTTTCAGAAAACATCAGTAATCAACTAATAAACTTTATTCTTAGGATTGTGTTGGACTAAGCAAAGTTTTAGAACTGGTAAAATAATGTATTCATGGAGAGCTGACCTTTCTGTGCTTGGATCTTTACATCAGTCTTTTCTGAAATATATATTTTTTTAAACTAAAATATAATTTTTCTTTCAGGAATGTCTCCTAGTAGGAGACATTAGTAGGGTTTTTTTTTCTCCTGACAGTGGTTCTTCTAACTATATGATGTTGCAATTCAAAATTATTTGTACACATTGAAAGAATTTGAAAATTATTTCCTGATTATATGGAGACAACTTTCAAAAGCAAGTTTTATCTGATATTTGTTTTCCCTAATAATTGTGTAAAGTTATTGCTTCTTATTGAGTAAACTCTGTTACTAGAATAGCTTTGAAAAGTGTGCCAAAAAAGAACTGCAATCTTGTCAAACTACATTCTGTATAGAATTTAAATGAATCCAAATTTGAGAGTCATCTATTTTAAATTGTCTTTCATTGTGGCAGAACAAACAACGGGAGTTTTCAATGTGACACAGCTGCAGAAACTCCCAAACCACAAAAAAAGCCCTCTAATGGGAAGTTTGTAACTATGGATGGTTATCTGAGCCACCCTAAAAGTAAAGGGAAATAAGGTTTTATTTACATCAAACAAAGAATATTAAAAAAGAAAAAATGCTGAAAGGGAGGTGCTTCCCCAAGGGGCAAGGCAGGAGCTGAGTGGAGACCACCTTTATTAGAAGTCTGTGTCAGCTAAAGAAAGCTGGGGAGTTTGGATTCCTTCTGACACCAAACGAGTTTGTGCTTTCTCTCACTCATGGAGATACTGGAGAGTGGTTCAGCAGAGGTGCGTTTGCTCAAGAGAAACACTCGAGGATGTGCTGCTGCTGAGTTGAAGTCCATAAATTGTTGCATTAACTGTAACAGCTGCTGGAAGACACAGGAATATTTGACTTTTTGTTAGTATGGCACATTAGCTAAAATTTTGCTGGGAATGGAGAAATATCTTTCTTGTGCTGCCACAGGTACATTGTAATTACCGGAGCACTGTGTTCAGATAAATGAAGGACAAAGTGCATGGGATTAATCATCTGAGGGCAAGATGGTTGTTCCCAGTTCTGGGGTAAGACTTCACAGCTTTTTTCCCTGTTTTGGAACAGGGGCTTTGCAATGGTTTGGTTCTTTGCTCTTTATATTGGATAGTGTTGCAGGCTTCAGTAAAAGATTGAGGCAGGGCAGTAGTGGTGTACGTGCTTCAAGCAAGAGATGGTTTTTTTCCCCCCTTTAAAAACCTTATGTTAAAGAGATTAAAGGAATACTCTACAAAAGTGTATCCTCCTGCTTTTCTGTTGCCTCATTCATACCAGATATCCTCCATCATTTTGTTTGGTTTTTTAATATTTCTTCAGGAATATTTTTCTCTTGCTGCATTACCTCCTTTATTCAAGCCTCTAACTTGCTTCTCCATGTTGTGCCTCTTTTTCTTTTCACAGAGAAAGCTGAGGAAACATATTTGGCTGGCAACAATTTTTTTGCTGGTGGTTACAAGAGTACCTTCCCGATTTCTTTTGTACTGTGTGCCATTTATAGGCCATAAAAGTGCCTCATGATTCTTCTCCTCTTCCTCTTGGGACAGACTATTTGAAAGGGCACAACTTTTAGACATTCAAGGTTCATAACTACAAATTAGCACCAATCTTTAGGCACAGAGTTCTATTTTTGTCACTAAGAAAAACACGATTATGTGACATGAAAGCTCAGGTTTTTACTGTACCAGACTCTGGATGCTGTAATTAATGTAAAGAATAGTTAATGCAAAGAAATCTACTATGTATGTGTAGTACTGCACTTTAATTAGAATTTTAAAAATGCAATAATGTCACAAAAATCACACTATTACTGCGGCGGAGCCTTGCTTTACACATTTGTCACTTTGTTTTGTCTTGTTCAAAAACTTAGTGCTTACATCAAGAAGGACAGCGAACTTTTTAATTGAAGGGGGGCATTATTGTTTACTAACAGTGGATGTGACTCAAACATCCTGAATTCAAGTCTCAAATTTTGGAAACTTCAGTTCTTGGTCATTGAACTATTTTAAATTTAAGTGGTAGTAATTTAAATAGTAAACAAGCTGTACCTGAACTATAGGCTCCATGGTAACTAAAAATACTGCAAAAATTTAATGAGGACCAGCTACAGGATTAAAAAACCACTCCAGATATAATAGCCAAGCTGGTTTTGATGTAACACTAGAAATTCCAGAAGATACCAAGGTCAATCAGCCAAGAGTAAATCAGTATAGAATATGCTTCTTCCTGCACCAGAAAAGGCACTCCATCATGGACTTAGAACAGAAGGTGATTGTGCAGCATTGTAGCAAAAGCGTAGCATGTAAATGTTTGGGTTTCATATTAATTTCTGTAAATTACTAGCTTTGGAAAGAGCTCATAAGAGTCAAATGTTTGGACACAACGTATGGGAATTAAAATGTATCTGATAGGAGTAATCTGTTAGAAGTCCAGTTACTAAAAAGCACAGTGAAAGTGAGTATTTTAGACTGTAAGCCTGTTTTAGGCTCTAAGCTCTAGGTTCTTTCACCCAAAATATTGGTGTTCCATCGTTATTTCGAGCAGTCCTAAGGGTATTCTGAGCTGTGCAGGGTGGAGGTGGCCCAACTCGTGGCTTCCTCAGAGCTGGCATTCTCCTGGTGAATCACCCCTGCGTTGGATGCTGTCTGCTCCCACAGTGTCTGACTGCAGGACTCCGACCTGTCTTGCAGGATAATTTCAGAACCCCTTTACACATCTGAAATGATCATACTCTGGCCCCAGATCTTCCTAACATGAGTCTTGCAAGTTGTCTGTGATGTGCTAAGCCAAAAGTAGCCAAGAAAATTGTCAGTGTGCAGTGCTTTAGGATAAATAATGATTTGTTCTTTATTTTACTGAAAAGAGTAGCTATTTATAGCATTTTTACTCTCCCAGAAAATTAGGTTGCAGACAGCTGAATTTTCTAGCAGTTATGCAAACTTGTGAGAGAGATTGGACTTACTAATGCTGATCAAGTAATGAAGCAACACAAATATTATTTTTTTCCGGTTTCTCAGTTTTTGGAGACATTGCAGAAATGCTAATCTGACCGTCCTCCAGCAGTGCCATGTGGTTCCACAGAGCAGAAGGGCTCTCAGGCACAAGTTTCAGGGAACAGGGAGAAGCAGAAATTTATTTGGCTGAAGGGGTGATGAGAGACCAGCTGGGTCAGGTGGGAAGGACAGGGACTGACTTCTCCTGGATGCTGAGGCACTGCTTGGTGGTGGCTTGTGCTAGAACTGGGACAGAAACCTGAGCCTTGCTGCTTCTCTGCGGAGTTCCAGTTCTCTCTGAGCTCTACATCTCTGCTTCGCCAAGGAGGAGTCTTTAGATATGTAAGGCAAATGTGAATTCCCATGTATTGTCCTGATGCTAAAACCCACTGGATTGATATAATCACATCAGTCAGAGTTAAGGTAGGGTCATGATTTACTTCAGATGATTCCATGAACCTTTTGTTTGTCTGCACACAGCTGAAAGCCAGGCCCCTTTGTAAATGACATTTTAGAGAGTCTGACATTTAGTCAAGGTGACCACCAGCTGGTAACTTTTGGAAAAATCAATAATGCAAATAGTGGTCTGTTAGGAGAAATACGACTGCGAGGTCATTTTTAGAATAAAGCTCATTCTACTTGCATCATTGTCGTCCTCCCCTTTGCAAAAAGGGAAAAAGTCACTGCTTTAATTACTCTGTGTGCTGTGTGACACTGCAGTGACTGCTTGTATAGGCACTCTACCAGTCAGAGCTGTTACTTGGCTGTGGTAGTGCAGGGGAGCAGCCTGGTTTTAAGCTTGCACACTTGTCTTTTGTTAGCAGCAAAGCTGTCAGGATAATAAATGAAAGCAAGGCTGGTGATTTTGAAATGGATGGTCTGAATCACGTATCAGCAGGCATTCTGTTAATATGGTTATGCTATTTAACAAGACAATCTCCAGTCTAGCAAAGGAGGATATGTTGCTTTTGTTTCCAAAAGCCTAGATAAAACAATATTTAATCAAGGAAGATGATTAAAAAATACTATAGAGTGTATAAATAATTCTGTTTTTTCCTGCTGACAAAATACTTGATTTTCAAATAGAAGTCATGCTTGGATTCCAGTTTGTATTTTTGTAATAACATATTTTAAGGCCACTACAACGTTAAATGTAAGTTTGTTCTATACCACCTACAGGAAGCCCCCTTCTGAAAGGAAGGAAGCTTTTACAGACTCACATGAGACAATGCATCTGTGTAAGTTCTTTAGCAGCATCTGACAGTTCTACTCATGATGAAGAAATGTGAAGCTGAGAATGACAGAATACATTGAGAATGAAGCTAAAACATGTAGGAAATGTTGTCTGTTGTCTCAGGCTCTGTTACGAGGAGCACTGAAAAAATGAAATACCACATTTAATACATGTGCAGTTACAGTGCATGCAGCAAAATAGGTAGCAGGAGAGATTTGTGCAGGAAGATGCCCTGTAGGATGCCCACCTTTTCTGGGTTTTATCAAAACCAAGAGATTCTGTAGGTGTTATGGAAAGGCAGAAGGCAGTTCATGGAACCTGCCCTGTCCTGAGCACCAGGGGAGCACACTGGCTGGCTTTGCAGTCTGGTGGGCAGTGCCTTCCTGCAGGCTCTGCTGGCACAGGAGGAGAGAGCTTGTCCCACCACTGCCTACAAACATGTTCCTGTCCATGGGAATGGATCCAGGCATCGTATGGCTCTGTGTCCACAAACACATCACAAAGTGAAACACAGGAGTGGTCCTAAGCATTTACTGGCTGGCTTTTTTCATTGTTGATTTTGTTTCTAGTTGTTTTTGTTTGTTTAGGTTTTATTTTGGGGGGTTTTTAAATCTGTATAGTGACAAAAATCTTCACAATGGCCATGATTTTGGCATCTCTTCTTCCAGAAGTCACGAAGACTGGAAACTCGTTTTTTTTTTTGCATACTGCTGCTACTCAGAAAAAATAAATCTGACATTAACATCTGATGACTGATCTTGAAGGATGAGAGAAATCACATAAATATTCATTGTAAAACTGTAATAGCTGGGTTCACTGTGTTAGATGATCACACTCTTGTATGAGCGTGTTTTCTTCTATATGGAGACATTAAGATACATATAAAGATAGTAAAAGGTCAAGTAATCTCTTAGCACAGCAGGCAGACTCTCACCCTGTGAAAGTGGAGTTTCAGGCCCTGCTTCCATAGTCCTGACTCATGTAAGCCAGGAGGAAGAGTCATTTGACCAGATTTTGCCATGGCAAGACCAACAGTCTGCTCAAGTGCGTGAATGTCTTCTGGGGAGTGTTGTCACTTCTCAAAACTGGATTGGAAAAGATAGAATATGACTTCCTCAGTAGATGGACACCCTGGAGGTGGTTCAGCCTGTCACACCAGATAAAATATGTCCTTTGCCTTTGTATTAAAGTTCATCTATATATATTTGACTCAGATAAAATTAGACAAGGAAAGTTTTAAAAAACACACCAAACTCAAACAACTCAGCCTAAATGAAAAGCTCTATCATGTGCCACAGTGGATGACAAGATTTGATATCCGTGTCAAAATCCTTATTTTGAAATTTAAAAAGAAAAGATCATGAATATAAATACAGTGATAAGGGCAGTAAGTTTGTTTTTCTTCAGTCTTTAGTACTGTAGCACTGCTCCTGTTCTGTGATAGTCTCTAAATAGTTGATGAAGATGGTAATTCCCGGTTCATTGAAAAGCAAAAGTGAGTGCTCTGTGTTAACGACTTTTCCCTTCTCATTTTACATTTGTACCAACAATGTTTAGGAGCTGAGGAGTCCAGTAAGAGTTTTGAATAATACGGTCTTGTTTCTTTTTCCTGCCATAAAATGGCAGATATCTTTCTCTAAGCATCCTGTAGATCTAATAATCTATTTCTTAACACTTGTGCCCTGCCTTAAATCAATGTATGCTGATTTCTACATTCCTTTAGCAGGCTTTTGTCTTTCTCAAGGTTCTTTTTCACTGTGAATTGGAGTTCATTCTGGTGTCTGACATTTTTGTGAGCAGAGGTCTGTTGCACCAGCTGCTTCTTCTCCCCAACATTAGTGGCACTGCCTGTAGTCAGGCTGTTCTTTGGCCTCTGTCCCCATGCCTGGTTTTCCTCACACATTTCATTTGTGCCTAAAGGTGTCGCAGTGAACAGTTAATGCACAAGTACTAAAACATGTGAGTGCCCATATAGGTTTTATACCACATGTCCAGCTGCCTGCAGTTGTAAATGAAAAATGCCCAGTACATGATAATTAATGATATACACAGTAAGAGTTTTTATATGCTTTGAAGAGCAGGTGAGAGTAAAGCCTTTTGGCTTTTGAGGTGAACATCGAAAAGCCAAAGCCATTTTCATCAATAACATGCTACTTGTGCCACCCCTTCTCATTGCTGGATTTGGACACCTCTGTAAATAATAATGATTCGATGATGCCCATCAGCCCAAACCATTCTGAGTTTCTGTGATGAAGTTCAATTTGCTGTGTAATCTTCAGTGTCCTTTTTAAATATAGAGCTGAGGGCTATTGGGAGGTAGATTGTTTACTGAACTTTTTCTCCTCAACACTGTGTAATTATTTTTCCATTGGCACTTTCAGTCACAAACTGCTATGTTTTGCGGTGCTCTGTCATCAGAAGGATCAGCCCTCCTCCAGAAAACCTGATGTGAACGAAAGTGATTACTATTTCCTAGAATACATTGCAGATAAAAGAAAATGTAATTGCTTCAGACTGGAAAGTTAACCATAACAAATGTTGTCATCTTTTATCAATGATAACAACAGGTGAAATAAAGAAGGATGGGAAGAATTTTCTTGAGATTATGCAGGGTGTGTTGTAATTGTCTGTGACAGGCTGAACCTGAGGCTGCTCCTGACCCTTTTTTAATCTATTTATTCATAGGAGACTAGAAAATAAAAGCCATGACTTTCC
This sequence comes from Aleadryas rufinucha, assembly GCA_013397815.1. Taxonomy (NCBI): domain Eukaryota; kingdom Metazoa; phylum Chordata; class Aves; order Passeriformes; genus Aleadryas; species Aleadryas rufinucha. Next base: position 873,785 of record VZTH01015613.1, on the reverse strand, counting down.
CAAAGTGGTACCACATGCTTTGGGACAGTCTGGTTTTGTTTGGCTTGTCTCATGAATAAATTTTCATTATAAAATAGCTCTATCAGGTTCAGACACAAACATTTATTTGCTGATGATCTAGTCTACTACTGTACAAAATTCAACTCTATTAGTCTGCAGATGAAATATATTTATATGGTAAAATAATTATGGTCACAGAGAGATACTGTAGAAAAAGGGCTATTTTTTTATGCTTTTCTAAGGGTAGCTGGGTGATGTGAAAGGGATGATTTATGAGCTTGATGAAATAAGCAGTGGCTTGAAGGCTTAAGAGACTAAATAATATATACAGGATGCAAAATATTTATTTGAAGGGAGAAGGAGAAGAAATTACTTTGAGTTTTTGTATAACTTCCAGTAACACACTAGTCTTGCATCATAGATTACTCCCTTTTACTAACTTGTCAAAGGTATAAATTAAAGAAACAGCTGGAGAAATTCCACAGCAATATTACAGTGCTCTCTTCCATTATTTCTTACTAAAAAGCATCTGTGGAAGTTTTTATTGATTCTTAATGGGATAGCTGAAGTTTCATGCAGCTGTCTTGTTTAGTCTCTATTTGTATTAGGCAAATACCAGATGTTCTGGATACCAACCACCTCTTGTGGACTAAATCAGTGTTTTATTTTCCTTTCTGAAATCAGTTCCTATATCCTTAATGACTTTATTTCTTAGATGAATTTCTTTTGCCTAGTCAGCAACTTTCTGAAATGGAAAATATGTAAGATATTACTTTGCTTACATCATCTTTTGCCATCAATGTTATTCTTAGTTAGAGATCATAGAAACCGTGTTTGTCATCTTTTGTAGTGTCCTTTTGATGGACTTTTGCACTGCTTTTCAATTTCTGCGTATTTCTGATTACTGCAAGCAAAACTCACATGATTTGGTGGTCTTTTCATTTTCCAGTCACTTCACAGAATCACAGAAGGGTTTGGTTGGGAAGAGACCTTTAAATATCTTGTTCCAACTCCCCTGCCGTGATCAGGGACAAGAAATTTCCTGACCAGGTATCTGTGGGCAGACGAGCACAGCCAGTGCATAACTGTTGTTACCACCATAATGCTCGTGGCCTTTAGGGACACAGTTTATTAAACTCATTCACCAAAAGACCTGTAAGCTTTATCCCCAGCAGTATTTTAGGTGTTGAAGGTGGAATGTAAATTTAAGAAAATTTAATGTTACTCTATAGCCATTATTTAAAACAAATAATTACTTTTACACTAGTTTAAGCTTTCTTCTTAAGAAATTTTGAATGAGAACTAGTATGTATAATAGTAGTAATATGAGTAAAAAATATATTAATCTGTAAATATCTAAAACATACACTTTTCCTCCATATCTTTTGGGACTCATGAGGTGCTATACTATGCACCAGATTTTAAACAGACCTTTTGTGTTAAATGAGATAATACAGAGTAGAGGACATAGACAGCATTTTAGGGAGCCTACTCAGGAATTTCTGATATTTATGTTCAGTCATAATCCTCAAATTTTTAAGTGAAAAGCTCAAAATTTCACAGGAAGTCTTATCAGAGTTCAGTGCTAAACAGAACTCTCAATGTCCTTTGGAGTAGGTAGAAAAGCTTTAAGTTTTCTTGTTCAGTGTTGTTGAAATCAGAGGGACTAGGATTTATAGCTTTCAGATTTAGGGGCCAAGCCCTGCTGTACCTTCCCCTTGGTATCAGGTACATAATGTCCAAGATGATCCACAGCTTTCCCTCCTATCAAATTAGCTTTACCCCCTCAGCTTGTGAGGGGCTGGGATGTTGTTTCAACATCCCTACCAGAGTGGCTTATCCCACTGAAATGTTATTCTAACTACAGAACACATCTCTTTCTGTAATGCATGAAAAATATGTCCAATTTACTGATCAACTGGGGCATTTTGTAGCAGATTGTTTTGGGGATTCTTTTCTCCCTCAAATTCAGGCAGTGGTACAATTTAGAAAAATGATTAATCAATTTCATCTGATTTTAGCTTGCTGTTTGCTTTACTATGTTTATTTTTGATAGAACAGCTTCATGCATAGGATATAGTTTGAAGAGTGCTACAAATGCTTATTCAGTCAGATATAGACAATAAATGTGCACAGAGTAGTATAAACCAGGCAAGCTTTCATTTTCAGATTTATACCACTGATAAATTTCAACAGCATGTAAATGATTTGTAGATTGTGTTAAAATTCAAGCAAATGGAGTTGTGTGAGACTTTTGGGGAAGACAAACCTGATACATCCAGAGGAACTTCAAAAACCCTGCGTTTGACTGCAGGAATTTATGCTCTGATTCTGAGGCACTTGCTGTTGTCTCACTTCTTGAACTTTTCTCCTCTGACTGAAACAGATTTATCCAGTCAAGGAATAAGATATTATTGTTAATATTTAATCCGTACTAGATATACAGGGTGTTATTTGAAACAGAGTTGACAACTGGCCAAGTGTAAGCACCACACACTGGTGTGTTGCTATTCTCTAGGTGCCTTTATGGGACAGCCATTTCTGTATCACGGGTGGGGAACTACAAGGAAAAATGAGCATTTTCCAAAGTTAGAATGTGTCAGCTCCCCAGTATTTGATGAGAGAAGATTTCTGAAAATTAATTAATAGTAGATTGAGGAAACAAAGTGCTAAGCAGTTTTTGCTTGGAAGCTGAAGTACCTCAGGCTCTTCAGGGCCATGTGCTTTTACTTCTGGTGCTCAGTGCAGCAGGCAAGAATGAATGTATTGGTAATCCAGTTTGCTGCCTCCCTTCCTGGCTAGTCACAGCTGATGCTGTCTACAGCTGCATGACACTTTTTAACAGTGTGAGATAGGGAAATAATATGAAACCTTAAATTTGAAATTCATAGTGTCACAGTAAGACACAGCCTACAACAAAAGACTCTAATTTAGATGCTAAACTGAGGAAATAATTTTAAGAATTTGCTCACTTAGCAGCAGTAAAACAGCCAGGGAAGTATTGGGGAAACACTTCACTAGAAACAGTGCTAGATGCTAATGGAAACTGCACACTGTATTTAGGAGAGTTTGCCCAAATATGACAAGACTGTTTCCAAGTTCCTTTTCCTCAGTAAACTGTTCAGGAAGGATCATATATCCACAGAAACTTTGTCAGTGTTTTTCTACTGATACAAATGTAGAAAGTATTTCTACTTACCTGTTGGCTAAGCTCGCATTCTCCACTCTGAGCTGTGAAAATACCAGAACAAAAATTACTCAAAATAAATACACATCACAACCCAAAGCCGGGTAACCATCTTTTCTGTTAGAGTAACATCTAAAATGAAAAAATGAAGTAGAATGTCTGTAGTTGGCACATAAAAGATACTACTGTAACTGGATTGCTACTGCAAGGGAAGAAAAGTGGTTTGGATTTGCACTGAAGTGCTTTTTCTCTTCTTAAATGGGAAAGAATGTGTTGCTTCAGGATTCTAGGAGGCATTTCTGTCCTTCACACGATATCCTGTGATACTTCTTTGTGCATCAATGGTTGTTGCTGCTTGCTTGGTTGTGAAAATGGCTCCTAACTTCACTTCCTTTGCCATTACAATGGTTTTTGCCTTTTCATATTTTTAAATGTAAACGAGAAAATAAATTTTAAAATTAAAAAGGATGTGTATAACTCAGATTTCCGGCTTAGCACATTGAACAGGACTGAGTGCTTCATATATAAGGAATAGAACTCTCTGAAGTTTAACCTTCCCTCTTCTTCCTGCCAAGGGTGCTACACAATATTTTGCTCTTTAGGTGTTACTTAAAACGAGGTTTGTAAAATGGCTGATAGTGTAATTAAATGTTCTTAAGAAATGAAAATATATAATGAAAGCTAAAACTAAACTAAACTAAAATTAAAAAGTGGAAAAGGAGTGTAATATGGAAATAACTTCCAAAAAGCAAAAACATTTTTTTCTTAAAAGCAGAATCTCTGCTATTCAGCTGTTCTAATGGTGTGCTTTTAAATATATTAAGGAACTGAACTAAATAATGCCTGTACTTCTAAACTTTTTGCAGTAAACTCACACTGGTGCTTAAGATCCTCAAGAAGACCTCCAGACTGATGGTAATATGTTAAATCTTGTCTCAGTAAAAGCCAGGAATTATCCAGCCTGAATAAAAGAGTAAAATGAGGTGTAGAGTGCAGGCAAAGCAGAGAACCTTGTCTCATTTCTCCATGTACGTCCTACAGTGCTGAGCTCTCCTTCAGGGCCCTGCTGTTTCTGCCACGCCTGATAATGGGCTGCTTTCTTGTGGCCCAATGAAAGAACTGGGGCTGGTGGTGTTGGGTAATTGGTGCACAGTGCAGTAGGATCAGTAATTCTGGGTATTATAATAAGTTGATGCAGTTGTGAGACTTGGTTTTAGTGACAGATTGGTGATGTCACAGTTCTCATTGTAACTTCACTGCAAGGTACTGCAGGGATATTTCTGTCTCTTTATTTACTGGGTTCTTGCTTCTAGTGTGGAAATAGCCTGCCTCACATATCTCCCCTGACCCCTGCTCTAGTCCTCAGACCACCTGCTGACCACTTGCCCCCTTGTGTAAGCCACAAAGCAGATAATACACAGAAAGCCTCGCTGCACATTGATCTGCTGTATGGTGGCAGGATTACAGCAGTTGATTTGTTTCAACTTATCACTGAAGAAATCCTATACATCACTGACTGGGGATAAAAAAACCATAAAGAAGAAATAATTGTGCAGGGTGAAAAAGTATGCAGAGCAAACTCTTACTTTGCAAAAGTATGGTAACATATAAACCTGTAGTGAGCTGGTTAGGTGTAAAAGGACGTGGGGAGAACTGGCCTTGCCTATTTATGACCTGAGAAAGCACTGGCTCTCCCAGTGTATATAAATGTGAATATAAGTGAGGTCCTTAGGAGAACTTAAGGGTTGGAATTTTTGCAAAAGTTTCATTGTGTTTAATCCAATTTCTTTTCAAGGCAGGGTCTTTCCTAAATGTTGGGCCATAACAGATGATTCGGTGTACAACCTCTGGCAGATCTAAAGAATAAAGAACTTTCAGAAAACCCTTAACAAACTGATAGAGGTCCAGTCCTAAAGGAATGCATAATGCAGTATTTTAGACTAAAGAAGTAAAAAATTACCTTAATGTTTTCCAAACTTGTTCTCAGCCCTCATGTAAAACTTTCAGATGAGCACCATGCATGGTCCTGCCAGATGGCAGCAGTTGGTTTTAATTTAATAGTGAAATGTAAAAACTTTCTAGAAGTTTTTCTACAACTTGTAATATAGTTCTCGTTCAGCTAGAGCCAGATTCCTCAAACTCAGCTCTCACAAAATAACTTTCCTTCCCTCAGGAAGGAGAAAGAAAAGCAAGAAATTTCTTCCTCTACTGTACCGTACTCTTTAGTTATCAAAGCAATGCTGTAATACAAATTCATAGTGATTTTAGATTCTGCACCTCCTAATGTCCCTGCATTCAATTTGTGTGTTTCTTCTACTCCCTCTGAAACCAGGGATAAAAGGCAAATTCTCAGTGTCTGTGGGATTCAGCAATATTGTGACCTTATTCATGGCTAGAGCTGGTCATGTATTTCTTTTAAAATCCTGTAGTGTCCTTATTGTTGATTTCTGAAAAACAGTGGCTTTATGGACAAATTTTCCATGTTAGATGTGTAACAATTAGACTAGGGACCCGGTGGATACTAAAAAAGTAATTTCCTAATGGTTGCTAGTTCAATGAGGATTTAAATCTATTTTAAAAATTTGAATGCCTTAATCTCTTTAATTGTTTAGGAAATTTGGTCTTCTTACCCTTCCTTTTTGGGTAATTTTTGGCACAACTGAATGTATCTGGAAAAAGAGAATCTGTGAGCAGGAAATGCACAATTTGGATATAAAACACTTGCCTTTTGGATGTGCTAGCCAATAAACAGCTGGGATTTAATGATCTCCTAAGCTGAGCATTAGTATGCTCCCTGCTTTGGATAAGATGCCCAGGGAGCTTTTGCTGGCAGGCATCACTCAGGAGAGGAAGAGTTGGCTCTCCTGCTTTCTGAAATAGATTTGTGATGTTGTTGCCTTGCCACCTTCTACCCTTGTCTCTTAATTTGTTAGTGTTTTATACCTCAGCCATGCTGAGTGGGTTTTTCCCTGTGGAGCCCCAGAGCAGGTACCAGTGTCCATTCCAACAGTTCTGCCTCTGAAGTGGGTTTTACCTTTGCCTGATGGGGCTCTGCCCCTCGGGCTCCCCCACATCTTTCTGACAGCACAAGGGTTTCTGTGGATGGCTCAGACAAAATCTCCGACTGGGAGTTTGGATCCTTGGAAGATGGACAGTACTGGAGCATGTGGAGCTTCCTGGTGTGCAACTTCTTTCCTTCCAGTACTCAAATCTCTTATCTGAAGTGCTCTAAATCAAGATGTTGGAAAACCTGCAAGTTTTCGTGTTCCTCAGACTGTTTAGAAATGAGATTAAGGGTATGGAAATGGATAGAAAACTGTTCTTTTCACTTTCACAGATATGATCATGTGCAATATTTGGTATTCAGAAACTGCAGAGAAGCTGGTATCCTGTTGGATGCTTATCGTGTTATACCTCACTTTTTTAACTTATCTGAAATTTCTGGAAACAGCCTTGGCTTTTAAGACAGTTTATTGTCCTTTATACTTGAATAAAATTCTGTAACTCTTTGAAGGTGTTTTCCAAATTGAAGAGATTCTTGGACTGATGTTAATTATTGCCTATATGTTTTAAAAGTTCAAGAGAGCCCTAAGTCAGAGTTGTTAAAAGCCATAATTGGCACATAATCTGGCATCAAATGTGTGATTTCTATTACAGGTGCTTGCTGGTTAGTTGTAGTAAAAAATTGAATTCTGTTATGGTGTGGTTGAAAGTTAATGAGTCAGAACTGACAGGATGATGCCTTCAGATCACCTCAGTTCAGGAAGAGTCTTCAGGCTGTGAATATATGATCAGAGTTGCCAGCCCCAGGTTTGAGGATGGAGTAGAGTTTATCTGTTTGAGACTTGAAGGAAAAGTTACTGAGATCCCAAAGTTACATGGAACCCATGTTTTCACTCTGATTGGGTGACTCTGGCTTTTAGCTAATGCACTTCAGCCTTTTTTTGTCTTGTGCTGCACCTGATCTTTTGTCTTTGCTATATTCTGCAAGCTTTAAAATCTTTGTAATGCCTCTATATTAATTTTATACATTAAAGTTATGCAGTCCTTTTATATGCATATTATCAATGTCATAGAGATCTTTTTAATCCCAGATTTCCCCCATTGATGAAATAGTAGTTGTTCCAAATATTTGCAGTACTACTTATTTATAACTGCAGGTATGTGGCAGGAGCTGTAATGTGAATTTCTGGGAGATCAGCTGTTCTGAGGTAACTTAGTAAAACCGTTCCTTTGAGGTAACTGCTGGTTTTGGTCAGTACTTTGTAGTTAATATAGCTGTGAAAGAGCCTTGTATTTAGAAAAACAGTTCAATTAACTAATGGAAGAAAAAAACGCCATACTGCTGTATGTTGGCTCTCTTCAGCATGTTTAAAAACGGTTTCCCCTGGAGGTGTCATTGCTGGGTGTTAGAAAAGAGCTGTCAGGAGACTGGAAAAAAAAAAAACAGAGAAAAGGACGAAGCAGTTAAAGCAAGGATGCACCATAGAACAAAGAACAAGAGGGAAAAGTAACAGAAGTTTATTTTTTTCCTTAAAAGCATGGAGTGGGAAATTGGTCGGTATTACACTGCAATCAGATGTGCTGGTGTGTGTGTTACGTTACCTCTAATATTTTCATTTGAGAAGATGCAACTAAGGGAGGTTTCCCTTCTTGTTTTGATTTCAAGATCATTATTATGGTGTTAAGGTCCAAAGACCCAATGCTGAATCAGGAAGTCTATAACTTTCAAATACCCCCATTGTTTCTAACAGTTTATTGTTCTGTATCCTGTCATTACAATGAGCTTGTGAGCATTTGCTCTTGCCTTTTCTGCCTTTTGATTGTAGCCTTCTTTCGAATCCAGTCGCTCAAAGTGTGGAGTGGAGTGATACTTACTGTCTGCTTCAAATCATTCTTCAGTCTTTTCTCTTTATCAAAGTACAATAAATCTCGCCAAAAAGGTTTTGATAATGATGTGTAACAAGTCCAATGCAAGGAAGAGCAACTCAGGCAGCAAAGAAGAATGTTTTTGGACGCACTTGAAAGCTTGAAGAAAATCCCTCAAACCATTTTATTTTCTCTTAGGTACTGAACAGGCTTCTGGATATCTAAGTCAGCAGCCTCCATAAGGTAGAATTTACTAAGATTGTGATATCTGCTGACTTCTATTTTGCATAATTAATAGACTAAGTTATAGAGAACGTGATTCGAGAGTATAAGGGACCCATGTTTCCTCAGATATGTGAGGTCATAGCCCTGGAGAATGTCCTGTACAAGAATAAACATTTTTAAATGAAACTTTGAGAAGTCAGTATGGAGTCTAAAGAAGGGGCAGCATGGCAGCAGCTTTTCTCTGTTGGTGATTAATTTTGCTGCAGGCATTCTGTATCAGCCAGAGTTTTGCTGCGTGTTCTGAAAGAAACAGAGGTCTGCACTGCAGTTCCTGAAGTGACAAACAGTCCCTAAAATGTCAGGTGGTGATGTGTAGAATGGTCTTCATCTCATATGAAAACAATCTGGTTTTTCTTCAAAACTTTGGAGAAAAGATTTTGAATCTTGTGCTGGTCAGTAATAAAGCTGTCTTTACTTGGCTTTTTTTTGAGGAGGGATATATGAGTATCTGAAAAACATTCTAGTGTTATGTGATTAATAATTGGGTAAAGTTAATGAGTAGCATCTGTTCTGCTAGAACAACAGCTTAATAAAGTTGTCCACTCTTGAAGGATGTTTGCAGATGAGTGGCAGCAGTAGTTGTTGAGGGCTGAACCAACTATTAGTTTCTTAAAAGGGGATTCTGCTTCAGGGAAGCCAGCAGTGTTCACTGATGAAGAGCAGATTCTGTCATTCCCCTATCCTAATGTATCAACACATCAGTTTGACACTTTGGATTCCATCTAGACTCACACAAAATGAATGAGCAGAACTTGCTAGTCATTTTAAGCTGAGTGGATCAGCTTGAATATTTGACAGGTCTGATCAGTTCAAATTTTACATGAGGTTGCCCCACCAGTTAACGGAGTGAAACAGTTGTCCATTGTGTTACAGCGATGTCATGAGCAGAGTTTCTTTAAAAGCTCTCGAGCTGCAGTCTCAGGTTGTGCCTTGCCTCGCACTGGCTCAGGCAGTGCTGACTCCGAGCACAGCGATTCTGAGAGCAAGGCTGAGCCCGCTGCCGGAGGGGCCGAGGGTGAGCAAAGCAGACGCATCCTGCCACTGAGTGGTGATGGAGATGTGCTGCAGCCTCATTACTGTAATTAGTGCCTACGCTGTAACCAGGGTGCCTGATGGCTTCTCCAGGTAGAAGAGATGGTTATGGCTGTCCCTAATTACCACTTCTCCCTTTGCAATAGCTACTTTTGGCAGACAGTGCCTAACTATTCTGGATCCTTCCGTCCTGCATTTCTTGTTCTCTCCTACCCCTTTCCAGATGCACTGATTTGATTCTCTTCACACACCTTTGAACCTGCAGAAGGAGGAGCAGCCCTGGCTCAGAGTACTTTCCTTTCACATCACACAGTGGCCATGTTCTTCTTTGCATAAGGTGTTGGATCTTGCTTACCCAGCTTTGAAGCCAGTTGCTTCTCTTTATTCTTTTCTTATCTCTTTCAGAAGAAAACCAGTGTAACTTTTCAGAAAATACCTGTAAGCAATAAATGAGTAGCACCTTCTGAGGCTATGCAGATGTGAACTGAGTGCATCTGGAAAGTGGCTGTTGCAGACAAAGCACCCACCTACAGAAGGAGTCCATTTCTGTAAAGCACTGTGCTGGTAGGGAAGCCCCTTTCCTAAAAAGGAGATGTCTCTGGAACTGTGTCCTGTCATTCCAATATCAACTATTGCAAGTATTGTGTATAACTATTTTTTAATGCTCCAGTGATGTAAGATTCGTCTTTGGTTTGCATATGACAACGGTGTTCTTTTCTTTGTATACTGTTCCTCCAGCAACAGCAGAAATTTATAATCCCTCAGACCTTTATTTTGCAGTACAGTTACCAAACCTGTTTATCTACAAGACTCTGCCTTCATGCATATTATGCATATTATGTTTCCTTTAGCATGTAAACAATAAGAAACCATTTCACTCTTTCTCTAACCTACCATGAAAAACCTCCCCAAGAAATGATAAATTCCACTGCAGCCTATGTTTTGCAAGCTACAATCAATTTCTAGCTTCATTTCATTATGTAGATAATTTTTGTAAACCCTCAATAGTTCCAGACTAAAAAGCAGGAAAGCCTTAGCAACTCTTCCTGATGTTTTTTGTGGCTCAAAACATTTGAGTGATGTAAAGGTATTCCTTGTGCTGTGAGTGCTGTTGGGTAGTATTGTAACCATGGAAGCTTTATGTTAATCATAGATTAGTTTTTACTATGTATGAGTTCATTCTAACAAAATCTTCATTTCAGACAACTTGTTAAAACCCTGCATTTTAGTTCAATGATCTATTCTAATTTCTAGCTTTATTTTTATAGCTTCTTTCTGTAATTATATTCACAAATATGCCAAAATATGCACATTAATCTTAATAATTTCTGTTAATGAGTTACAAATTTTATTTCATATCATGGCTAGGTGCGTCTCACAGTGCTGCTTTGCCTGTTCGCTGGTGGTTCTTGGAGCTACTCAGAGCTTTTAATAGAGGATGCTCTCTTAACTTCATTACCAAAACAAACACAGTGCTTGTTTTGCACAAAATTTACATGAATGGTTCTGTTCAAGCTGAAATTAAGAAGAAAAAAGGGGGAGGGAAGAGTACAAGAGATACTAATGTCAAAACAAAAGATGTAACAAACAGCAGATGAAAGGAAGACTTATTTTCCATTATCAGGACTAAAGACAAAGACTTATTTTCCATTATCAGCACTAAAGACAAAGGAGTGAGGAGGCAAGCTTGAATAGCTCTCAGCCTGATTGTGAGATGCTGGGAGTTGAGGGAATGCTGTCTGCCTTTGTGAAACAAAATAAAAAATTTACTAAAATCCAGTTGAATTTCGTAGAAACTGCTGGTATTAAGATACAGTCACGTGCAATATTAATTTGCAAGAACTAGAGAGAATATCCTGTGAAGCCTGAGCAGTGTTATTACATGAATAGGAAAACTATGGGGATTTTAAAGGGTAGTGCTCATAAATTTGTTACAGATTAGGTTCAGCTGTGGTAGATAACAGAAATCTAAATAACACTTTGCATATGCATTATCTGCCTGAAAATGGATGCCTTCAGAGTGGAGTTGAAACTAAATTTGGGAATAGAAAACTGCAGGATTTTATTGTGCATTTCCTGGAAGGATGCTAATGCAATGCAGGTATTGAACAAAGTTGGGAAATCAACTGGTTTAGATTTAACCTTTCACCTTGGATACAAAACTTTGTAGGACTTCTATATTTTGTTTTAGCTATTCAGAGATGCTTTAGACCAGAAATCTGCAACTGTTTTCGTATGAACTATATAGAAAGTAGTTTTCTGCAAATTTTTGGTGTAACTCAAAGCATTTGAATGTAACTGTAATTTTTAGACTTGACCAAAAGCAAGAAATACTTGTGCTAATCAGTAAAATGCTTTTATCTTACATTCCATACTTCAGGCATGATTCAGTCTGTCATATCTTCTGTTTAAATTTTTATCACACATTATTATGTATGCTTATAAAACAGTATTTTCATTGAGCTCAACAGATACTTCTTAATAAAAGCTTATAAAGAAGAAAGAAAAGTACATTGATGATATAGCCACCCAAGCTGCGGTTGATGAAGCAAACAGGAAAGATTTTCCTCACAGCTTAAGATAAGAGCTTTCAAGAACACGGAGAAAATATTCCCAGCCTCCAGACTCTGAAAAAGAGCGCTCACTGCAGACACAGACTTTCAGGCCTTTGTTCCAAGTCCAAGGTGTTTTGGACTCCTGGTGTTTTGGAATTCATTTGGGTCGCATTTCCCTCTTGTTTAAGGAAATAAGTAATGCAGGAAAACTGTGTTTACTGTCTGTAGCCAAGACATTTGCTTATCTAAGATATGTGAAATACTGCTGCTTACTAAAAAGTTTTCTATTTTAACCATTCCTGGTTTTGTTGGAGTTTTTCTACAAGACAGGCAGCTGGCTCTGGTAGTTAACACCTTTCTTTATCTGAGGGAGGAAGTCCCAGTACAAAAATGTTGCCATAAACATAAGCCGTGACTGACTTTTATTTTGATGAGAAGTTCTCTGGTTTAATGAGAGAAGTTGTGGGGTTTTTTTGAGCAAAGCCTTACTTCCAAGATTCTATGAAAACCCTATTAAACCTGAAGAGGCATAGCAGCAGAACAACAACAGCTGTTCTCAGGAAGTCCTCTGTATTAGGAACTGTTATTGGATTGAAGGAAAAGAAAAACAACTGTGTTCACTTGCTGTCATGTGTGTGCCCTCCCTCTGATGTAAGTCACGGAGCTTGTCATGCCTATTGCACGGCAGAAAGTAAATAAGCTTGCCAGAATATTATGTCTAATGACATTATTTGCAGTTAGAATTTAAGAGTTTGTTGTGGCAACTACAAGCAAACATAATCTTTTACAAAAAATGTGATATCAGATGCATTGTGGTAACCTCAAAAGGCATGAGAAACTCATTTTTGCCTTTTGGCTGAGCACTTCAGGAGAGAGAACAGGGGATTGCAGAGACCAGCCTGGAGGAAATGAACACAGCACAGCAGCAGCCTTGGCCAAGAGAGGTGGAGGTGGGAGGGGAGACTGGACAAGAAAGGGTGTAATACAGGGAACCTGAAACAGAAGTTTCATGCAGGACAGTGAAAATCTTGCTGATGAAGGATAAGACAGGAGCCCCCATGTAAAGGTTTGGTAGTAAATGCACGGGCTCCACTTCTGGTGTAATTAGAGTTGTTCATGGGGAGCTATCAAGGTTGCATATTGCTTTGATAATTGGGGTGTATGATGCATAAATAAATTACTTATGAACTGACTTGGAAAAAAAAAAATCCAAACACACAACCCCCTACTCAGATAAACTTGCAGCCCGTTAAAGAACAATGTTGTTTGTGTCAGAGAACTGAAGGGTGACAGGTCTTTGGACAAACATCAAGAGAGGAGCTTGTCTGTGGAAAAAGATGTAGAGAACAGGTCCTGTGACACAAGAAGTTAATTGCATTATCTGCAGTTCCGTAGCCAGTGCAGAGCAGTGCCTTCATGTGAGACGGAAATGCTTCGGTTTGGAAACCCTCTCAGGGGGGTTGGCTTGGCCTGGGCACATTGCCCTGGTTCATTCCAGAATTCAGGGCTTGGTTACCCTTAGAGTGAAAATTGTCAGTAAAACACAAAACAGTTTAGGTCTTTACTTTTGTTCTGCAATATAGTGAAATAAATCCTAATACTGTTCTTGTTAGCTATGAAAACCCTTGTGATTTATTTGCTAATGTGAGGAGAATCTTTCAGTGCTGTTTTTGAGAAGTTATGTTTCCAGTTTGAATTGCATTAAGCATGCTTCCACTCCAGACGTGACTAGGGACTTGGACTTCTGCTGCAATATTTTATTTATAATTTTTTCAATGACACCTTTCTATGGTCTTATGAAAATAAACATAAGTGCTTTTACCTTTTAAGAAACTTACCTGTTTAAACACTTAAAACATTCTTCTGTCTTTATTTATTTTATATTTATTTTTAATTTTTTATTTTTGTGTGTTTCTCCAGTCTTTAATGTTTCATAGGAATCAGAGCACCTTTTCATATTACTTGGAATTGATTTCACACTAACCTTGGCTGTAACCTTAGTGACTTTTCTTTGGGAGGATGTTTTGCAGCTTCCAGGGATCTATTTAGTAGCAATGGATCTAACAGCAAGTTTGTAGTTTTTTCCATGTAAAATGTTAAGGAGATAAATTCTTTCAAGCAACTTTCTAGAGATATCTGAACTGGACAAAAGAGAGTCTTTCCATGAAGCCTAACAGGAACTGCAGGGCCTTACAATGACCAACAAAGTAACGCTCAGGCCTCTTCAGAATGTGTTTGTAGTACTGGAGATGCAGCAAAAGCTGCAGAAGCCGTTGTTATTTTAAATTTCATGTGAGACCCTGAATAATAGGAGTTGGCCACAGAATAAACCAGTGATTTTAGTTCACATTTAATGCTGGGCTCATATGGTCATGTAGGTTTTGGTTAACTTGGAGTCTGTGAACAGTTATAGTCATACACTCTGGTTTTCAGCCTTTGCTCAAGATTAGAGTTGAGGTATTTAAGCCCTGATTTCTAAGAAGATTTAGGAATATGTCTGATTACAAATTTGAGATTAGTGGCTCCATACCCACATTGTAAAGGAGATTACGTGTGGTCTTAAGACCTGCCTTTAATCTTGACATTTAACTTGTGTACAGGGATTAAAATAGAGAATATGGGTGCATAAGATTCATATGGGTACCCACAGACACTGAAAAGAGCACTACCAAATGATTTGGGTAAACAGTACAAAATCCTCTAATACTTTAAAATGTCATCTGCAGGGAAGAAATTTTCTTGAATTTTAGGAAACCACTTGAATTTAATAGTAGACATAAAAATGACAAAAATCTTCTAACATCTAGATTTTTTTCCTTGTGTCAGTTCATGCTTTTAAAAAAATATACAGCACTAAATTCTGGCTTTAAAATTATATTTTCAAAATTAATCGCTGTCATTTTCTTATAAAGATGGGTGTTCACTTGATCTGTGCTTCAATTTGCCTCTTGTTATTAATTTTAGAGGCAATGAAAAGCTCTTTGGTTCAGGCTTTCTATAGATTCCCATACAGGAAATTTGACTGTAAACTTCTGCACTTAAAAATATAATGGGAAGCATGAATATTTATGCTTTAGTAGTTCTCTGGGGTGCAGGGAAACCTCAGCTTCTGTAAACCAACCTTGACAAACCTTTAGAACTGGGCTCATTTAGGTTTGCAAACACGCCTGGAACCTCCTACCAGCAAACAGAATGAATGATCCAGAGAGATGTTTGGTTTATAGAATGTTTGGGTTAAGTTATTGATGGGAATAATCCTAAATATTTCAATGCAATTTCTCTCCTTGGCTTTATTTAAGTTTTAGAAACCTGGCTGTAACTCAGAGGTGAAACTTGCTAGTACAGGATTGGCATAAGGTAACAGCAAAAACCGTGAAGGTTTTTTTGTGAAGGCCGTACTATAGTTCTTTGCTGGGTTACTTGACTAATCATCAGAAAATATACATAATGTGTGCATTTATATGCACACACATGTACATGTGTAGTATTTATAACACAGCAGGGACAAAGATTTGGATTCCTTCTTTCGGTTCTATTTAGTCACTGTCCTCTCCTTCAAGAAAATAATGTAATCATGCATATTTGAAAAAAATCATCACCAGAGGATGAGAATAAATTCTGCTACCAACTGTGGATGCACTAGAATTCAGTATCAAATGAAAGCAGTAGTTTGGCCACAAAGAGACAATGTCTTCCACAGACATGCTTACAGACAGATTTGTGTTGTTTTTTGAATAGACATTGAGTGTTAGAAAGTTCAATGCAGACTTGGATATCTCAGCAGTAACAGCCACCTTAATGCTGTTTTGTAACCATGGTGGGAGCTGTGATGGCCTCTTGAGTTCATGTTCTGTCCCATTATTTGCACTAATACAATCTTCTAGTGCAGAAAATGGGATGGAATGTTCTTATAATGTACATACTTAGCATAAAAAGAAAGCGAAAGTGGGTTTTGACTATGAGATAGCTGGAGAGTTCCTGAAATCCCACAAAGGCTTTCTTTGTGCCCTCTCAGCTGTGGCAGTTGCAGTTCATTACAAGCCCTTTCCCCAGAGGTCCCCTGGCACAGCCCTCATTGTGCTGGTGCAGCAGCACTGGCCTGCACTGAGATGGGGGTATTATCTCAGGTGCTCCTGGGGAAAAAACAGGGATGAAAGGAAATCACTGCTAACCAAAGACGGAAATTTAACATCTTGCAGGGGAGTTAACATTCGGCTTCCAGAATTCTAAGGGAATGCTGTTGTAGAAAAGGTAGAAAGTAATTTTAAAATTGCTGTTTTAATGGGATGTATGAAAAGTGATTCAAGAGCAGTGCTGGACATTGTGGGTACAGAAATGTGAACAGGCTTGCAGTGAATAGGAAATGTCATCTGAGAATTGGGGAGATGTGAAACAACCTCTTAAATATAAACAGTTCAAGGTGAATACGTTAAACAAGGGACTTGCACATCCTTTAAAGACAGCAGAGTGTTTTTACCTGGTTTCAGCTGCCACACTCTAGCCAGGGTTCTGCCTCACCAGATTGCATTATAATTGCTTGTGCTGAGAAGGAAGTTTGTGTGGAGTTGTTGTGGCTCTCTTTGGTTCCTGACCCCCTGACAGATGGATTGCTGTCCAGCTTCATCTCCTGAAGTCTGTTCCCCAAGGAAGTGAAGGATGACCATGTCACAAACATCTTGCCACAAAACTGCTATTAATGGGGATTTCTATTGATATCAGCTAGCACTGATTGTTTTCTCTTTCTCTTGCTCTGCAGCTGCACACTCCACACACTTTATCCAAGGACAAACCGTCCCCCAGTGGCTTTTTAAAGATATTTTTCGATAATACCAGGGACATTCCACCCAAAAAACCAAAGAAAGGAGTCTGATTTCTTTTGACCAGTATGAATAATACTTCAAATTGTTTCATGAAATGGGCCTGGGAAAAAGCCAGTCCAAGGGAAAGAATGTATATATGGAAACAAAATCATA
This sequence comes from Aleadryas rufinucha, assembly GCA_013397815.1. Taxonomy (NCBI): domain Eukaryota; kingdom Metazoa; phylum Chordata; class Aves; order Passeriformes; genus Aleadryas; species Aleadryas rufinucha. The sequence goes on along the minus strand of VZTH01015613.1, from coordinate 856,884 downwards.
ATGGATTGGTAGAATTTTTTGATGTATGTTTTCTGAATAGATAAAAAGCACCCATGTTTTGCCAAAAATGCAGTTAGCAGGACTGTATCTGAAAGGCTCTTTGGAATCATACTGATGGAGTGCAGATCCAGCAAAGAACTCTTATGTCCATTAATATCATGTTATATAAACAACGTTTGTGTGGACACTTTTCCTCTGTCCTTCCAGAAGAGCAGTTTGAGGGAGCAAGTCTCCATGGCTATTTATTAACAAAGATATAGTTGAGAACAAAAAGTAAATGCATACATCTCAGCTGGAATGAGCTATTGGTACTTAAAAGGCAGAGCAGTTGCTGAGTTGGAACTTGTAACTGTATTCACTTGCAAGTAAATAATTTGGGGCTGAAGTGTTCTGCTATGAAAGATGGCTTCTTTACTTCCAGTGTTCTGGAATTTGTAAAAGGAGTATACTTATTTGAAACCTGAATACCAGCATTTTCTTTAGTCTGCTATAATGACTCAGCATTTTATTACCTAATGCTAATATTTAACTACTAATATTTAGAATTCTTAAGTGCGTTCCAGGTGCATCCGATCTGAAAGGAAAGAAGCAATACATAATTGCCTCCACAGAACATTATCTCAAGGGAAAGTCGACAAAACAGTCACAAAACCTTAACATGTTCTTGTCTTGCATTAAGTTCATCCCCTGTAGTGTAATATAAACTAGAAAGGATGAAAGCATGGCTGGTTTTAGTAATGTAAAAGATGTGTCTTGTATATATCTCCTTATTTAACTAATTTCAGTGACAGTTATTTTAAAAAATGGTGAATTTGGTGTCATAGTGGCTTAAGTAAAGTAAAGTTAAATACAACCCAACAACTGCCGTGAAAAAACAGCAAGATGGTTTAATGCTTGAATAATTTATTATTGAATAAATAGGAAAAGTCTAATCCAAATGAATGAGAGGCATAAAAAGACTTTTTACAGGAGTAACTGTTTAGACTTGAGGCAGGGACCACATCAGTTACTTGGACAGGAAAAAGATGTTGCTATTTCAATTCAAATTTATATGTTCTGAATTTTGAATCTGGCCACAGAACCAAAATCCTGATTTTTCTCTTGAGAGATGAAAAGCTACGGCTTGCTTTTATCTGCCACAATATTTTTACATATTCAAATTGCTTCTAAATTTCATCTTTGCTGTTCCACGTTCGTGGTGGTGTTTGTATTATGCATTTTTGGTTCAAGGTTTTCTGAAAGGTGGTTCAAGATATCAAAAAAAAATGGTCTAAGTTTTTAACTTCTTTAAATATGTGACCTTTACTGGGAGAGTACAGTCGTGTCTGAATAATTTTGATAGGAAGATGAATAAAGTGTTTTAGGTGCCCTGGGAAGAGCTGCACACTCTTGGAGGGAGACAAGGGGTATGATCTGAAGCAATTTGTGCCCAGCACCGTTCTATTTCAGTCCTGGTGAGTCTGCGGGTTGTCACTCACGTCTGGGTGCCGCAGCCTCCTGTCACAGATGTGTCAGCCCACATTGCCTCTAACAGCTCTGGCAGAGCGATACTGCAATAATGACTTCACCAGAAACAGCTGTAGGAAGCTGTTAGGAAATGTTATTTATGATGGTGTATGGAATTTGGATTGCTAGTGATTGTATTAAAAACATTTCTGTTTCTCAAGTGATACTGGTTTGTGTAATTGGTATTGATAATGGGAAACATGGCATGACCTTTCTCTGTTGTAAGTGGGCTTCAGCTCTTCTTTTAGCTTTGTTTTCCCATTCCGTATCACAGTTTAACTTGAATAATAAGAAAACAGTCTGAAGCACTGAGTCCTTAGTGCCTTTTTTCTTCATTACTGAGAATTGAGTGGCACTGTGAGAGAGGAGGAGGCTCAGTGTTTGTTTGCTTGCTTTAAATTGGAAGTCCTTGAGCTGTGTCACAGTTGCAGTATTGTTACATTTCATCTCCAGATAAAAGTTTGTGTTCTTGAAATTAACAACAAGTTTCCTACCGGCTGTGGGAATGTTTTCATAGGAAATGAGAGAAGAGCAACAAAGTGTATTAGTGGATCACAGGGTGATTGAGAAAGACAAATTTATTACCTATTCAGCAGGGGATTTCACCAGGAAAGAAGCAGAGTTGCACAAAGAGTTGGTGAGAATTTGTCTTGGGATACTGTCTGTCTCTGGTTGCTCAAGATCAAGCAAAGTGAATTCAAAAAGATGGAGTGTAAAGTGCTGTTCCTTTGAGGTTAAGATGGAATATGCCACAGGGAGGATGGGGGAATGGGAAATGTCAGAGGGAGGGCGACTTAAGGTTTTGAAACGTCACTGAAGTGTAAATTGTGTTGTGCCTCTCATTGAAAATTAAAAGTGGGAACTTTTTGTAAAAGAAAAAGCAACAGTGTTATATGAGATCCACACATTGTGCTGTGATTGGAATATTATGACTATGGAAATGGATTTCCTAGATTTAAAAACTTGAGCCAGAATTCATTATTATTACTCACATGAATTTTCTGCTCATGAACCTGTGAAGTGACTCCAGCTTTTGAGAATATTTTTATACCCTTATATATTTGGTAATGTTTTCAATAAATAGGCTTTAACCTATTCATTTGATCATGAGCTCTTTGATTTGCTCATGTGTTAGTAATTATTTTGCAACATGTAGTTGCTTACTTAAGGAATATGGCTTTTCACTAGATTGAAAGCTTGGAGATACTTTTTTTAAATAGCATTGAGCATAGTCAAAAAAGAAAATTAATATATTCACTGAGTATAGCCAATAATCAGTACTTCTATATGCAGTTATGTGTTTTGGACAATATTCATGTGTTTTGCACAGGGTAACTTTTTTCTCATCATTAGTTCAAGTAGAATAATCCTTTAAGCTTTTTTTAATATATAAATTCTGTCCATCTGCATCAATCAAAAAAAAAAAATCAAGGTCTTCATTAATTTCAGAGAGCTCAAGGTCTGAGAGTTCAGTTTGTATAAATGCTGTGCAAATGAGTAGCCTGGAAGTGGAAGGATTCCATAACTAACTACAGCTGGATAACTCTAAGGGCCCTGCAGTTTGAAGTGAGGTCCTTGGCCATTGAGAGGCACAGCAGCTCCCTCTCCCAAAGGTTACTGCAGCAATGTGCAGCTCTCAGCAGCCTGGATCCATCAGGCCTTTGGGGTGAGTAGGAAATTTTGGAGAGAGCAAGAGAAGAGAGCTATTTTGAGCAGAGGCAGCACAGTGCAAGAGGTCAGCTAAAAATAGCTGTGGAAGGTTAGGACATGCATTTTCACTAAGGGAGGGGTTCATTGGTTCTGCTAAGGAATGCTACTGGAACTCCAGCATGCCAGGTGGCATAAAAACACCTACTGAAGATTTAATCCCTGTCCAAAGGAGTTGATATTTCCAATGTGAGAATAGAAACACAACATATAGATACATTATGCGAGTTACAGCTAATGCAGGAAGAGATTTAAATGCGAAGCATGAATCAATGTGAACAGAGTCGAATTGTAAACAAGGTCAGGCTACAAAACTGCAAATTCCCAGAGGAAACAGAGAAAACTTGCTGTTCTCCCGTATTTAGTATTTCAAGGAAATTATTTCTCTCTAGAATAGAATCAGGTTAATAGAGCTGTGTCTCTTAACAGGAAATTAAGAATCAGAGGATGCTAAATGTGCGTGTAGTGAAGAATTGCTCCTCACTCGCAAGAAGGACCCTGAGGTGCTGGATCGAGTCCAGAGAAGGCAACAGAGCTGGGGAAGGGTCTGGAACACAAGTCTGAGGAGCGTCTGAGGGAGCTGGGGGGGATCATCCTGGAGAAAAGGAGGCTCAGGGGAGACTTTGTCACTCTCTACAGCCACCTGAAAGGAGAGTGTAGTGAGTGGGGATCAGTCTCTTCTCCCAGGTATCAAGTGACTGGTTGAGAGGAAATACCCTTAATTTGCTTCAGGGGAGGTTTAGACTGGATTTTAGGGAAAACTTCTTCTCTGAGAGGGTTGTCAAGCACTGGAACAAGCTGTCCCTGGAAGTGTTTGAGTCACCATCCCTGGAGATTTTTAAGAGATGTGTAGATGTGGCACTCGGGGAGGTGGTTTAGTGGCGGACTGGGCAGTAGTGGGTTTGCTGTCAGACTCGATGATACCCACCCAAGAGACGCCTCTGCTAAACTGAGCAGAGCTCTGCTACCAGGGGAACTGGGAAGGACAAGAATAATTTGTGTGGATGGGGTGGTTTTTCGTTTGGAGAAATTTGGGAAGGGCAGAAATAGTTTGTGTGAATGGGATGTTTTCTGATGGCTTTCACATATGATATGTTTAGTGTTGAACTAATGACTGATGTCTGTGGGAGACCTTGTGCTAAGGTATATAGGCCAGAAGAAGCAGAAACATTAAAGACCTCTGAAGCAAATATTAAGATAAGAATAGAATAAAATTCAGAAATCTATATCTCCTGCACAGAGCTGTACTAAAAGCATCTGAATGTTATGTCCTATGGAAGGTAATGACTTTTAAAAATTATAATCCATCATTTTAAAGTGATCTTAAGGATTATTAATTTTATGGGTTTTTTTCCCACTAAATAAATTTAAATTTGTTTTCATCTAAACACAGTCTTTTAATGGGCTTACTAGCTAACAGTTCCAAAAAAGATGGGAGTTTTTGATAAAGGAGAAAACATATATTTTCAAAATTCCATGTATTTTAACTGTAATTATACCTGTAAATTATTTATCTGGTTAACAGAGGAATGAGCTATAACTATTACAGTAGTGTGACTCTAGGTGCTATCCAGATCAGTTTTGTTAAGAGCATTTTGCTGAGTTTATTTCTTCTTAAACTCTTTGCTGTTTCCTGGCAATGAAATATGGTAGTGTCTTTTTTTTCAGAGAACATGTTAGGCTGATCTAACATGTTGAGGCCTGTGCTGCACTAGCTGTCAGTTCATGTAAAACCATCATGATCCAAGGTCTGCCCATCAGAAGATACTGTAAAAGGGTCTGAAATAACCTCCTCTAAACATTTAATAAAAAAAAAAAAAGGGGGGGGGTGTCTTCCTCCTTACATTCATGGAATAGAAATCCACAGTGGATCCCTTTATGTGTTATGATACAGAATATTAGGCACCCTCAGTGTGGGGCAGATTTCCAGCTGCATGTAAAGAGACAACAGCAGAATTACAGCACATGTCTGTGACAGCTGTGCTGCAGGCAGGAAAAGAATCTGTGAGTTCAGGCACCTTTCCCCTTTTGGGGGAAGCAGAGCTTTCCTTGCCAGTGAAAGCAGCTGGTTACTGAGGCACACAAACTGTGCCAGGGGAGGGATCTCTTACCAGCACTGGCCTGGCTGCTCCACTGTGCTTCCCTGTCAGGCTGACACAAAGAGAAACTGAACTGGAGGAGTTGATACATAAAGGAGAAGTTGATTTGTATCAAAGATATTGATCTCAGCTTTTGCAATCAGGGAACTGTTCAGTGGCAGCTTCTTGACACACCTGCTGAAGTTAATAAATTCAGCATCTTCAGCGCTTTGGCAACAATCAGAAGACAGGCTTGGGCTCTCAGCTGCAGACTGGATCAAGGGAGTTCACTACATGCCTTCTTCCAAATTAGCCTAATAGTGTCAGACTTGACATGTGTATTCCCTTCTGTGCAAGAGGAAAATACAACATAAGGCGCTACTCCTTCAGTGGAAAAGTAGTAACAGGAAGTTGATGCTAAAGGTTACTATAAAAGTTGTAATTTCTCTGTACTCATGCTACTAAAACTTAATTCCACACAAAGTAGGAGCTGGAGAACAAGAGAAGCCAGAAGTGAAAACATTGCTCTGTATTTTAGAGGAATAGGGACACCTCTTGTTTGGGTATTGAGGGATTAGTAGCCAAAAATTCAGCACAATTTCACAGACTGATCCTGTGATTCCATGTGGCGTTGTGGTCAGAGAGACCAAGCTAGTGCTGTCAGCTCAGTCTCTTTGCAGTTGTTTCACATGAGAATTAAGGTGTTGTAGCACATTTGGTTGAAAACCAGCAGATGCACAGCTTTGAATTAGTTTTGGTTTTAGATTCCCTTTTTGGTGCAGTTTATTATCAGAGAATGTTGTGAATATTCTTAGGGGGAACTAAGCAAGAAAACAAGTTTTCTGTGTGAGCCAGGGTCAATGTACTTCAAGTCATAATCTCTAGGCAATAAAGATGGTATTTGAAAAGACTTATGTAAAGTCTCATTGCTCTGAAGTGAAGTTACTGCTCAAGAACGCTGCTCCAGATGCAGCCATACACGAGTGTGTCATGACAGGTTATGATCTAGTTGTTCATGGGAGTGAATGGCAGAGCAGACATTTGTTCCTGGACCAGAAAACTCTGAGAGGAGCTCGTGTGTTATGGTAAATTTCTAGTAATTACTTTGACCCATGCTTGGGCTTCTCTCAGCCTGCTTCTTTGGTGCATTAATCTGCAGGGGAACATGGTTTTACAATGAAGAGGATGAATGTGATTTGGCAAAATAAGGAGTCATTTGTTAAACATTATTCTCAGCAGCGCATCACTCATCTGCATACCTTTTAGACAGAGTGAAAGTGCAACCAATAAAATTTCTAATTTTTTTCTGTTCTTATTAGAAGCACACAAAAGAAGGAAATTTGCCCAGTGATTGTGAAACAGATCACCTAATTCAGAATAGATCCAAGGTGCCTGTTTGCTGCAGGATGGTATGCAACAAACCTTGCTTGGTTTGTGTATGAATCAGAAAAATAAACATTAGGAGCAAACAGCTTAGCAGATGCCCAGGAGCTCATAAAACCTTTCAGTACAATCAGATCCAAAAGAAAATTAAATACTTCAGTGCTTGAGTTACTATACAGCTAAGAAAATATCTGTTGCCTGTGTGCACCCAAATTGTGGTGTTGTTATTCCAGATGTTGGCACATGAAACAGCCTCATTATCGGGAGCAGTGTTTCCAGGAAGAGCCTGGGGAAGGCTGGGCTTGCTTCTCCCCAGTGTTGGCCTGTGTTTTCTTCTAGGAAGAAAAGGCCTGAGAACACTGACATCAAACTAGGTGGAGCTTCCCTAGCTATGATACAGGAAAAATAGAATAATTTTGTTGGCCTGATGTGAATATAATTCTCTTTCCTCTTTAGGTGTACCTTTCTGTTACGAAAGCTACCCTTGTAGCTCTAAGGGATTTGTTGAACCTTTCAAAATGCATGAATTGCTAGGGAAGTATGGGGTGGGTGTCTGCTAGAGTGGTATTTGATAGTGGACTGAGAGTCATTGCTGCTATTCACTGGGTGGTGGGCATGTTTGTGCCACTGGAAAATGTATTTTCCTGCATTTGAGCTATTAATCATCTACTTCTTATGCTGATTGCCAGTATTTGGTTCTGTAACCATATTAAACATGCACAAATATCTCAGAATGAGGAAAGAAGTGTTCTGAATTAAACTTGGTCTTTCAGCTCCTGGAATTCATCCTTTCTTATTTGACTTTCTAATGAAGCTGGGTACACTGAAACTACCTATTGCTGCAGTGTAGCTGACATGGAACACTTCCTAAACTCTGCAGAAATGATCAGGAAAGCAACTGCAGCTCAGCAGCCACACGCCTTATTTCTGCTTTATCCATCTTTCCATCTCCTGTTGCCTCTTATTCCTCTTTTCCACCAGCTGACAAAAGAGCTGAGCAACATAAATGGCTTCCCAAGCTAAGCAGATTTTTTGTCACCCAGAAAATCCACAACTGCTTGAATGTGATGTTTTCTGTGACAGAAGCGCAGCAGAAGTGTTTTAATACACATTTGTAAATATCCAGAGAGAAACTGCTGCAAAACTAAAAGGGAATACACTCACATTTCCTGCATTTAGATGTGCTGGCTTTTTAAGAAGTTCCGAGGCTTGGTGATGAAAAAAACCCAATAAATTAAAATAAGCCTTAAGTGGTGGGTGAATTTTACACAAGTTGTACTAAATCAGAGTTGAAATCCACCAATTGCAAAATAAAATATATAATGAGGAACTATGCATATATCTGACTGGAAAATAACTTGCAAATTTTTTTTTCAACAATTCAGAGAAACTTGGGTAATTTCTATTGGTAAAAAAGTTGCCATTAATTGATGATTTAATCTTATGAAAGTAAATATTCACATGTATCTCTGGTTTAAAAGAAAACAATTTCATTGCTTTATTTTCAAGTATTGGTGGTTTCATCCACTCACTAAACAGTAGGTTCTGCCCATGCTCTGTTTTTTTCCAGCTATTGATGTGTTCATGTAATATCTTAGTCCTTGCTGTGCTCTGTGTGACTTCTGGCTGATCAGATCTTGAGCAAAGTGTGTATTTATGTGTTTTGAGTATGAAGCAATTTCCTTACGTGTCTCTAAATGCCCACTTCAACATTTTAAGTAGAGAGCATTTTCCAAGGGGGATTCAAGTCTTTTAGGAGAGTTTAAAATCCAAGGTATAGATTTGACATTTCAGTAGATTTCTAATGCAGGATATTTTGGAGTGATTATTTATGTCTGTATTGTGTTCATACAGTGAATTTTAACATAATGGTTTTAATGTGAATGCAGGGAATATTTTAAGGATTTTTTTCTTCACTATGAGTAGGGATTTATATTGTTGGTGGATTAATTGAAAAAGGTGGGGGGAAAGAGCAGGCCTACTTTGAGGGCTTTGTCCTTCTACTAAAATCTTATGTTTACAGTCTTGCATGTTTTCCTATATCTAGTTAATAACATGAATGAGGTAAAAGCAGCTTTTCTCTGCTGTGCTCCGCATTTATTCTCAAGCCTGAATTACTGAAGGAAGAGGTAAGGGCATAAGGTGAAAAGCCCAGGGTTGTTATGGGTTGGCTCAGAGGTGGATTGATAATTTTCTGGAGTGTGGAGTAAACATTAAGTAAATGGAAACCTCAGCAGTTGCCAGGGAAGGAGGAGCTCCTCAGAGGAGAATTAAATGACTTGGGAGTAAATTCATTCATTTGTGGTGGTACCACTCTCACCTCAACCAAACATCTCTGTCCCCCAAAACCATCAGGATTTGGCATTCAAAGTTTTTCCTTTTTTATAAAGTAATAAATATATTTAACACTTAAAATTCATTAATTATCAGTATTGTGGAATGTTAGTGTTGACTTTGAAAATCCTCATTTCTATAATCAAAAAGAGACATTTCCAGATGCATTTTTGGTCTTTCTAACCTCAGCATTTTTAAAAACATCCAGTTCAAGGTATTTAGAGACTTTAAACCCCTTGTAATTTATGATCTGCTATAAGGACATCTTTGTTAGCAGGCAATAAGTTCTGAGTAATGAACATTCACTCCCAGGCAGTATTCAAATTTCATTTTGCTGCCACATCTGTGCTTAAGTGTTATAGCTTAGTACACAAAATAATTACATTTGTGGTAGAAACTCTGCAAAGCTTTTTCTTCACATTTTTCTGTTTGCCTGCTTAAGTGATGGTCCTGCTTTCTTGGGGTTAAAAACAGTGTGTGGACATTTGTGACTTTTTGTTATAAAAACCAGGACATCAGAAATAGAGTTGATTGTAGCAGTACTACACAGGAGGTAGATTTCTAGTCTAATTATACTGGGAATATTCTTAATAATTTTAATGTGCCAAGTGCTGCAAAATCTTTCTGAAATGTCCAATTTCAAATCTGCATGCAGGCTATAGAAATACTTTAACCCAGATGTTGAAATATACCAATTTATTATTTAATACTGGTATTGTAACAAGAAACTGAAGCAAAAAAAAAAAAAAAAGGAGATTGAGAACATTGAAGGATCAAAGTATTTTGAGAACTGGGAGACTAAAATGTAATGCTCTTCTCTTGTATTTTGTTATGTTGCTTATACATTCTAACTGTAACCTGGGAAAAATTAAAATGTGCATCAGTTGAAGATCAAATTTTTATCCAGTCAAGCCACCCATTTAGGCAATATCCTTTTACCCAGCTTAAGGGATGTAGACTGCACATGCAGATTTCTGCTTGATTAGCAAAAAAGCCCCATAACACTTTTATTGGTTTGGGTTTTTTTGAGAACAAAATTAACAATTGTTTTGCTGGGGGGAGGGTTTGTGGTGTGGTGTTTCTGTTTGCTTGGGTTTCCCTTTTTATAAGAGCTCCATTTATTTTAACAGGTATGGAGAAGTACAGCTCGGGTAGATGCTCTCTCCAGGAAACAGCAACTCACTCGAGGTGTGTGCTGGGCACAGGTTTAAACAGTGAGGATTTTATGGAGAAATTGGACACAAACAGCAGAACAGGAGTCTCTCAGAGTAGTCCAAGACTGAAGTCTACTAAATGTGAGTGGTGTTTAATTTTTTTCAAAGCGTCAAATGCATTGGTTATAACATACACCTGATAAGGAATGGCAGAGAGGAAAGTGAGGTTTCTGTAGGATCACATATTTATTGCAGAGGCTTGGCAGTTAGGATGTGGAATGGAATGGGAATGACAAAATTCAGTCAGGTTTCCTGGAATTCCTATTGTGATGAAGTCCAAGCTTCCATGATGCCCAGCCTCAGTAAAGTTTTATTTGAGCTGAGACCTTTACCATGGATTATTCTTTTCCTTATTTATAATGCACTTTTTGTTCCAAATAAAATGTAATTTATTTTTTTTTTTAGTTTTCAAATGCTCTACTGTAAATTCTCTTTTGCATCACTGCTGCAATATGGGGCCAGCACAGTTTCTGCAATGACTGTAATAGCGTAATAAGGGGAAAGAAATAGGTGAAACTGTGCAAAGTGTTAAAGGAAGTGAAGAGAAATAGCTCTCATGGGGAGGGGTTATTGGAAGGAGAACATTCTTTTCCAAGGAGTTATCTCTGGCTCATTGCAGATAACCTTTTGCTTTGACAATACGAAAGGAGCTTTGTGTCCCACAGGCAGCACTGTGCTCTGAGAGCTTTTCTGAGCTCAGAGGCTGCTGAGATGCTCTCAGTACACAAGTTAATGATATTTTTGTTTAGACTGGAATGGAAGGACAAGGTAGAAAGCCCTTCTCAAGGGTTTCAAGGAGAAGCATGCAGGAGCAGGGAAGCTCCTCCTTGGTGGGTGCTCCTTAGTGGCATCACTGCTCCTTAGTGGCATCACCTTAGTGGCATCACTGCTCCTTAGTGGCATCACCTAAGGAAGCAGTGATGCCTTGGCTTTACCTTTCCAGCATTCCCACAGAACAAGCCCATTTAAAATGCCAATGATATGGACCAAATAAAAATCTGGAAGTCTCCCTACCTGACAATTGATTTATCTGCTGTTGATTTGTATGCGTGGCGCATTTGAGCTACAGACTTCATTTTCTTGTGCTGTCTGTGGAGGGCAAATAAACATTCCTCTCAAAAGCCTCTGAGTTCATAGGTCCTAGTAATAAATGATTTTGTTGGACTGATAATAGGCCATTATGATGAGCATTGCTCAGCTTACCAGCTCCCACTCCTTGGCAAAGGCTCTGTGTAATTCTTTCTGTCCCTTGTATCATTGGAATATTGAACTGCAAATTGACCCGTGTCAAAAGCCATCTCACTCAGGACCCTGCTTCTCTGGGACTGTATCTGCTGCTTAGATCTCTTCTGCTTTTCTGGCAAGCCCATGTCACACCTTTTTGGTGTCAGCTGGAGTAAGGCTCCATTAGCGAAGCTGAAAGCTCTCTCATCTGTCTGCCCCTCTGGACTGCAAAAAGCTTGGCTCTGATCAGCTTCTTTAGCAGTTGGTTTCCTTGTTTAGTATTGGTGGAGATCTGTGTTTGTTTTGCTGAAACTTGAGAGGAAATGGTGAATGTGGCTGTTGAGGAAATCACAGGTGGCTGTGACAAATATGAAGAACAGGTCAAAATTTTTATATATTCATCACTTAGACTCAATTCTCATTTAATTTAGAGGACATTTCTTCCAAAATCTTAAGATCTACCACCCTGGATTCCATTTAATAAAAAATGAAGAGGCTGTAAGTTAGAAGAGCTGATGGTGATTTTACTGAGAAGGACTAAGTTTAGGGAGTTTAAAAGAGTTTAAAGCTTTTGCATTAGCCATTGAAACTACACCTCCTGAACTGCAGCACAAGTTGGTTTTTTCCTTTGAAGTCCCATGACTGAGTTTGGAGGGGAAAAAAGAAAAGTATGATGAAAACTACAGTTTTCAGAGGCTTTTTAGGTGGGAAAAAAGGTGGAAACTGTTCTTTGACAAAGCAGCAGAGTGGCTGATCTGAGTGCTGCACCTGCCTTCCTGCATATTCATGGGACTAAGGTTTGTACCTCCCCATCATGTCATTGGTGCTAAGCAAGCTAAGGAAGGAGGCAGCTGATGCTGTGTGCAGCTGTGCTCTGAAATCACACATTTGTCACCTCACCAGCACTTGAATACTTCCTTTACTCCAAAAGCTTGGCTCCCAGCTCAGTGGTTCTAAGTTGGAAATAATATATTGCCCGTTATAATGAAGGTGAAACTTGAACACTCGAGCTAAACAATAAAAATGTGAGGATCAGCCTGAGTTCTGGGCTCACTAACACTCAAATCTAGTCTGGTCCTTGAGCAGCAACCTGAAAACTGGCTGCTGTTTAAAACAGTTTGTGTGCTCTGCTTTGACAGAACCTGGGAGCAATCCTCAAGTGTGCATCTCTGTTCCCATCTCAGATGTGGTGACTGGGTTGCATCCTATTCTGTGGTGTCACACTACAGATGTAAATATTTATCTTTTTAAAAAATTGTCATGAGACTATTGTCTATCAGTGACCCTGCATTTCAGCTTTTGGGATGTCACTGCACAGATTTTGTAACCCAGCTAATTGAATTGTTTGTTTTTAGAGATTATTTGGATGGAGGAAAACAAGGTGCTTATTTGATGTATAGAGATGAACAAAGCAATATGAATTATCATTTGAATCCTAGTCATTTTATCCTTATAAAAATTAAAAGCTGGATTCTAGTAAGCACAAATTGCTTTCATAGATATTTAATTAGCTTAGGAAAACTGGCAAATTGGAAATAAACTACTTTGGTCCTTGTAGCACTTGTGAATATTTCAGAAGCATAAAGACTAACAGAGTGCTGGTGCTGGTGCCAAATGTGTTTGAGCCAAGCACAGCTCAAATTCATAATGAGAGCTCTCCAAGCTGCCCAACTTGTTCCTTTTCACATCCTTTGACATTTTTCTGGCTTGCCTTTGTTCTTGCGTGCAAGTTTTCTGTGCAGTCTTTAAAATTGTCAGTCTCACGCTGCTGGCAGAGTAAATGTCGTGCTTGCAGAGTTACAGTTCAACCAAAACATTTGGACAAATAGAAATCACGCCCCGACCTTGTGCAGCTTCTCTGCAGAAAGCTAAATTTTCTCCCAGAGGACAGAATAATAAACTAATATGGATCCTGCCACATATTGATTCCCAGCAGCTGGGACTGGAACCCAGCAGGAGAAAATTATTATTGAAAGATTATTTTAATTATTTCTTTTTTTTATGTATGAAAATGCCATAGGAGAAGAGGGAATTACAAAATTATGTACATATAAATTGCAATCAAATTTTTTTTTTTAGCAAGAATTCTTATTTAATGTATTATAAATGTATCTATGCCATAGCTATCATGCTTCCTTCAAGAGACCTGACCCTGAGTTTGTAGTGGTGGTGTTGGTATGCACCCTATTTTCTTTCAGCTGAATTTAAAATTTATTTTATTGTGACTTATACTTAATGTATTTAGCTATTTTTGTTGTTGTTGTTTTTTTGGTTTTGTGTGTTTTGGTTTTTTTTTTTTACCTGAAGTTTCAATTTTTCAAATGGGATTTAGAGAAAAAAACTAAGTGAACTTCAGGATTTTCTTGACATTGTCCTTAAATGAGTCTAAATGGTGCCATGACCAACATTAAAGATTTTCATTTTGATCTGTTTTGTGGATGGGCATTAACGAAAAAAATCTTCAGGTGCAGTTTGGAAGTATGATACATACATGTAATGATCACAATTATTAAGCAATTTAAAATAAGTGAGGTTTTTTAACAGTATTCCTGTGGACAGTGTCTTTCTAAAATACAAATCTGGGCTTGAGCTACTAAGTAAGACGCTCAAATTAAAACATGTCATATATCTGTATATATCTATATACAAAATAACTGGCATATCCAAGAGCTACCTAATACTACTGTTTTCCCTGTCTGTTGTTAGTGCCTTCCAATAAGTCAATAACAGTTCTTCAGTACTGAATTTGAACCATCAGTTTGGCCCTCCTGACTGCCGTGATTCTTTAAGAAACTACCATTTCTAGATCATTATTTTTAAAATTATATTTGATGTTTGGTGTGGGACATTATTTGAAAGAGAAATGATATTAGGAATGCTGGTATGAATCTTGGACTTCCCGAAACATGAAAAGTCATCTCGTCTCATCCTTGCTAGCCTGAATAAACTCTGGCTAAATAACAAAATTTGCTTTGTGAATTGCAAAAAAGCTTTGTAATTTTTTGTGAATTTGGGCATTGTTCACCAGGTGACTGAACTAGAGTTCACTTAATTGATTTTTGCTCCCACATTTATGGTGGAAGCTTACTGTTTTCTGTGGTTTTTTTCTGCTTAGACTATGAAAGTATTTAATTGGATTTACTGCTTGGCTCTAGATGAGGGGTTCTTGCTGTAAGTCATCTGTCTAGACCAGTACCTTTGAAATTTTCCTCCACTAAGCTGAATTCCCCAGGCTTCCTATCATATACCTTCACAAGCCCTTGGATGTGACACAGTTTGCAGTATTGGTTCCCAGAGCTGGAAGTCCCACTTTTGCTCTTGGAGAGACAGCCCTAACTTGATCCATGGCATTGTTCTAACCGAACCCGAGAGGGGTGTTCCTTCAGTGAAGTGCTCAGGTTCAGTGCAGGATGTGTCCCTGGCTGGACACACTCACTCTGTAAATGTACAGAAAAGCAGCTTTCAGAGAAGCCTTAAAGGGCTCTTTCAGTGGCTCTGGCAGGACTTCACCATTTGTGCTGGAAGAAGCAATCACATGCAAAATTCATAGGAGCTTCTTGTCAGAAGCAATGCTGTATAACCTGCTGTTTCTGCACAGATTTATTGTTGAAGCTGACTTTTAGGTAGCTGTAAATTCCAGTGATCTTTAGCCTGTCTGGATAAATGACTCAGGAACAAGAAGTTTTATTTGCATCACATCCTCCCCCCGCACACTGCTGAGCGTTGCCATCAGAGTTGCCCAATTCCTTGTGTCCCTTTGGGCCCAGCAGCACAAGGAGGCAGCTGATCCTGGAAGATGAAGCGCACAGACCCTCTGTGGATGGCTGCTTTTCCTTTCACTGGTGTGAACTTCCTCCCACTCAAAGTCCCATTCACTCACCTCCCTCCCCCATAACTACTTGATGGCAGAATCTCATTAATGTGGGGTCTTGTTCATCTTTTTAGAACCATATCCTTATCTTTTTATCATCTATTAGAAGTTTTTTGGGTTTTTTTGATCAATACAGAAAATTAGCAGCAATGGACTTCTAAGACTATAGGGTTTGAGCAGTTCTTTACAGCACATCAGATATAGGAAAAGAGGAAAAGCTACTAGTTTTTGTAAGAAACAAAACTAGTAGCTTTTTATATGTCACACTTTTAATTAATGGCTTAAAAACAAAGCTACTGAAGTGAATAATTTACATTTAGATATCAGATTAGACTTCAACAAATCAATAGAAAGTTTGTATCTTTCTGTATTAAAGATTGATTATTTTCCTCTGGCATTTGCAAAGAGGCAGTATTTTGGGAAAAATCTTAACTGAGGAGAATGAGAAGTAATGCAGATCTGAATTTTAATACTGCAGTTCAGAACTATATCCTCTTTCACGTTATAGTGGAGCACTTTTAAACGTCTGATGTTCCATTCAATTAAAAGTCAGCACAACTAAAAAATGAATGAAGAATGCATGAAGAAAAAAATTAAGAAAGATGTTTTTATATGCAGCCTAGTGTAAAAAAGCCCTACACTTTATAAAGCTCTATGACACCTATTAACTTTAAGACTAAATGATTATTTAGAAGGATTTCTCTTGAATGTTTGGGGGGACAAAACAGTTTAGTTTATTGATAATGAACCTCACATTACAGAGATTTAATCTGGCAAACTCTGCTCTTGCTTATTTTCTGAAGATGTCAGAAATTTCTGTAATTATCTTGATTTCAAACCTACTTTAATGTAAGTATTTCCTGTTATTGATTTCTATTCTTGATGGGAAGGATGAGTGAAAATAATTTGAAAGAGCTTTTGATTAATTACTATGTAGTTGTGCTATGTACTTTGTACAAATAGACTGTCTTGCTCCTCGAGCTCTTCAGATTTGAAAAGTGCCAGTCAAATATTATTGAATTATATTTAAATATTAAATAATGTAATGTAATCATCAAAAATCCATGCAGAACGGTTGATCACTGGTAGATATATTATTTACCTGTGACTCATATTTCCTATCGCTCTTTTAAAGCAGTCGACAGTGAAGATTCAGGAATCAGAAATGATAGGACCATATTATTTTGTAAGGCTTGATTTCAATCCAAAAATTAGGGGTTTAAGGTGTAGCAATTCGACTTAGCTCTAATGATGGTAAAATTTCCTGCTCCTTATAAAGATTTAAACACATATGAGCTTGAGCACTATGATATCTCTTGGATGCAACTGTGCTTTTCCTACTGAGTCAATGTAGTCACTGAGAAGCAGAATTAGTCAGGGAAATGCTCAGTATGGGGCCAGAGAATTTGTTGTTACTTAATCTGCTTTAGTGCAAGTAAGAAACAGACCACACCCTGTCAGGGCACCTTTTGTCGGTGCCGTTTTTCAGCACCGTTGGAGTTCTTATTAAAGAGATGGGACTATCGCAGTTATACACGATTTATTACTTAAAACAACAAACAAGGTTGTTTTTAAGAGGTAAGATTTGTACCAAGATTTGTAACAAGAAAGATTTGTAACAAGTCGCCATAATGAAGGATAGTCACGAGTTTCAAGGTTACATGGCAATTTATAACTTTCTAATCCAATGAGCAATTAAAACGAAACTTTGTTTTGACTTTATGACCTATCTATCACCTGTAGTACTTTTTAGCTGCAATGCGGCTGTTTGTCAACCAATTATTTGCTGGGTCACGTACACACATGTACTTCTATTATAACATCTAAATTCTTAACTTAAAGTCACATTACTATACTTAAATCCCTTCGCCATAACACCCAATACCAATACCCAATACAATATATACTTATAAGTAAGTATATATTCTTACTTATATATAAGCATAACTATAACTATAGTTAACTATAGAAACAAAGGTTTGTAATTCTCTTGCTTGAGGTCTATATATCTTTGCCATTACACCAGCTCAAGTTTCTTCCAGGGTTGTAAATCAAACCCACCATTGACTGCAGAAGTTTTTGCTCCTCTGTTTCCCACAACACCCCTTGCCCAGTGTAGGATGGGCTGGAAGGATCTGCTGCTGCAATAGGTAAGAGTGTGGAGGTGGCCTAGCCCAGGCTGTTTTAAGCCAGTCTCAGGGTGAGCTGGTTGCTGTGATATCCTCTGCAGGGTGCTTGTTGTGAGTTTCAGAGTGGGCACTGCATGAATTGCAGAAGGAATTATTCCTGGCATTCACAGAGGAGACCATGCAGGTCACCCATGAAACCATTCATTTATCATCGTGAGGTCTAAGGCAGTGCTGGCTGCACTTGAAGACAAGGCATAAAACTTAGTCGCTCTCATACACGTGCTTATAAAATGGTCTTTTACTTTTTTAACCTGTTGTCCTCATTCTGCAAACCAGTCGATAGCCAGGCTTCTGTATGGGACGTGGTGGCCAAAGTACACATTGGGGATCATGTGTACCATGTTTTAAGAGATCACTGAATATATCAGTAATGCTAAGGGTGTTTATTGTATGGATTTTTTTTTAACTCTTCCATTGTTGAGGCTGTGGCGGGTTCCATTTATCTTTTCTACCATGTGGGGATTTCAAGAATGAGAAATCTTGTGTTATTAGAACTTCTTATAAGCAATATGGATAGTTGTTTTGTTTTCTTTGCATAACACAACTTCCAGCAGCAACTTCTGTGGTTTTTTGGGGTTTTTTTTGTTTTTTTTGAAGCCTGAATCTAATAATAATAAACTGACAAATGTATTTAAAAGCAAGCAGCTAGAATAGCAATACAGTTGCTCAAATTCTATTTTCCACATCAAATTTATACATTGTGAGTCACTTAGGTTGCTATCCACTGGTGGCTGTTTGAAGTGGATCAACTTGTTGTTCTTAGGAATTACTGCTTTCTTAACCAAAGTAGAAAAAATAGAAAATCTGAGAGAGATGGGATTCTGAGATAAGTAGGTCGTGTATTATTTTATACAGACTTGAAAGCCCAGTGTTACACTCTTTCCAAAGCGTACCTCTACAGAACGCTACAAAATGGAATCCAGTGTGGAATTCGGCACAACAAAATGAAAGTGGATTCCAGAACAGGTTGTGTCACTGTTCCAAACACACAAAATCTTGGCAGCAGCCTGGGGTTAGGATACAAATTGTAATGACAGCCACTTGAGTGGAACTGCTAAGATGAAAACCAAAGCCTGTGAGATTGTAATTATGGAAATTGGCAAACTGTGAGATCAGAAATAAGCTACTGTGACTCCCCAGTATCCATGGAATGGTTTAGAAAAACGTGCTCTGGAAATACTTCAATATTCTGTGTCTTATTTAAAAACAGCTTTCTTTGAATCTGAAAAATTTATTTTACATATGGAAGCACAGGACCAAAGCACATGGAGATGCCACACCTGGTTTTTGTTCTGTTACTTTACATGAAGTTAGAAAGTTCTCTTGAGCTTCTGAGCAGTCTCAAAGAAATAAGATGTCAGGAGTCTGATGCTGCATGGTGACTCTGGTGACATCAGTCTCTGGCAGTGCTTAATATCTGAGGGAGAGAGGCCAGCTGAGAGAGAGAGGCTGGGACTCCATGACAAGGGAAGCAAGTAGCGAAATGAGCATCTCATCTCCATGGTGCATTCTGGAGTTCGTGTAGGCTTTTTTGTGGGCCAAAATCAGTTTGGTTGGAAGTGCTGGAAGAGCCAAAACTGGCTCTTCCAGCTGAGCATTACATGGTGGCTGTCAGCCCATCCCACCTTGTTCAGATGGGTGCTGCTTACAGGCTGCCTGTGGGTAGCCTTATTCCTCCCACCAGCTGGACAGAAGCTGCTGTTGCCTTCATTGGCTACACAATTGTGTACAAATACGGCAGGCACTCACAGAAAATACTCTGCTGCTTCCCCCAAAGCCGTACACCAGAAGGGCTCTTCTGGTCCACGACAACCAGAACAAACTCACAGGTTTGTTCTGTTTGTTCTTCATTTTACAAAACCCTATTTCCAAAGGCAGGAGGAGAGGAGACCATCTTTTCGAGTGCATTCATGGTGCGTCGCCTGCCCTGCTCTGGGCAAGGAGAGTCTGCACCTCTCCTGCCATGTACTGAGTTGGGAGAACGAGCAAAGCACAGGTCATTGTTACAGTGGAGGCTTATGTGAAAGCTGTGGCCTACAGCAGTCCTGCTGTAAAGTTTTAGGTTAATGTGGCAAAGAAAAACAGATAAATTTGTAAAAACTTGGCATCCTTTGTAACCTAGGGACAAGAATTAAAGTCACTGGTTATCAGGCTGCTGAGTGGATGTCAGGAAATCTGAAACTACTCAGGGGCTGATGTGACTGCCAAGGCCATGGGCATGTGCCACCCACCTAAACCAGAACAGACAAACCCAGACAGGGCAGATGCCTGAGTTGGTGATGGAAATCCATGGGCAGCCCTGGGCCACCAGCCAAGCCCCAGGGATTCAGGATGGGTCAGAAGTGGCTGGCTCCCATTACTGTGGGTCAGTGGTATGCGGGTTTAAACTGGTCTGGAGGGGCAGAAGCTTTCATTGGTAGGCCTATAGTGTGTGTGTGTGATAGAAATCACTGGCTGCTTCCACATTATCATGGTTAATAATGACAATGATAAAACAGTAATGGCATCAATGCAGCATTTATTGTTACACAAATACTTGATTTCACTCTAGAGTTGCTTGTTGTATATATTTCTTAAGATACATTTTCAACATAACCGAAAACTGCATGCTGTTTGCATTTTTCCTGTGAAAAGTGATGATAAGAGCAGGATAACGGGCCAGATGACCTTCAAAAGTCTCTTTCAACATGACTGATTCTGATTTTTTTTTTGGTACAGCTTTTCTTTGACTATATGTTCATTTGAACTCTCAGTAGTATGGTGACTGTATATTGTTTTGCAAGCAATAGACCTCATGTTTTGTGAAGACCTCTGAGAGAAAGGACACAAATTGAAATGACCATGAAATGGATTAGAAGTGGATCAATTTTTTTCTGGGTTTTGACATACTTTTTAGTGCCGCTAGCATGAGAGCGATGGCTGCTTCTAGTAACTGTCAAGGGCCCAGGTTCTCTTAGAGTCACTTTGAGAGACTCGCTTTGACCTCAAAGACTGAAACTCTCAGGGAAGAAAAAAATGTAATTTGGTCTTCAGTTTTATACTCATTAGCCAAGAGTGAATCCTCCCAAAGCAATTTATGAAAGATAATGAAACAACTTAATTTGCCATCAAGATGCTTCAATTTGCATTCTTCTCAGTTGCATTCAGTCGCAATAAAATTGGATCATTATTTATCTCTAATTTTAATTCTTAAACTAAATTGTTTACGAGAAGGAATTTTTACTGTCTCTCTCTCTAACAACAATCTATTAAGCACAGCCTAAACACTGAAAATAAATCAAAACCAAATTGAGACTCTTGCTAACTTATTGAACTTGTGGTTTTTCCATATAGCTCTTCTTATGCAAGGCAAAGAGAGTCAATTATTTGCAGTTAATTGTATGCCACTGAAAGAATTTAACCTCCTATGAGCCCCAGAGTGGGGATACACTGTATGTGGAGGGCTTGTACCTGGTGGGACAGTGAGGCTTGGCTCATTCTAATGGGTTGTACTTGATAATCTAAAGGCAAGGACAGCAGAGATTGTTCAGACACCTGGACTGAGAGGGGAAAAAATGAATGTTATGATGGCACAGTGGATTGTGAGTGGGCTATGGAAGGTGGTGGGGACAAGCCCTCTCCTGTACTTTTCTGTACTTTTCTTCTGCAAGTAACTGCATGTTTTGCCCAAGTCTTAAGTCCAGTCATATCTGGGCTTGCAACTTAGTGCTAAACTCTCTGTCTTTTTGCAGTTTTATTCCTGCTAAATGTTTTACCTGGATATTTGACTAGGTAGAACTGTAGCTGATAAGGAATATGTAGGCTGCTTTGTCAGCCTGTTGCTGCTTTGTGATGATGTGTGTGAGACATTAAACTTATGCCAAAATTCAAGGAGCTGCTCTGCAGTGAAAATTTTTTTAACTGTGCAGCAGCAATTGTACAGCTTTTCTCCTGACAGTGGATAAGGTGCAAGGAAAAAGGGCTTGTGGTACCCAGTTCCAGAATGTAAATACTGGTTTAATGTAAATCCCTGATGTAGGCTTACTGGGCACAATACAGATGTTTTTATAGATAAATGTATCTAACAGCATGTTAGATAATTAAAGTTTAATAATTAAAGGTTTAGAGTATTAAATACAAGTGGTTGCAAAGTTCACAATGTAGAAGCCTTTAACATATTAAAAAAAGAACAAAGCAAGAACACAATCCTACTCCTGAAAAAATCTAAATACAAATCCCCTTACAAGTTCAGTTAAATTAAAGGAATATATGGATTAACATTCTGAAAACTGTGAATATGTGAGTCAGAGTGGGGTGCTTTACATATCCACAGTAGATGTACCATTCATAAAGATGGGATTCCCAGAATACAGCAGTACAGGAATTAGTACTTTAGGATTATACGTGGTAGTTGCCAACCTCAATGGGGTTGAAATGTTAGCCTGCAGAGCCAGCAGTAAATCTGCTGCATTTCTGTACTTGACTGCCCAAGACAATTATGTTCTACAAAATAAAATATGTTTAGGAAAAGGAGATGAGGGAGATAAAGTTTAGAACTTGCTGGTGTTGGAAGTCTGTTTCTGAAGTCTTATATTGCCTTTTGTGTAATTGATAAGTTAGACTGTCAGAACCATAATGTGATATGATCACTGTTATTTTAGTTACATTGAATTAGCCTTTTGAAAGAGAGCTGCAGTGAATAAATGTAGATTAATGCTAAGAAATATTTTATGACAGTAAAATTCATATATTCTGCATAATTTCCTCATTTTCATTAGTCAAGTTATGTACTCTATTGGAGCACAGTATTATAACCAAGGAAATATAAACAGATTTATCTGCTGCAGATTAATGTTTAAACATACTGGTGATCCATGTGCCTACAAACCTACATTAATAAAAATAAGCACTCAGCTATTACTAAACTAAATATTATTAATATAAAAAGTAAACTGAATCCTAAAAATATTAGAAGTAGATATGAAAAATGATATGCATGTTTTATAATCAAATCTCATTCGACATTGTTTTAAATCAACCTATTTTGTACACTTGCACTGTCTTCCTCATTTCTCTTGCTCTCAGTATTTATCTTCCTCTGGACACAAACTTGTTGGAGAAAAAGCTGTGGTTTTTTGGGGTTTTTTTTGTCACTGCAAACAACTGCAAAACACACTGTTTCAAGTGTGGAGAAAATGGAAGCATTGAAATCATAGCTCCATTCTGTTTATTCTGTTTTGTTTTAGACAAGTGTACCAAGAGAGAGCAAAGAGCTCTCCAAGGCTTTTAAAGCCCCACGGAAATAGTGATTTAGAACAGGAGTTCAGCATGAGCCATGATTCTTGTTCTGCAAATGCAAATCAAGTAAAGCTTTTAATCTGCAGCTGTTCATTCCTTTGAAAACTTCTTCCTCTCAATTCACAAAAATGGGTATTATCAATGAAGGAGTACAGGATCCTAATGGATGATTAATTTTAAGCAGAACTTGATGAAGATGAAAGAAACAGGTTCTTATGCTGAATATGAAGCAGCAGCATTATGTTTATACTTTGTTGCTTCAGTTCAAGTGTTGAGTATGGTATTTATGATAAATATTTGGTCATAAATTCCTTCTTCTAATCCTCACCTAAAAATTGAGCATATGTGCACCTTGGCAGGTCCTGTGCAGATCAGGCTTTGTTAAAAGAAAGTGAAATTACACAGGGAATAGGTGCTAGTAAGTAATTACACCCATTAGCCTAAAGGACACCTGACTTTATCTCCTCCTCAACTGTTTTCCTAGAGAGGCAAAATGATTGTCTCATAACTACCTGATTTGCATTGTCATATCTTATTACTTGACCAATTTAACAACATGCAGGGCAAATGTACCACAAAGCCAAAGCTCTCAATGTTAATTAGTCAAAAGTAGATAAGGAAAAGAACATTTTAAGGCTGAAGGAATTTCTGTCTCAGAAGGGAAGCACCATTCTACAGAAATGGGATATTTTTTCTTTAGGAAGCATTTGAAAATCTCTGTATTACAGAAAGAAATATTGACTTTTCACTGACTTTGTGCAGGCATTTATGTTTCCTCTAGCTCCTTAAAATCTCTAATAATCATTTCTGTGGCAAGATCCATTTTTATACTTCACTGCAACCGCCTCTGGTAACGATCAGGTACTTTCATGGTACTGATAAGCACAGCAGAAGATAGTACTGTGAAAATGAATGTATGTGAGTACACTAACATGCAATTTTTTTTGCCTATGACCATAGTCATCTATCTTAAAATACATAAACAAAGTACTAAATTAGGACCATAGTGCCTAAAGAATTTTTGCTGTTCAAAGGAAAAAGTTACTTCTAGTTAGTTATCCAGCTCACTTAATACTGGCCTTTGTTTCGAGAGTTGCCTACATAGTGTTTCTTGAATCTGTTATTATTATGCATATTTTTCAGAGCTTGATTTTTGCCTGAAATAGAACTAATCTATCTGTGAGTAATCTGGATTTGAAACAAAGAAATTGCTGGGTATTTTGTTGGGGTTTTGTTTGTTTGTTTGTTTTTTAATCTGGTGAGTAAATGGAATTCTTTGCTAAGCTCCTAAACTAAAATTTTATTTTCTTTTTTTAAAATTTGAGTGATTTATATACCTTTCTGATGTGGGGTTTGCATACGGTTATTATTAACGTCTCACATTTTCATGCCTTGGTTCACTTGGCATGTTTAGGGGAAGGTTTTTTGATTCACTCTGGGCGGTGCACAGGAGAAACAACTAAATTCTCAGGAGGAGCAATAACAAACTTCCTGAATGTTACAAAACCACTGCTAAGGTGCTCTCATTGTTAACTTGTGGATACATCTTGCAATACATCAACGCAAACAGTTTTTGTTATCAAGACATTAAAATCAAAGAGGTCATGCATAATTAAACATGACCTTGTATGAACTGTCCCAGGATGTGCTGAAACAAGGATGAATGCTCCTAGTTTAAAATAAAAATATATTGGAAACTAGAATAGAGGCACTATGAATCTCAACAATTTGTCAGTTGACTTTCACATGAGTCTTCTATGTGGCAACTAAACTGACAGCTAATATAAAGGTAAAGAATTGTCCAGCTTTGCAAAGAAGTGGTTAAATAGTTGCAGAGGGAAAATAAAGCAAAAAAAAAACCTTTCAAAAATATTTTGATGACTGCAGACTTAGATATTTGTGAAAGCAGAAGAATACAATAAGTTAATTTGGCTACTAAAAAGCCTGTCAATGGGTTCCTGTTTTATAGGAATTACTGTGATGAATTGAAAAGTTAGAAGATCTCTCCATTAGTTTCAGCATGATCTGGTCAGCAAAACTGTCATCCTTTGAATATGAAATGAACATTTTTACATGAACATGTTTGCATCACAAAAGCAGCAGAAGCAGAGACATCTATCAAATATTTTGTAAACATATTATTTAACATTTCCAAGCTCAAGGAATTTAAAGTGAATATTATATTTGTAAGAGACTGTGAATTAATCTTTAATTCTGCTGTGGAAAGGTGATGATAATTAAGCCAGGTATGCCATGGCCATCCAAAGATCCTGTGGAGGGTACAAGTGACAGCCAAGTGTCTCTTGTACATTTCTGAGAGGGGCAGTTTAGGGTATATGAGGTATCACTAGATTTAAAGCACTTCATGTCACAGGACCATATGACAATTGGACAGAAAAGGAAAGATTTAGACCTGAGATTAGAGAGATCGGGCAAATTATTTTGCAAAGAACTAAAAAAATTTACCTGCTTTTCAAGCAAGATTTGGAGGTTCCATTTTACTTTTCTGAACTTGATAAATATAATAAAGTACCCTGTGTCATAATCTCAGTCCAACTCAATTAATTTGGAACCACTGATCTTATGGAGCTATGACAATACTTATAAAAATTCTGGGCTTCTCTTCCAGTTAAACAGGTAGATATCCATGCTATGCCAAATGACAGGTGTTTTTTTATGCAAGCTGTGAGTGATCCATTTTCATACACCATGTAAAAGGTGCACACTTTTCTCATCTTCCTGAACACCAGTATCCGATATGTTGGTGTGTATTTAATAACTTCAAAAGCATTTTAATCTTGTGCTCTTGTTTTCCTTGCTGATTATCAATGTAGAGCCATATGAGTAAACATAGCTTTGGAAGAGTATATTTTCTGTCAAAGGTAATTTAGAAATGCTTTTACAAGAACCTTTATCAGATGGTTTCTGCAGGTGGCCAAAAGGACAAGAACAGTCTCAGTGTGTGCTAGATAATAGAATCACTGTGTGGCATTAGACACAGGATTGTTTCTCCATTGCACTCAATCCTAATACCTGTAGCCATAGCATATCTGGTTAGATTCTGACTGCCAGCGCTGGGGTGTTTTTGCTAAATTATTATGACACTGTTGAGGTACTGACTGGAGTTGTTTCAGAGAGGAAAGGCAGGCCAGAGGTTTTTTCCAAAGTCTTCAGTAATATCAGGCCTTAGATCCATACTTGGAAGTTTTCTTAGTTGCTGTGACAAAGTACTGCCATGCATTCCCATAGGATGATTGTCAGAGTAGGGAAAGGTTTTCAACATCCACTTTTAGAAGGGTGAATTATTGAACCCAACTCTAACCAACTGAAGCAAATACTCCTGGGAAAAAATCCTGTTGATTTAGACTTTTATTTTACTTAACTGAAACAGTTTTTTATCAACATCTTGTCCACATGAAAGCCAATGTTTTTGAATTCATGGGGAAGTCAACTGACTTTAGCATGAGTATTAATATTTGTGATTCTTATTGATAGAAGGAGGTGACAGGTTCAGTGTCTGGATTCCTCTGACTTTGAGGTTTGCCGAGAAACTAAAAGTATTGATTCTTGGGAGGAGTGTGTGCAATTAATGGAATTCTATGCTGTTAAATTAATTGCAGAATTAATAGTGGCTATGACAGAGTCCAGGAATCCATTGTATATAACCAAACACTGATTAAAAGGGGTGGGGAAAAAAGGTGTTCCCTTGTGGCTTTAGCTTTTTGCTGCAGAGCTGCATTGCAAACCATCTTCAAACAGAAAGAGATCCATAACATAATGACAAGACATACTTGATTCCTTGGATTTGTTCAACCTTGATAAGATCCCTAAGTGTTTTGATTCGGTAGCACTAGACTGTATTCCATATTTTTGTGGATTATTTAATTGCATTTAATTCCTAGAAATCAGAGTATTGAACTAATAACTTTATATACATGTAAATATACAAATAGGAGGCTGTTTGGTGTTTTGGGTTTCAAGTGATTAGTCTTGAGCAATCTTAATTCCTTGGCTTAATAAAATAAAAGCTTCATTAAACAAGTCACAATATATTTACAGGTCAATACCACACTCAGCAGTGGTATATCCTTTCTGTATTTCAATGTTCTTATGTTACTGCATCAGACCTTCTAGGGAAGGACTGGTTTTGTGCTAAAGCAAATAAATTCATTTATGCTATGGAAAAAACGCCATCTAACAGCAAATCAAGTTGTGAAATGGAGCAAAAGCAAATACAGACAATGGAGAAGGACTTTGCTTTCATAGAAGTCTCAACAATTGCAAGCTGTGCCAAACCAAACATCTCCAGTCACTAACAGTCACCTGATACAAAACCATGCCACTGCATGCTGTGAAACCAAAAACTGTACCTCAGGAAATGTTGTTTAGCATGGTAATTAAATGATTATTTTTTATTACCATTACTTTCTCAACTGCCTTGTGAACTAGTGCAGACATGATTATCTCTTGCTGTCTATGAGGAAACTGTTTTGAGGGCATTACTTTAGATGCAAGTCAACATAGTAATATGGGGAAATACACTAGTGTATGATTAGAATAACTGTAGTTTTATTTGCTTTTCAGTTTATTAGTTTAATTGTTTTATTACTCCCTGGCTGACAAGCTATTTGGTGTTATTGGAAGTGATTTCAATAAGGTATTATATCAGCAGCTTTGAACATCTTATTCAGATAGCCTTTCAGCTGAAAGGAAACAGGCAATTATTTAGTGTGTTTCAGTAACTTTTTCCTGTTTTGTGCCTCTGTTATCCATATTCTCCATATACTGTGGTAGCTTTCAGTCTGTCCTGGAAAGATACATGCACAGTAGTTGCACCAATTCCTATCCCAAGGATACCATGAGGCCTCTTGTCTCTTCTTATTTCCTGTTAGTTTCCCAGAGCACCCTATCTTATCAGATAATGTTTACAATAATCCTGCAGTCCTGTTTCCCTGGCCTCCTAATTGCAGCTCTGTAATAAACAGGTTTTCTTTGAGCTCTAATAAGGTATGTGTCACACGTAACAGATAGGATCACCTATCTGTTAAATACAGTCAGTACAATTTTGTTGTTCTGATACAGAAGAACTTTAATCAGTCCAATTGCTTCTAGGTAGCTGCACTTTCATTTTCTCTTTAAAGCAAAAGCAGGTGGGTTTTTTCAAGGTTTTGTAATTGCACTTGTTGAATGATCAGTAATTAGAATCATAGAATCCTTTAGGTTGGAAAAGACCTCCAAGACCAATGAGTCCAACTCGTAACCAAGCACTGCCAGCTCCACCACTAAATCTAAATCGTGTTCCCGAGCACATCTACAGGTCTTTTAAACACCTCCAGGGATGGTGACTCAACCACTTCCCTGGCAACCTGTTCTAGTACTTGACAGCCCTTTCAGGGAAGAAGTTATCCCTCATATCCCAACTAAACTGCCCCAGCTGCAACTTGAGGCCATTTCCTCTCATCCTGTCTTTACTTGGGAGAAGAGACTGACTCCTATCTTTCCACAACCTTTCAGGGAGCTTTAGAGATCTATAAGGTCTTCCCCTGAGCCTCCTTTTCTCCAGGCCAAACACCTCCAGCTCCCTCAGCTGCTCCTCATCAGACTCATGCTTCAAATAATTCCCCAGCTCCATTCCCCTCCTCTTGACTCATTCCAGTGCCTCAGTGTCTTCCTTGGAGCCCAACACCATTAACCAGAAAATTTGTGAAGATTGTGCCCATGTTTGGGGTCAGAACAAGCTAAAAATCGAAATCTGCTCTGTGTGCTAATGTTGGGCTGCAAGAATATCCAGCAAAATTAAACACTGGTGTTCTATATCAGTAAATTCTCAGAGCTGTATCATGCCAAAAGGGATTGTCTCAACCTTAACTGTGAAAGCAGATGAGTGTGAGAGTCTGCAGAGGTAATTTTATTTCTCTAGATGACAGCAGTTAGCCTTTTAACTAAGCAGTGTGTGTAGTTCTAGTGTGCTTGAGAAAAGGTACAGAAAAAATTGAGCAGTCCAAAGAAGTTGCCTCTGGAATTATTTTCTAGATAGATGGAGCGTCTTATGTGAGACTTGCCTTTCAGACACTATCTTTTCTTTTCTTGCAGCAGCAGAGTAAGAGGTAGGGAAAATACCCTGTAAGTCTGTCTGCGAGAAAATGTCACAATTGTCAGTACTTGAAGTGAAACAAAAAGCCATTCAAGGTTTCTGTGTTACTGTTTTCTGTGATGGTGACCAGCCTTGGGAGCAACTCCCTAAGGGCATTGCTATCTTCTTTTTTAGTTAAAATTTAAACTATCGTCTTTGGATGATTGCTTTCCTTTAGGAACAGCATAGTAATCTGAATACAAGTAAATGAATTAAATATGGTAGTTTTTTATGTGCAGTAGGTTAGACTTCCATGTGCAGCAATGACTTCTTGAGTCGTACTTTTAAGTTAAATGCAATTGCCTAATTCAATGGATGCAAATTGTTAAAGAACACAGGTCTAACAGGAGTAAAATATTTTGAAAAAAATTTCAAGGTTCTAAATACTGTATTTCTGACAGAGGGAATGTTTAGTCAAAGGATGAAGTTAAATATATAACCAAATAAAGAAAGGGGAGAAACATTTTGCAAAATCTATCTGAAATATCATGGAGATATTACTAGAAAATGTAACTAATGGTCTATTATATTCTTAAGACTGTTGGGATAGTTGAAAAGCCCTACTCATTGGTAAAACAGAGGCAAGGTAGATGGTAATTGCAGATAATGAGCTAAAACCAAAATAAAACAGAGTCTGGGTTTTGAATAAAATGTTTAAAACCCATGGAGAAAAGCAGTAATTGAAACAAAACCCATTTCCAACCTACACATTTGAATAGTGGAATAAAATTATGCTAATCTAACATATCTGCCTTTATTGTGCTTTTCTGTTCATTATGCTGCATGCATAAGTATGAGATGGTTATTATCCCTTTGATAATGGTCCTTACTTATCTGCTGCAAATTGGTGTGCTCTTTCTGAGGACAGCAAATGCTGCCTTTTGAAGGATCTTGTTTACCGAATGAGTTTTCTCTGCTTGTTACATTATTTTTTAGTTTCGTTTTGTTTACATCCTGTAAAATGTATTGCACATATTTACTGAATTGTATTATGGGTTATTTCATGCCTATACGTTTCTGGGTACCTCCCAGATCGTGTCTGAAGGATTCCATATCCATTTCCTAAGAGTGATGCTGCAGAATAAGAGATG
Source organism: Aleadryas rufinucha (assembly GCA_013397815.1). Lineage (NCBI taxonomy): Eukaryota > Metazoa > Chordata > Aves > Passeriformes > Aleadryas > Aleadryas rufinucha. Next base: position 826,877 of record VZTH01015613.1, on the reverse strand, counting down.
GTCATGACTGGCATCCTCTCTCTGGTCACTAGGCAATGCTGGGCACTCCAGAGAGAGAAGGAGGCTGTGCTCATAACACACCTAATTATGGCCCTGGGAGGTAATTGCTTTGGGAACTGTAGCTGGGGATCATTTTCTGTAAGTGGTATTAGTGCTGCTGAGATTTTCACGTTATTTATCACCGTGACTAGTATTAGTTTTTTGTGGTAGGATTTTGTTTTCCTGTTAAATATGAACTACTTCAGAGCACTGCCTGAGTGTTCAGCATTTTGCTACTCTGCATTAAATACTGGGCACACGGTGAGACATGACTTGGTATTTGCAGTGAATTCCAGAAGCATCCCAAAGTATTTACTGGGATATGTTTTATGTCCTGAATTTAAAAATCGCCTTATCAGTCTAACGCTGAGCTCTTGTTAGGTCTAGCCTGAAAGAGCTGTTATGATCATGTCTCAGTGAACACAGACCTAAAAATAGCAATTCTGTAAAGCTTAAATTGTCCTCTGTCTCAGGATGATAGAATTGCTTAGGTTGGAAAAGAGCTTTAAGACAGAGTCTGACTGTTACCCTACCGCTGCCAAGTCTGCCTCTAAACCGTGCTGCTGAGTACCACACCTACCTTTAAATACCACCAGGGACAATGACTCAGCCCCTTCTTTGTTGCACTGCTTGGCAATCCTTTTGGTGGTATTCAGTCGGAGAATTTAAAATAAGGTCACTTTCAAAATTTAATTAAGCTACAGCTGAATAAGCTGGCAAAAATGTTGCCCTGGTGCTTTCAGCCCCTCTCCTTTTTCACTCTTGTTCTTCATCTTTATATATTTCTGTACCTCCTGCAATACCGTATCTAGCAGAGTTTGAGCATGAGGGCCAGACAAAGCCTTTCTTTGCCTCCTGTGTTAAATTAGCCTCAAGATATTTGGTCAAAGTCCTCACTAGAGAGGCAGGAATCTGAGCACCCTTGGGCAAAAAGTAGGTTGGCACTTCGATCATTTTTTCCAAAATTTACTGTGAACACTAGACTATTACACAAGAAGTTTGGGGTTTTTTTTTTCTTTTTTCCCTTTTAAAGAAAGTTGCATTTGTCTGATTGTGTAAGTGTGCTTTAATTAGACTCTGAACAGGAATACTAGGTGATCCTTTATCAGCTTAAGGCAGAAACTGGGCACTGAAATCCTGCATGAAACTTGCCAGAATTAAGTTTCTCTGTGCATTTCCAAAATTAAATTTTCAGGTTTGGAGGGATATTAAAAGTTTAAAGACTGTAAAAAAATCAGCATGCACATGTTTTAGGTATGACTAGGGTAGGCAATATTTTCCTGGGGACAAAGTGGCAGAAGTTCACTTTCTCTATTTTTGAGGTGTGCCTAGAAGTTTATTTTAATCACCAAAGAGAATTTTGTGTAAGGGAGAACAGGACTTTGGATCAGTGAGTTGGATTTCTGCCAAAATTTAGGTGTGCATAGAAGTTAGTCCTTAGGTTTTGTGGCTTACTTTTAGATTTAGGACATCTAAAATCTTCTTAAAACATATGTTAGGCTATCTAAAGATCCACGTTTTGGGTCTCATCCTCAGTACTTTCCTGAAGCACAACCATGATTATTTTCAGAGGCACTAATGCTTTCTCACAGACACCGCATGACCACTTTTATTCTTTAAACACCCAATGAAATTGTGCCCTGAAAGTGTAGCTGGAAATTTGGCAACCATTCTTGGAGCTATAGTTTATTAAATGAATTCTACAGCTGCCAAGTTTTAGTGATTTTTATTTTGGAATTATATCAAAAGCTTTGCATTGTGTAAATGTGCATAAAACCCTTGTTTAAATGTGATCAGTGATGCATAACCCAGATTGAATTGCGGCTGGCTTTCTGCAGTGCCCAAATCCCTTGCTCAGTGGGGATGAGTGTTGAATCAGATACCATTTATAGCCCTTTTCTGCAAAGTACAGATCAGTCTCAGAATGGTGTGAGAATCCTCTCATTTAATCTGACAAAGGCACTGAAAGCATGGAGCTTTTAATAGTGTTGGTTTGGCACACTGAAAAACAGTAGATCCGGATTCCTTCCCAGGTGAGCTGCGTTTGGTTTTAGAAGAACACAACCTTCATATTCACCTGTTCTGTAATTTTCTATCTCTTGCACCTTTTAAGATCTCTCAGTGCATTATGGTAAGTCTACAGCCATCAACTTACCACAGTTTAAGGTCAGGTTTCCAAGACCTTCTATTAACATTTAATTAATTTCATTTACTTTGTTACACTTCATTGTATTTGATGGATGAAAAAACAGCTTAAAATTTGAGGTACGTCATTGGAAAAGTTTTTGAATTAGAAGAAAGCGATCAGAATCAAAGATTTCAAACAAATCTGATTTTCAAACCAATACTGTCTCAACTGTTGGATGGGATTTTTGAAGGTGTAGTCCACAGGTTTCCAAACCCATTTTCAAGGACTTCAACTTTGACATGTAAATAACAGAGAAAGATGGTCCTAAAATAAGGTAGGTTGAAATGGACCGTCTGTACTTAGCAGTCTTATTTGTAGGATTAGTTACAGTAAATTATTTCTTTTGCTTTTGAACAAGGCAGATAAAAAGTAACAGTGGATATTGCAGTCTTTGGGTCAGCTGTGATGGCAGAAAAGATCCTCTCAAGTGTTTTTCTGTGCAGAAGGAAAGCAAGAGACTTGAATGGCACTAACAAGAATTCAGGCATGTATTTTTTCAGATTAGAGGTTTTGACTTGACAATAGGAACAGTTTATGTCATCCACTTATTTAGGCCACCTGTGAAACTAAGGGTTTGGAATTGGAACAACATGCCTTGAATACAAAGGAGCCGCGAGCGCTTTCAAGCAGAAGGCAGGAGTGTGTGTGCTAATTTGCCAGGATGCACTGCCTGAAGTGTTTCATGACTTTCTAGCTTGAGCAGTAGCAAAGGAATAGAAGATGCAAAAATTAAAGGCTTTGTTTATAAAAGATGGAAATGTTGAGACAAATCTGATCTATCCTCCCAAGATGTTTTGCTTGAAGATACATATTTTCAAAAGGTTCTTGTGCATATAAAAGTAGCCTGCATGACACATTCACAGGCAATTATTAATTCTCCGTCCTGGAAGAGCATTAAGAGCAAGTAAAATTTGTCTTTACATTTTCGTATGCTCTCATTGTAATAAATTCCTATCTCTGTTTCTCATAAAATGACTGAAAGTACCTTTTATTCAGAAAACATGAACTTAAATAGTAGGAGTGATGGTTTGCTTTACCTTCTGTTGGTAAATTTAATGAATACCTACTCTGTGTCAGAAATACAAGTAAGCAGCCAAAAAGATGTTACTAGTCTTGTTTACACATCTTGAGTTTTTCAAAATTATCATGACAGGCTAACAGCAGTTTATTTCTGGTTTATTACTGCTTGAAACTTTGAGGGGGTGTATGCAGGATGTGTGTATTAGGTTAAACTTATTTATGTTTTAAGTGTGCTTCCTTGGGCTTTGTTTTGGTTTGTGCATTTAGGAACTAAGCAGAAGCGCATGGAGATATTTGTAAACTCTCCCATTGTGTCCAGTGACTGTAAATCAGAGAAAATATCTCAATGTTTGATTGAAGCAGGAATTTTATGGAAATACCAAACATTCTAAGTGGCAAAGAATATGTTTGAATCTATTGACACTAACATATCTTAACTTGGTCCCAAAGAATACTAAATGAGCAATCTACAAGAAATTTAATGAAAATGCATATTTATTAAAAAAGACTAGTACTATTTTTAATTCAGTTTTACTTCAGGTTAGGAAAGGAGCTGAAAGAGACATTGGTCAATGTTGTGTGGGTAGGTGAAGAGGGAGAAATTGCTTCTATTCCTTTCCACTTTTAGTTCTCAGTCTTTTCAATATGCCAGCTTTTGTTGGATAGCAAACAGGCGAGGCAAGGATGGCAGTTTCCACCACTATTTATGGATGTGGTTTTTCAAAGGCAGGGTCCAGCGAGCCTCATCTCTCTATCCATTAGCTCTGCACTCGTGTTTGGCAAATAACTGCAGGGTGTGAAGGAATAGGTGATTTACTCAGCTGTGAATTGTAAACCTGAACATACACACCAAGAACTTTGCTGATTTTTCTCCCAGTATTCCCACTGGATGAGGGTTTCTTAGAGCAAATATACTGATACAAATCCGAAACATCCTGTTGTGTGCAGCTGGTTACCTGGAAATGCTGTGCCTGTAGAGCTGTTATTCTGACAGGAAGGTCTGTTAGAACCTGGTTCACCAAATATGCCTGAACTCAACCTCACCAGGAAGGAATTAATTCAAACTGAACTTATACAAATTTCAGGGGGTTTCTGTTGTCTACTCCAAGTAGATACTAGAGCACACATGGCTGTGGGTGCAACATTTCCAGTGGCATTTCCAGTGTTCTAAAGACTGTTGCAACTGGGGTTTAACAAATTATTCTGACTCTGAAATCTTTGTTGGATAATCTTGTTTTATTGTCACCTTAGCTTGAATTGTACGACTTTATGCACCTATTCATCTGCTTAACTGTTCAAATTAGTTAGAAAATGCAAAGGTTTTCCTCATTACTTTTATTTTTTTGGTAGATAAATAAACCAGAAGAGAAAACCATCAGCACTTAAGTCGTTAACTGTGCTAATATCCAGCCAGCTGAGATTTATGAGTTAATACTGCATTGAGATGAAAGGAATAATACATACCACATGACTATTTCAAGCTGTCTGCCGCCTTAGGCAGACATGCAATACATGCCACATTTAAAAGGTTAGCTCTGTATCTGGAATAATGTTTAGAGCCTCAGGCTCAAATTTGACTATGTTTTGCTTGATATCTACTATTGCAAGGATATAAAGGAGCTATAAACCTGTCTAACCAACCTGTTAATCCCAGTTTATAGCTCTTCTGAAGATCTAGAGTAATGTGAAGTAGTGGGAATAAGGGAAAAAAATCTGGCCCTCTGTTTTGTTGGTAAAAGGAGGTTTATAGATGTTCAAAGCACAGGTATGAAGAAATTGAAAGATAATCTGTGATTTTATGTGGCAATCTTCATGCTTGCATAGTAAACTTACCCAGCACTTGCACTTTACTTTGAAAATATTCAGCAGGTGCCCAATCCACTCTCCTTTTATAGACAGATGCAAAGGTCCATTTTGGTGCCATAAACCCTTGAAAACTGTTCCTATTGTGTACCTCCTGCAATACTTTCTAGTCTAAATGTTTGAGTATAAGAAGCCTGTTAATTGGAGAAAAGTATATATTTACATGTCTAAAATATTGGTTTCACTTTTCAAAAGCATATTTAATTGATAAGAATGGGTTGTAGGATAAGTGTCTATACTGACTTAAAAACATACTCCAGGGAGGTTTATTCTAAAAAATGGTACCATTCCAATGTATTTTAGTTATATGCTAGGTTGATAAAAAAAATTATCTGAGTCAAAATGAGCTTTTTCAGTTCATTATGACAGAATTTTCAATAGAATGCAACTTCTGAAATCCCTCTAATTAAATCTCTCTTTAGCTCTTACTTTTCACATTTCCAGGCAAGATGAGGTTCTAGAAAGAAATAAGTTACTAAGTGGAATAAAACCAAAGGGGAAAACCAAGTCAGAACTGAAGGTCAGTGTGTTATTCAGAATATTGTAAGAGGAATTGTGATACTTTTTGTGCCATGCATTCAGTAATTCATATTGCCATTAAAAATGGCAGAAACCTTAATCATTAAATCATAACTTATTCTTGAGGCATTTGAGGAGATCAGTTCTTCATTCTTGCAGGTAAAATGGTAAAATAAATAAGACCTCTTGAATTGGAAGTGGATGAGGATGTTTTTGCAGGCAGTGTGTTGTGTTTTCAAGTGTGTGCAGTTCCTCTCAACCAACCTTAAACTCTTTGGAGCAGTCCAAATCCATTGTGATGATGGATGGATTGCCCCACTGCCAGGTAATTCTGTTTTTCCACCTGAACCTTAAGGCTCATTAATCACTTGTTCTCACTGAAGTCAATGGGACTGTAAGTCAGATTTTTGAAAGAGGACTTGAGGAATTATGTACCCTAATAGAACTGGGTTTGGAATAGTTTTGGACACCTCACTGTTACTGGGAAAATCTAAAGTGAGAGTGGAATCTGACTCGTCGAGTTCCAGCTGGGCTCCCATTACAGCCAATTGAAAACTGAAAGGGATGATCCATCCTGTGTATCTTGGATCCCTATTCTAGCTTAGAGTTGCATCAAATCCATTAATGAATTTCATTAATAATTGCTGCAAAATCCTTACAAGGGAAGTTCTTTTGGAGAAACACCACTTGTATTCAGGCAAGGATATGCATAGCTGTAGAATTTCTGGTTGTGGATTCCTTATATGACAGCAGTAAATAGTATATAAGGTCTAGATATATAAGCCTATAAGGTTATATACATGCTGTTAAGGATATAGACTATTTCAAAATGCTCATCTCCCTTGATTGCAGTTCTTCATTTTGATATTAGCTAGAATATGTTTTTAATATAATAATAATCACTTGAAGTCAAAATATTGTGGCAGTGAGAGATTGGTTTACCCCAATAACCATTTGAGTAGGTTCTTTAAATTAAAACAAGTATGAACTGCCAAGAATATTTCTAGGTGCTCTAAGCCAATATCCATTGTTCACCAAGATGAAAACCTCCACTTAGGATGATAGGTACTTTCACAAATTAAATAAAATATAGACAGAACTTTTAAAATTCCTATTTCAGCTTTTTTTCTGGACAGTGGTTGTACATGTCTTCACCCTGAATGTGTGGTATGATATTTTGTGTTTCCATGTACAGGCTGCGGGAACCTTATTCTTGTGTTAACAGCACACAATGCAATTAGGGTTTTTATTGGAAATAATGTGAATGTAATATTCACTTCCAAGGGAATTTCACTGTTATTTGGCATCAATTAACTTGACATAAAAATCATTTGTTACAATTCCCATGTAAAGTAGAAATATTTATCTTATGTGGCAAATTATGCTTAGCTCTTTTGATTTTTATGTTGATGTAATTTCATTCCACTGTAACTAATTTAGCATTAATTAATGTCCAGATTAGCATTTCAGTGCTACTACATCAACACTGGGAATTGCTAGGATTTTCCTTTCACACAATTTAGTTGGCATATTTAGTTGGGGTTTGGGGAACACTCTGTTTCTTATTGGAACGCTGATGGAAGTTCCTTTCTGTCATACTTTGTGTTCTATATGACAAATGGATGGATTCCTCCACGGTCCATTGGTGTGCTGGAAAGCAGGCAGAAGTGTCTTCTCTTCCTTGAATGAAACTTGAGTGAACACAAACATGTGATCCTTTGCTAATACCCTTCAAAAACTCGGTATTCCCTGAACACAAAAGCACGAGTACACAGCCACTCATTCTGTCTTGTTATTGCCACTAAGCTTAGTGATTCTATGTAAAGATTTTTATTCTCGAAGGAAATGTCTCTCTAGTCTTGCTCAATTGAAAAGTAGCCATCTGGGGACTTGCATTCATGTAGACAATAGAAAAGTGATAAAGGAAATGATGTGTTCTATCAACCTTAAACTCTTTAACCATTTAACTTCTTTTGTGTTATGGACTAAGATATCTAAAATGTAAAAATACACATTCACTTAATTCAGGAAAATTTTCTTGGAAGATTACCCTTGTTGGGCATCTTCAAGCAGTGGAATTTGCAATGACTTTGTAAAACCAAACTGGACATAACACTGATGTGGTCTTAACTGCAAAGAATGTAATTCTCATTTCCTTACATTATGCCAGTTCTGGGCTTGTTATTTTCAGTTTGCATTTTGTTTTGTGATAAAGCAGATGCAGGCCACTGCAAAAAGACCTGGGACATGGAGCCTGGGATTCTTATGTCAGAGCAGGGAATATTTTATTTAAACTGTCTCCACACAAGCCCTTTGTTGCACAACTGCTTGAATAAGATCTGGTGCCCAGTTGTCTTTGTCCTAGTTGTGAACCTACCCTTTGTCTTGACTAAGAATAGCCTGTGAACATGCTGCTGCTTTGGAGGCAGTGTTTGCTATTCAATAAATTTTTCATGCAGTCATGGGTTTTTTACGTCCAGATTGTTCACTGTTTGTCCAAGGAATGACTTAGGGTATAGATAAATTCCCCTGGAAATTTACTTTTCAGTGATTCAAAGGATAGGGATGAAGAAAGCAGTATGCAAACTCACATATTCCTTATTTATAATACAGACCCACAGGTAAGGTCATAATTTATGAAATAAAAGTTGTTTTCCATTCTTACATCCATGGCTGCCTGAAATAACAGGAAATCTGAGGCTAAATTATCAGAAAGGGGGGTGGTGGCAAAGGGACTCCTGTTCTGAAGGAGTAGAAATTTCCTGTTAGTTTCAAGGGTTCACTTTAGGAATATTTCAGAACTTTCATAAAAATTGAGTCATAGGATACTCTCTGTAATCCCCATCTGCAGGCCTCTATTATTTTTTATTTTTTCCTAGCCTTTCAGTTTGAAGCCTTTGTTTTTGTCAGTGATATTCATGCATTGGGTGAGCAGTGATTCAGCATGTCCTGGACGCTGCCTGTTCCTGCTGTCTTTAGGATACCCCTCTAACCACAGCCCCAAAAAAACCCAGCCAACAGCTTGGGAGCAATTACAGTGAGTTCATGGATGCAGTGGTGCAGAATTCCACTCTGCAAACTATGACAGAGTTCTTTGGGAGTGGCTAACCACAGTAACACTTGGTGGGAATTAAGTGGGAGTTAGGCCCTGGATGTCTGAGGAAGGAATAGAAAATTAGAATGTCCCAGCAAGGCAAATTACAGCAGTCTGGAACTTACAGAGCAAACAGTGTCTCTGGGCAAAAGGAAGTTTTATGAAGAACAATGCACAGCATAAGAGACCATAAAAGAGGAAAACTTTCTTTGTGAAATCTTTAAAGATTAGCCATTGAAAAAATATTCAGAAGAGAAAGGCACATAAGGGATGGCTGTCACTCATAACTTGATTTAAACCCAGAAGTTAATAGTGATACTTCAGTCTGTAACTCGTTCTCCTGAATAGGAAATGTCACAATCTTAAATAAAATGTGTTCCACCTAAGCAGGATCCCAGCACTTGACTCAAATGGGAATTTTACACTCACTCTGAATAATACTTTTTTTTTTCATTTGTTATCTAGTACTACTCCTAAACAATCAGAGTAATTTAGAAAAAAAAGTACTGCTATAAATTACTTTTAAATCTTTTGTTATTACTCCAATGATGGCAAATTTTGAAATGGCCACAGAGACCCAGATTTTGCCATTTAGCAAAGTTTGAAATTAGTGAAATTGAGGCTTTGTTTACATTAGGTATTTCATTGCAGTATTGTAGGTACATGAAGACAAATATTGCTGGGACTGTGCATATAGTGATTATATTATTATATGTGATACAAGTGTTTATTCTGATTGCTGTCACCACAGGAACATATGGCTTGAAGGTTTCTGAAGGGAAAAGGCATTAGACTAGACTTTGTGCTAGTCAGCCGTATGCTGGGGTGCTTTAAGGGAAAGCTGCTGGTTTAGCCCCCTTCAGAAGGATTCCAATTGCATGCATCCAGAGAGCCATGAAAGCTGAGCATATCACATGGAGACATTTGGGGAATCTTCTATCTCCTGTGCACAGGAGACTTTGAGAACTGCAGTGCTTCTCCAGCTCCCTGAGACAGGCACAAGCTGCATATTCCATCTCCCAGTGATGCTGTGCTGTTAGCCCAGCACCCAGCTGTGTGTTGGCATTTTCACTGGCACCAGCTGAGGAGCGGCTGAGTTGGTGAGCAGCACCCTTGTGCTCTGCCCTTCTACCAAGAGCTCCCACTTTGTCTCTCAGTGATGTTTAGTAGAGGTGGCTGTGCCCCACCAGGTACTGCTGGCGACAGACTTGATGATTGAACAATTTTTGGCGTGCCAAAAATTTCTTACAGAATTGTAAGTACTGGCATCCAGTGGCTGAGGAAGGAATCCAGCTCTTCGCAGCTACGTGCATCCCGTGAGTTTGTTCCACCGGGATACAACTCCTGCTACTCAAGGAGCAAATTACTCATTGTTCTCAGCCCTCCAGTCAGATACTGCACAAGCGCAGGAGGAGTCACTCCTCCCAGCCTGGGGGATGCAAAAGGGATTTCCATGACATTTCAAAACCAACCAGTAGCAAAAGGAAGAAATAAATTCCAGGCTCTCCCATTTCTGATCGTAGCCTCAATCAATAGCTATTCCATCCAGACCTTCCCTGCAGTGCTATACATCTTCTAGTTCTGTTGTAAAGCTGTTACATAAAGATTTTTTGATAGCCAGACCTTTTGCCAGCCTGCGCGGCAGCAGAGCTCTGGGGTGCACCCATGGGACTGTTCTGTCTTGAAAGCCATGTTGTATCGTGTGTTAATGACATTTTTGCAATTGCTAGACACCTTGAGGAAGAAGTAGCTTTGTCTTTGTTCAGGGTAATATACAGTATTAAGAAGTAAACAGCCCATGCAAGCTATCATTCTGTGACAACCTGAAAGCTTTGACCTGCAGCAAGGTAAATTGTATAGCTAACTAAAAGCCAGTCCTGCTAAATGGGCCTTTATTTACCTTGAAATAGGATCTGTTGGAAGCACAGGCTGTTTCAGGTAATAGGCACTTACCCCTCTGTATGCTTTGGTTTGGTCTTTTTGTACAGAAGAGTTGCGTTGTACTGTGAGAGATGTGACAGTGAGACTCAGTTTGTGTGATGCTGCAAAGAAAAAGTACAAAACCCAGCTTAGATTATTTTAAATAAAATGAATTTAGTGGAACACATTTAAATTACTCTGAAATAAGTAGGACAAGCCAGCAAATGCTAGGGAATTCACCATGAAAATTTGATTCAGATCATGTGGATAATTCATACTTCACATTCCTTTCCTTTCTAGTTCAGGATAAAAGTCATGCTAAAATTCTAATCAAGACTGCTATGAATTACTGAATTCTGTTTCCTCTTACTAGAGATAGTTTAATGTTTCTCTGTACCTTATCCTTTATGTGTAACTATCTTTTCTCAAGGACATTTTACAAGCTGCTAACACTTCCCTTGAGCCGCTCAACTCTTGTGCTGTTCTTGTGTGTTTGTTTTCAAATCTCTCTTGCTGTTATCTCCCCTTAAAAATACCAGTATAGTAAATTTTTTTCATCCAAGTCTTCTGTCATCCTTGAGGCTTTCCCATCTTCCTTGGGGTTTGGTCCAAAGTGCTTTGAAGTCAATGGAAGCAATCCCATTTTCCCCACAGCTAGTTTTTTGGAAGAGTCATTAGATTTCAGCACACTCGGTATAACCAGAAAACACTTGGTTTGCAAGTCTGGTCTCTGTCCTTGACTACTTATTTTCATTTGAATAAAGTGAATTTATTCACTTTATTCAAGTGAACTCTCCTTGAAGTTGAATAATTCACTTCACATCAGTGTTTTCCCTCTTCTCCACAGCCATGGTTTGTTTTAGAAAGGAGAAGAATGTGATTTTCACACAGTGTTGTATATAAATACGTGGTGTGGCACAAAAAGTGTGAATCGTATGGATTTGAATGACTTGTTAATTATCCTGAAAAAGGTCCTGTAAACCTTTTGTTCTGCCCACTGCAACGGGATGTTCTGTTAATCCACAGAATATCTTTCGTGAAATATCTTGCACAACTACAATCTTAAACAACCAGACAGTTTATTTCCCAGATGACATTACGTCTGCAAATATCAGTTCTCCTTCCTCGTAATATCAACGCTGTATAAACTGTCCTAGTAGACAACTGCTGTGTGGATTTGAAGGCAGTTTCTGCCCTCAAACTCTACTTCAAACTCATTCAGTCTTTGAAATAAAATTAATTGTGTAAACTCATATCACATAATCCTTGTTCAACACCTTCACAAAATGCTTAAGCTTAGGAGGAAAGTTCCTTGATGTGTTTAAAATAATAAATAATTCAGCAGAATCGATTCTCCCCGCCCCCCCCTCCCCCGTTTTCTAAGCCAGAAAAAGTGAAGTGAGTCAAACTCAATCCAGAAAATATACAGCTCATGCAGTAAAAAGGAGAGTTATCTATAAAACACCTGGAAAATGAAAATTTGGTTTAAGTATTATCATTTCCCTTGCAATACTTCTCCAATGTCACTTTTTGAGTCAATTCCTATTGTGCAGCATGATTTAAAATGTATTCGTTATCTTGCTTTCCCCAGTTCTTTAGGCTGAAGTTTGTTCTGTAGCTGTGCACTATTAACCTAACTCTTCTTTGTTTATTCCTTTCAATTATGCTTTATGCTCTAGAAGAAATAAAATTTTAGAGTTGCTGATAAATTTTTAATAGACAATATGTGATTTGTTAGTGCTTATAAAATAGTTTTATAGCCTATACAGTGTTCAGGTTAATGTTGCTTTTTCAGCAGCACAAATTGTTCTAAAACTTTCTTTTCATTTCTCTTATTACATACATCTTTCTTACCTTTGGAAGAAAGAAAATGTCATTCAAATTCTAGGGTTTCCACAGAAGTTTACTTTGCTGGGACCTGTGATATTAATCTGTGGGGTTGGCTTTGCAGTCAACCTCTAAGGTGCAGAGCTCTAAACAAGAAACATGTCTTTGAACAAGGCTTGGCAGTGAACAATCAGAATTTATCTGCATGTAGGTGTCCAGAGCATTGTGCATTGCTGGCTCAGTTTCCAGAGCACCATCTATCTCCTGCACTTGAAATATTATATATTGATCATGGGATTAACTTCAAGCCAATACATATTTCTCTCTCAACAATAAGAAGGGAGTGGCAGTTTTCTTGGACAAATTCAATCCCTGCCAAGGTTACCCAAGAGGACTTAAACCAGAGCTTAGTTTCATGGAGAAGATCTTCCGAAGATAGGTGGTGCTTAAGTGCCAAGGGACCCTGGAGAACTGTGTGATAGAGTGAAATTGGTGGAACAAAATGAAACATCTTGTAGTGAGCTGCCTGGATTATGTGTGTATTAAAAGCTATTTCTGACATGCACATTCAAACTCAGTGATCACTTCAGGCACTGCCCAGTCTTGGAGCCATCCTGGTTCAACCCCAGCTGGAAACTTGGCCTCACAGAGCCTTTCCCTCGCTCCATCCCAGTGGGGTGGTAGAGAATGTCAGAGGAGCAAGAGTGAAATATTACAATAGTTTTGCTCTAAGCCTTAAGAACAAACCAAACAGTTAAATTGCTGATTCTGTTAATCTCTCTAGGAATTTGTAAGTGAAAACTCTTTCACCTTGCCCCTTTTTGTCTTCCCTGTCCTAAATGGACTTGTTTTTCAAAGAGATAATAGCAATTATATCACACAAAATATTACAGAGAAAAAAAAAACCAAAAACCAAAACTAACAAAAACCAGCAGCATTGTCAAGGCTAAAGGTGAAAAGCTGTTTGAAATTTAATTCCATGTACACTACTCATCCAGGTTGCTTTTTTGCTTAAGTTATTGGCTAAGAATTTTCTCTGAGTTGTTTGGTATGTGTTGCCTTACTGGGGGTATTGAAGATGCTCAGTGAAGTAATTTTTATTAGAATTTCCCATAAACATCCTGGAAACAGTGATTTCAGTTCTATCAACATGTAAGTAATGAAATAAAGGGTGGGGAAATTATCTGTACTAGTACAGGGTTTGACACTTAATTCTTCTCCCCTTTGGTTCTTCGGAAGCCTGTGTTCTTCATCTGGGGATGGATTGGTCTTAAAATTATGTGAAGTTTTATGGGTAAAACTCTCCTATGTTTCACAGTTAAAGTGTAATTTTAGAGTGAGGTTGGCTTCTCTTCAGATTTCATCCTGAAGTATTTTGCCATTGAGTGGATCTGTTTTATCACCTTCCCATAGTCTAAGCCAGAAGCAGAGTTTGAAGCCTGTTTTCTCATGTATTTCCCGCTGGGAAACACATTGAACAGCAGGAGAATATGGTTCTGGTTTCAGGTATTTTTCCCTGTTATTTAGGAATTGGGCCCCTAGCAACCTCTGGAATATTTTCCACTGTTTGAATATGCCACTTCTCTTCTCTAAAGCCTTTTAAAAACTCTCAGGCTTGCCAACATGGGCATCTGAAGCATCCTACATCTGCATGGAGGCCCAGCGAAATGAATATGGATGATTTCAAAATGCAGTGTGCAGCCATCTTTTCCCCAGGTATACTTCCCCATCCAGAAACTTCACACAGGCAGTACCACGTATCCATAAATGTTGCCAAAGCCAATTGCCAACCCTTTGGAGCTGGCAAACTGGCAACAAAGTTCTGCATGGAGTGTCCACTTTATATAATTGCCTACTGTCAGTTCAGTGGCGATCTGCCACCGGGTGGAACTCTTTCTGCAGTGTGGTTTCTTCTGTTCCCAGTTGTGTACAGACTTTTACTCCTTTCCAATCAGTTTATTGTAGTGTGAGCATTAAAAAAAAAAAAAAAAAAAATTCTTGAATATAATTTCCTTTTACACGTACAAAGACCTGTTTACAGCAAGATGTTCAGCAAAGACAAAAACTATTTTGGATATTTGACCGTTCTGATGCAGTGCTGTGGCAGAATGAGCTCTCCCTCTCAGTGTAGTTTGGCTAACCTGAAGTTTCAAGATGGGGAACAGTCAGAAGTTGTCACTGCGATCTGCAGCTGGTGTTAAACATGTGAGGTGTAGGAAGTGCTTAAGTCATCTGATCAAGGATCACTGATTTCCTTCATCTCTTCAGCATTTGGCACAGCTTGGCCCTGTTTTTGTCCTGGATGCTCTGACATTTTAACTTTGTCTTAATAGTAAACACATCATGAACCACAGCTTTCAAACTGGCTAGGAGGAAGATCATGGCTAATTGCAGTTGCGAATAATTCCTCATTTTGCTTTGCTTGTTAGAAGCATATAGAGTCTCTGTTCTTTTTAGACACTTATCTAGACAAGTAAATCCCATTAAGATTTCCCCAAGCTGTGCATTCAAATAATGCTGGCAACTCTGAAAGTCACTTAAATAATTTAAATGCCTGTAATCACAGACACTTCTGAATGGCAATGCATTTTCTTTCTTCATGAGTAATTTTCAATAATTTTAAAATTCAAAATGTCCTTAAGTTATCCAGTCCTCATATTGCTTGATTATTCTCTCTGCTGTATTTATAATTGGGCAAGTATAATCATAACTGAGCATAATTCCTCACTGCAGAGTAGATAATAAAAGCAGAATTGGCCACAAAGCTGATCAGTCAGAGGAAAGCTGCCAGAGCCAGTCTGGGGTTCAGCATTTCAGAGTTCATTCTGCTTCTCCTCAGCCTGGGCAGGGTTCAATGACAGGTGCTGGTACCTATGATTTGAAATAAGACCCTTCTCTGTTTCCTATCCCCTGTGAGTCTGCATTTCTGCTACTTTATTATTTTTTCCAAATGGAGATAGGTTTCCAGGGAAAACATGAAATATGCTCTTAACTCTATGTTCTTGCAGGTTTCCATGACACTATATAGCAATAAGAAATGAATTTTTATTTCACCTCTAATTTATACCTACTTGGAATAACTTCTTCAGAAATAACCCAGTTTTCGAAATTAAAGTTCAAAAAACCTAATGCCTCTCAAATAGACATTGTACTGTCTTGTGTTTTGTGGCATGACAGTCTTACCATTTTTTGACAGCATTAATCTGCATTTCATATTGAAATTCATAACAGGTTTAGATGGTGCTGGCTACAGCAGATAGCTTGGAAGCAATTCCTCTTTAGTTATATTATTTCTGGATCAATTGATCTCTGTCATATTTCCATGTAAGAATTTGCAAAGTAATAATTTGAGGTACCAGTTCTTAATTTGGAATGGATTTAAAACAGGAAAATAAGTGATGCTCTCTTCAGCCATTTTACACACCTCAAATATTATGCAGATGATAAAGCTTGGAGAAGACATGGTCTCTGAAAGAAAAATGTGTGGTAGTTTGATAAATGGTGCCTCTGGAAATCATTAAGTGACCAATGGCCATATGGATTTACTGTGCTATGACACTAATAGCCCATTTCAAATCAGATGAACATATATGAATATATTCTTGATATCAAGCATAGCAGTGTTGAAAGAGTCTTTCTTTTTCTGCTGCTAACCCACGCGTAGCATATTGCACCAACGAGATATTCTTTTTACTGGAAGGCAGATATTAGAAGCTGCATGTGAGAATATTAAATAAAACTTCAGGTATTACCAGAATGGCACTAAAATTGTGAAACCTAACAACCCTGACCGAACTGTTAAGTAAGGCTCTCTTATGTCTGGAAAATTATGGGTCTAGTGATGAAATTACAGCCTAGCTAATTATTATTTCTGATCTTCCTGAAGGAACTGATAGGTTCAGAGTTTAATTTTCCCCCTCAATTATAAAATGCCCATGATTATTTTAAAATTAGGATCCTTAAAATTAGAATTCTAAACCAAAGAGGTAAATTGAGTATTGCTGAATGGAGTTATGGGTTAACCCTTCATGGAGATTTTCCACAGAGAATAATTAAGATTGGAATGTCTCTGTGGCATTCATCTTGTCAAACTTCAAAACTGGAGAAAGTTAGCAGGGCTCTGCTTATCCCATCTCCAAGGCCATGTGTCTGTGGGCAAATATTTATGGGAATTGAGTGAGATCAATGTGAGTGTGACTCCTCAGTTTTACATGATTTGCCCATCCTACCTGATCCTACAAGCTACCTACAAAACATTGTTAGAGACACCATGACCTCTAACACCTTGTGTGTCTGAGAGGGACATTTTGAACCAGGTCACATGTGGATGCTTAATTCCTGACCTGTCACACTGGGCTGGCTGGATAGATGTGTACCAGGGTAATTCAGTCCTAAAGAGTCACTACTAACTGCTGATTTTCCCAGCTGGTATTTTCTTTACCAAGAATCCAAATCTGTGCCAGGGAGCTCAAGGCTGCAAGAGCAGATTTTTGGCTGTATAATATTTAAATTGGGAAGTTTATGCCTGTTTAAGTAATTATTTGAATTAAAACTCTCAGTGCTTCAAATTGAAAGAAAAACAAAAATGTGTAGGATGTGGTTTTCGCCTCATTAAAATAACTTGGAATTCTCTATTAGCATGCTTCTAGTGTTTTCTGGGATTTTAGCTGTAATACTGGAGTAAAGCACAATCCTGAGGCATAAAATCCAGTCTCTAGGTGTTTACCTTTGGAGTAAAGAAAAGTTAAAAAACAAAGTCAAGGATAATCAAAGGTAGAACTTTGTTAGTATTAAAAAGGAAGGAGATACTTACTGAGAAGGAAGGACCATCATAATCAAAGGCAGGTTCTTTCCATATCCAGTGAGCTTTAGAGCCAGCCTCCTTTCCAATTTAAAGAGTGCACATTATGTATGGACAAGGATTTCAGGAATATGCTTTGAATAAAATCCTAAGCCCTCTTTCTCCAAAAAGCATTAAGCATATGGTATTAAGAAGAAAATGCAATTTTAAAATGGAAAAAACCCCTTTATAGACAGGTATCTGAAAGTAAGTCCATTATGAGCTGGAAAAGAAGTAGCAATTATTTATGGATCTGAAAGAGTTTGTAATGTTGTTATTAGAAATGACTTTGTAGAAAGGAAACTCTTTTGAAATACGATTATGAGAAAGACAAAATTAAAATGCAGGCCAGGTATATTTTTGGGTTTGCACCTGTCATATTTTGAGCCACCCTGCAGCAATGTATATATAGAGTAAAATAGTTCATGAGAAAATGTTTTTGAATTTTAATGACAGCTTCAGGGGTTTCATGACCTATCAGCTCTGGAAATAATGCTCCTGGTTTGTAAGAATTTTCAGTAAAAATCATATGACAATAAAAATGGTGGGCTCTCTGTAGAAAGAGAAAATTGATTAAAGAATTATGAAATGTTAAGCACTGACCTTGGTAAGACTCAGGCTTCTGGGCCCAAATCAGGGAGATTTACAGCAATTCAAAGCAATAACTGTTGGACAAATATAGTGCATTTTACAGCTATAATTTGAAAGCAGCATGTGGCAGACTGGTGTAATTTATGCCAAAGTGTATTTTTATTGCATAACTCATTACTCATTCCAGTGGGAGCCAAGAACGTAATCTGCACAGGTACTACTGAAAATCCAGATTGTTTGCTAGCAATTGCCTCAGGTACATAAATGGCTGTGCAAGTCTAAGCCACTGGATGCTATTTTCTTGTGACAAGGAAAACAGTGTTTTCATTTGGAGTGTGAGTGGATATGTGCATGTTAATGACTAAACTCAATGACAATGGGTGAGGAGAGAATTTCCTCCCAGAAAAGTTCATGGCAGGCGTTTGGGTGATTTCCAAGTCGTGTGTGGTTTTTCTGCTGTTGGTGTTATGTGGGATTTTTGTTTGTTTTTTTTTTTCCTATAAGGGAACCGACAGAATAGAGCTGTCCATTTTGAAAGATAAGATTTGAGGTGGCAGACGATGACTTTCCTGCACTAATTTTTAGGAAAGCACTTGTCTCCAGAGAGATAACTGGTGTCAAGATTGTTTTGAAGTCAGTCCTAGATAGTCACTGGCATTAGGTTAAAGAGTGAGATGGAGCAGCTAAACACTGGAACGGGCTGCCCAGGGCAGTGTTGGAGCCGCCGTCTCTGGAGGTGCTCAGGTAATGACTGGAGGTGGCCCTCAGTGCTGTGCTTTAGGTGACAAGCTGGGTGTTCGGTTGCAAGTTGAACTTGATCCTAAAGGTCTTTTCCACCCTTTATGATTCTGTAGATGAACCTGCACTTCTGGATCAATGGCAAAGTGTCAAATGACTGCCACACAATGATGTTGGCTCTTTAAAATCCTCATCTGACTTCTCTCAAGCAAGTTCTCTATTGGGCCTTATCAATTCTTCTGAGTTATCCTTTAATTTGTTTTTGCATAGTGGAAGGAGAATTTGGCTCAACTAAAGTTCGTCTTAAATTGAGCTGAATAGTCAAGATGTTTTCTTTGCGAGTCACTGAAGTTTGCAGGTAGTAGACTAAAAAAACAGTCTCTCTGGCAAATATAACCTTTCTTAGTAACCAAAGGTGTGAAACAGAACTGTGCTAATCAGACATGTAACAAATTCATAATTTTCTGCACACTGCTGTCAAGAAACTGCTGCTGCTCATTGCATTGGTGTGTTCATTAATGCTCTGCAACATGCTTTCAAAATCCAGTCAATTACTCTAGATAGAGTTATCATGAATATGAGAAATATTCAACAAAGTATTTTCTCTCAGATTAATGAACAGACTTTAATTGACTTGAAAATCTGTATTTTTGTCAGCAGAAAAGAATGATCAGAGGTACTTTGCTTATGAATTATTACGTATTTAATTTATTTTGTTCTTAATAGAGTCTCTTCAAACATAGTGATTTAAAAATTATGCTTGAGATATTCAATGGGAACAAAATACAACCCTGATTTTATGACAGCAGTCACTTTTAGAAGTGTAAATTAATGTTTCCGTGAAAATGGGACTTAATTTGGTGCTTTTAGAGGGACTGATAGTAGAAATTCATCTATGTCTATTTTTATCTAGAACAAGTGATTTGATTCACACATTCAGGAAAATACGGGAAGTTAATGGCACAATTTAGAATCTAACCTAGATTCTGGCCAATGTATTAATTAATTAGTGACCCATTGTTTTCTCCAATAGGTGACTAAGTCCCATTTGTTTCTATTTAAAAGAAGATCCTGCTGTAATACATGTCAGACTTTTAATACCTGATCCCTATAATTTACCTGGTAGCTTCTTGAAGCTTCTTTGTGCCTTGATCCTGACTTTGGGATAGAAGAGCTTTGATGATCATTCACAGAGAGTCAGCCCAGTTCCCTTTCCCCAGTCTTGTCACTGTGCTGTAATGGACTCTTCTCCTTTGAGCTCCAGTTGATCAGTGCAACTTTATAGGTGTTTGCATGCAATTTGCAAACCCAGAAAGAGACGTGAAGAAAGGAATAGATGAAATAAATTGGAGTTATGCGGGAAAAAACCCAAAGCTGGCTCTAAGAAGCTAATTGAGTAATTGTTCTTTAGTCATCTTTCTTCAAATATTCTGAAAATGTGCTTTCCAGTATTTGCTGGCTTTTCTCAAAAAATTTATGAAGTTACATCCTTTAAAGATTCCTTTTCTGTAGTCCACACTTTGCTGTCTAGAATCCAGTGAAATATTCTGGGTTTTTAAAACTTAGTTTTCTCATTTTCTTTCTATAATCATTCACCTTTTCAAGGCAAAGGTCTTCCACTGCTGTGGCCTTAAGTTCAGTCTAATGAAGGTACTGCATGTGAAAATCTATTGTAAACAAGGACTTTTAAAGAAACTGAGGGAATAAACTGGGAAACAATTTTTGAGACGCGGTGTAGTAGATATTGTTTTCTATCACTAGTTAACAGAATGCTTCTGTGGTGCCTGACACTTGCAGAATGTTTATTCATTTCAGTTCTTCCCCCCGGGGGCTTCTAATCAGCTTCTCAGTGCAGCAGCCACGGAATCCTGGACAAAACCAAAGCTCAATTCATGTGGGTTTAACAAGAGTTCCTAATGGTGAGGTCTCGTGAGCCTTGTTCTCTTCAGGTGCAGCAAGATCAATTAAATATCACCGTGTACAATTCACTCCAGGGGGCTGCTTTGATCTACTCCAGAAAATACATTTTTTCAATCTCCTTTCTTTTCTGTGCAAGGCCTGTCTAGCTGTAGGCATTTTTCATATCTTTTCAAGGGAATCACATTCATCAATGATGCAAGATCAAGAAATCAATATATCAGTGTACAGCTGGGCTAAATATTGTAAATTATCCATTAAGCTGTACCAACTTGCTTTTTAACAAAGAGTAAAAGACCTCTTTGAACAAAAGTTCACTTTGTCCATCTTCAGTGAAAAATCAGGCCATAATTAAAGCTTGAAAAGCATTTATCCTCAGTGATCAGGACAAGAAAGGTAATATTTTTGTCAGAAAACTTGAACTTTTTTGGCTGGTATCTAACAATGAAAATGGTTTGAATATTTTATTTCAGATATCTTGGGAAATCTGTGCCTGCCCTTTAATGTTTTCATAGTGTGTGACAAAACAAATATTCAGAATTGCATTTCTTTCAGTACATTAAGTGTGGGTATATCTTATGCTCTGTATTCCATTGAGTTGGGATGGGGGCTCTTAGGATATCTGCAACTTACACTGAAAACAGAGACGATGTTTTCATGGACTTTACTGGGAGTTTACTACAAATATTTAGACTTAGTGTCCTTTTAGCTAGTTATCCTGACACTGGCATTTCTGGGAGGTTAGCTGTTCCTGAAGTGATTTAATTATTGGTAAGAAAGATTATGAAAAGCTCTTTGCTTTCTAAGTGATCAGCTAAGGTAATCCATCTGTGAGAAATGCACCGTAAGGATTTTATAGAGCTCTATCTGTTAGTGCAAGAATTAGGAGATGGCAAATTCAGCAGCTGAACAAGCTTCGAGCAACTTTCTTAGACAGAAATCAAACCCTCATGCTGATTATAAGGACAAATAAAATGCAGAGCATCATAAAAAGGCAATGCAGGACAAGCTGCGACCAGAACTGGCCTCAAACTCTTTGAGTGCTTTGAAAGCACGGGCAGCTCCTTCCTCCCGTGGCACGGCCGAGTCTCAGCTCTGCAAAGGGGTGGATTGGTAAAACCCCGCGGCACCTGCAGCATCTCCGGCGTGCTCCTTTCCAGCGCCTCCTGCCTGCTGCTCCCAAACCCGCCGTGCCCTACCTACTTCGCCATCCTTCCCCGCTGGCTTCAGCTCCCCGCAATCTCTGGAACCCGCCGTGCCGCGGGTGTTTCCCGACCCTTCCCGCTGGCTCCAGCCCCCCGCAATCCCAATCCCTGGAACCCGCCGTGCCGCGGGTGTTTCCCGACCCTTCCCGGGGGCGTGGCCCCACCCCCCCCCAACCCCATCCCTNCGCAATCCCAATCTCTGGAACCCGCCGTGCCGCGGGTGTTTCCCGACCCTTCCCGCTGGCTCCAGCTCCCGGTCCCGCGGCGCGGCCGCCGCCGCCCTCTGACGGACACAGCCCGCGCTGCGGGTGTATGTGAGCATCCTTTCGCCGCTTGTCTTTTAAATTGTATGGACAGCAGATGACTGAAGCAGTATTTAAGGTGTTGTTCAGGGTCGCGTTAAAGCCAAAACCTCACTGTTCTCACTTCTGTCCTCAAACTCAACCTGTTCTTGTTCCTTTCGGAAAACAGAGATGTTTGGGCCATTGACAATATCATGCAGACTTCTGTCCAAGGGGGTACATTCAGACATATTGAAATCAATTACATATAAATTGATAAATATTCTTAATAATATTAACAAATTGTAATTAACATTGAATATTAATCCTAAAATTAATTTTATTTTCTTACTACAAGTTTAAGGCTTTATCTGGATGACAGATGTGTACAATAAGGCCCAAAATTTGCATTAACTTCAAAGCAATACTGCAGGACATTTGTAATAACTCCAGACTGCATTTTCACCGGGAAGCAATCTAGTAAATACACACATATTAGAACTGCAGCACTTTGTTTTAGTCTGTCTATATTGTGAACTATGAAGAAATTCTTGTAGAGAGAGTGAACAAGATGTGTTTGCTTCAGTGGATGCATCCTTCATTGTGAAGTCTCTGTTCTGAATTTTTGACTCGCTCTAGATCATGCACCAAGAAGAGCAAAACAGAGATGCCCACTATGCATCAGAAGTTGTTTATTAATTTTCTTATCAAAGAAAAAGCCTAAATACTTATCAACAGCAATTTTGAGAGGGCTTTGTTGTAATGTGGTTCCCATTACATTTTTGCAAGGGGATGTTGTTTCCTTCTGATTACTGGAAAATGTGTTTTGATTGATCAGCTTTGTTTAGAAAGTCCTTTATTTTGTCTTCTCTATGGCTTTGAATAGGTACTCTATTTTTCTGATCTTTTTGAATTGTAGAAAAGTCAAAGTGATAACAAACACTTGCATTAAATGAATTTATTTTTCCTCTTCTAATGTGCATGCCAGCTGGTCACTGTATTTCTAAACAGACTGTTTAAGTCAGCAGAAAAGGAAGACAAACTGTCCCAGAGCTGACAGTATCAAAACCATCAAAACAGAATTGAAATACTTGTCCTGTTCTTAATGCTGAATTCACAACAGAACATTACTGCTGGTGGGTTTAAATCCCACCATCGGACTGATCTGACCATCCCAGTCTCTGTAAATAACATGTCCAGAACATTAATAGGAATGTGAAGTCTTGAACTGAAGGAGCAAATACTTTCAGTCCCTAGAGTGAACTCAATTACCTTCACCAATAATCCAGATTTAGTCTGGATTCACCTGACCTACAGTCATTTTTCATGAGTGCCTTGCCTGTCAAATCATAGGTATATACTGGGTGCAAATGGGATGGGGAAAAGATGTCTTCAGGAAAGATCATGGCTGTAAGACCTTTTATAGCTTCTAAGAACTAATTCAGCCTTCAGTGTATTTTGTGTCTGGTCCTAACTGTGAGGTAGAGCACCTTTGGCAATGAGCTCCACGAGTCACTGCAGCACCTGCAGCAATCAGCATTCACATCTCCCAGCGCTCTCCAGGGCTGGGCACCGGCTGCGCCTGTTCAGAAAGAGCATAATGAAAGGCAGCCTGGTGGCCCAAGGTTTAAGATCCTGTGTGTTTCAGATTCACCAGGTCTTTCAGGCCTTCCACTGTAATGTGCTGTGGTTACTGGCTCTCTAGATATCAGATGTCTTGAAACTTTGTTAAAAACACAAACAAGAGAGCATTGCAGTCACAGTCATCGAGGCGTGGTCTCTTCCAGTGTTAGACAATCTCTTATGAATCTTTCCATGATTTCAGAGCAGGCTATTACCTGCTGGTGGAGAGAACAACCAGAACTGTGCCCTAAGGCTTTCCTGCACATCATAATGGCAGGACACTATGCTCCATGCACAGTATTTTTTTGCAAGCCCAGTTTGCAGGGATCTGATTTCCTCTACATTGTCCTGATCATAGGGATGTAACAGGAGACCTTTAGAAGTCAGCATTCCACAAACTTTCCTCTGTTTTGTACTAGAGCTTTTAAGTACTGCAACCCTTTTTGGTACTGAAGGCCCTTAGGCACACTGGCAGTCAGTGGAATTAAGGTTAAGCATACGTGCAGTTTTTAAAGTGGGTTTAATGTTGTGGTTTGCACAAACACTTGGTAATATTATTTGTTAACCCATTTTCTACGCACTCTTTTGGAAATGGCTTGCCTTGGTATCTCCAAGCTGTGTTGTAGTCTTTGTGTTTGTGTCAGTAGAACTTCCTAATACCATACGAGTGATTTTTGATTTTTTTATTCTGAATTTTATTTCAGGTATATCATAGGGTCAATTTAAACTAAGTTAAAATGTACGTACAGTAAGTGCAGTCCTTCCCTGTCTGATTGACACACCTCCATGAGAGTCAGTGGCTCTTTGCCAACTTCCACCGGAGGGGAAGGCAGGGCAAGGCAAGATTGGTGAACTCTTCCTGTTGATTGTGCCCTTAATCCTCTTATCTTTCCATTTTCTTTGTTGTTACTGGGTTTTTTTGACTGAAGGTATTTATATTTTATATGCTTATATAATAGCATTTCTCAAACAATCCACTAGAAGTAATCTAGCTACTTTTATCATCTTTGTTTCCAACAAAATCCTAATTCAATCTTTAAAGAACTGCCTTCTGAAGACACGAGTTTATGGAAGCATATACATGCAAACCTTGCAAATTCTTTTACATTTTACTGCTCACCAGCCAAGAAGGGAACAGGAAAAAGCCAACAGTCACCAAGTAGAGAAAAAGCTTTCTTTAGGACATCACCACAGGTGTAATAATGGACTGTGTTTGCACTGTGAAAGTGATCCTGAAAATGCTTTTTTATGTAAAGCTCAAGTTGGTGGGAGAATCCATCACCTTGATCACACTGGAAGTACAGGGAAAGCTTACCCAGCTCACCATGAGTATATTTGGAACAAATAGAAAGGCACATAGACTGAAGTCTGCACTTTCTGGATGATTGCAGGTGTACAGCTCAGTCTGTGTGCTGAGGCAATGTAAGTACTGGGTATCTCAAACAGCCAGGCTCACGATCTTTTTTTTTAAAAAAGGCACCTTGATAGAAAGGGAAGAAAATGAATAACAAATGTGACATTTTGATTTTGTTTTTTAATAGACTATTTTCAGGAAAACTAAAATAATGATGATTGAACAGCAGCATTGTACACAGTTTAAATCCTCCTAAAGATGAAGGTCAACACAGGATTCTGAGATAAAAAAGACAGATTAAATATTTTGAACATAAAATGCAGTTGATAATGAAATCTATAAATGGAAACCTTTTCTGTGTTGTATAATGATAACACATGACATTTTGCTGTCCATATAACCTTTAGCTTTTCTGTCAATATTATTGTGCTGCACTGATTTCAGAAAAGGCATTAAACACTGTCAGAATGAAAGCCATGTTTTAATAATAAAGCAATTATTATCCACTTAAGATGTAGGAAAATAATTGGATTTTAATGTATTGAATCAAACACTATCTGCTTCAATAACAGTGTTGCTAAAACCATCATCTATAATTTATTAGCAATGGAACAAAATTTGACATCAGGAATGTAAACTAAGCCCTGCAACAGGCATTTGTTGCAAAGATGCACAGATATTCAGCAAATTATTACTGGAGGGTCCAAGTATTAGCATCAACCTAAGGTTTGATGTGTATTTATTTTTTTAGATTTATGATTAATAGTTGGTCAAACAGCAGCAGCAGGAACCACATACTAGTGGTTGCATAAGCATTATTTAAGAGACGTTCTGTTCAACAATCTCTGTTCCACTTAGAAAAGATATAATGTGATATAATTTCCAAACATGAGGCATGGTGTCTGAATAATTAAACAAAAACTTTTCAAGACTGAGTGATTTTGTCTTGTAGTTTTCCTTTTTTAAATCAGCTTCCAGTTTTTAACTTGTATGCCAATTTGTGAAAGGATGTTAAATCTTTTTGAACTTGTAGGCCCAACTTTGCCAAAGCAAATGCTTGTGGCTACACCTTTTAGCATTCAGGAGTATACGACCATCCATGTGTGCAACTGTATATTGTGCAGCTTGTCCGGTCGATTTTGAAAGTTTTATTAAGAAATGTGGTAAACAGTTGAGAAAAAATTATTTCTTTCCATTTTAGATGCCTCTTAAGAAAACTCATTTCTGTGTTGCTGATACCTCAGTCAAAATACGCCAGTACACAAGGTGTTACTATCCGAGCATAGTAATACAAGAGACTGACTGCAATGATTAGAGGAGTCAGGAGTTTAGATAGCTGTGTATTTGTACACAGCAAACTTCAGCTTTGCTGCAAAACCAACACTGTGGCATTTTGTGTTGATTAAGCTATCATGACACAACAGAATTCTTCCAGAAAATAAAGACCCAGACTCTGCAGTGACACAAATCCTGTGTGCTGCAGAAAAACCAGACCAATTTCTGCTTCTTCTTCCCAGCTTGTTTTTACAGAATAGTAAGGCATCAACTTTCAGTAAATGCACGTTATGTATTGTTTTCCAGCACTGAGGAATATACTGAACAAATGATCAAGCAGATTTTAGAGTAACACCCCAAAAGTAAAGATAAAATCACAACAGAAGGCCCTCTGTTGCCTGGTGCTCTGACAGCAAGAGGATGGTGTAAAAAGCGGTGGCAGGAAATCACTCCAATGATTTGCATTAACTTTCTATCAGGGATGGTTTTATTCCACTGCAGGATAAGATACACTGACCTTGTTAAGTTCCCCTCTCATTCCTGCTGTTTATTTGAACGTAATGGACAGAAATGGAGCTTGCAAAGACACAAGAATAAGTCCTGATTTTGTCATCAAAGCTGTGTAGATACAAGCACGTGCCAGGGCAGATCATCTCCCAAAATGAAGCTCTCCAGTGAAACGTCTGAGAGTGTTTGCACTGTAATGTACCGGGGAAAAATCTAAGCTAGTGTTAAATGAGTTTCTAATGAGAAATAGTCCAGCTGTGGCAGGATGGTAAATCATCCTCACTCAGAGCTGGGATATTACAAATAGGCTTCTGCTCCTGAACCCAACCATTGATTATCTGCACTGTGCAGAGGGGCAGGAGGCCTCAGTGCTGCATCTGAGCTTGGGTCAGGGCCGCAGTGGTAGAACATCTTGTTCTGTCCCCTGCTTCAGCACAACCCTAAAGTCAGATTTTCTGAGCCAGAGCTTTAGATTTATCTATATTTAGGCACTATATGAAGTACATATCTCGTTGAATGCTTAGTCCCTTCTGAGTTTTTTAGCTAGTATCATTTTAGAAAAGTATCATTGTTTTGATTCAGCTTTTTTTACAAAATTGATGCAACTTGCTATGTTGTGAAGCAGTTTGGAAGATAGGTAAAGTACTTACAAGAGGTTCTTCTGTGCTCATTAAGTTCCAATTATTCATCCTTGTCATTAACAGTCTCTTTGTAGAAAGTGACCTTCCCTGCTTCCGAGCCTTGGTTCCAAGAGCGTTGTGATGCCGCCAGCCATGACTGTAATTCGTGTACCAATTCAAATGTGTGAAATTCATTTTCTACTTGAACCGGTAGCTGGGGTTCACATCTGCAAAAACAGATGCTGCAAGGGCAAAGAAGTAAAAGCAGTTTACCAGGATCATATAACACTAAATTGGCTAAAAAAATGTGTATCATCAATGAGTTGATTTCAGAAAATCTATTCTTCCTATTTTATAATGAGTTATCTTCGGGGAATTTTTAATATAGTCAAATTTAGTAGGTTGGAATCGACTGAGCACGGACTGTGCCTCAGACTGAAAAGATAATAAACCAAATCTTTAATATACAACTATAAATATTAAATGGAAACATTTCAGAACATGCATGAGTCATGCTTTCATTAACCTGTTAGTTACAATGCAAATGGAATTTAACCCTGTGTAACAAGATTGTTGTGCTAGTTTATTTTACTGTTTCTAGAAGGAGGGTTTTTGTTAAAATCAGGTCAGAGTACTTACAATAAAATTAATTTTTACAAGGTGCTGTGATATTATCTGTGATAAAACAGTGCTGGCCTTTAACCTGACCTCACGGGCATCATGAAATGAGCAGATATTGTGTGCACTCTCTTTAGTGCAGCAAACACAGCTTGGTCTTAACCTGGACAAATGCTGCTAGGAGTAATTTGCAAAAGCCAGCTCAGCTTTATCTCTAGGAACAATTATTACAATTGTCCGTGATTAATTTATGTACACCCTGATAAAATGTCTTGCTAATCCATGCAATAAACTTTTAAGATCTCCGAACATCCTGTTTAGTAAAGAGAACACTGCCTAGCTCCTTTCTTCTTCTGACTGACTTCTTTGCCTCTGGAACATGTCCTCTAGAAATTATAAAGCCCTAAACATTCCCCTTCCTTCATAAAACACTAAAATATGAAATGTGGAAGATTCAGCCTTGCAGTCTACTTAAGAGGCAGCCAACATAGCTTATAGCATCACAAAGTCCAAGGATTCACAGTAATACCCTTCCTAAACATGAATAGAGGAGATTCATATTCAGATGATTAAATGATTAGAGATGAGGAAAGTGTTCCACAGGAATGGGATTTAAAAGATTGAAAGTTCTTACTTGGAGAAAAAATGCAGAGGATAAAAATATAGATAAATAAAAAAGTAATGCTGCAGAGGAGGTAATTACTTTTGTTATGTACCAGTGATCTGTATTGCCAGACTGGAAGAAGGATTTAATGAACTTTAGAGTGGGACATGCTTAAAATGATAAATGCAAATCCTTGTTCTTTTTTGGAAAAAGGTCTAAGAATAGTTGATTTTAGGATTGTCATACACTTACTGAGTTGTATGCATAAGTTGGTGTCAAAAAGCCTGCAAGGCTGAAGTCATTCACAAATGGGTTTGGTTCTTGTTTGGTTTAAACTGGGATAGTCACCTTTGGTTTTAGGATAAAAACCATTTGTTGGCACAGGTTTTTTTTTCCACTTTAGTGTTACCATTGGAGGCAAATCACAGCATGGTGTTTTGTTCCGGAAAAATAATTGTTGTGTTCCAAAGATATCCCTGTGCTATCCCTGCCAAGGAATAATTTCTCTGTGGTGTGAAGCTTGGTCAGATAGCACATGAGAGCAGAGTAACAAAGGTCATATTGCAGACCCTTTTCATCTTAAAATTTTTTCTCAAGTCCGTATGATCCAGGCAGCCTGAGCAATTTTTGCCTTTTCTTGCTAATTGCTATGCACCTCAGACCCAAGCACGTGCACAATAAATCACTGCAGGTGTTGCTGGAAGGTCAGCTGAAGGTGGGACTGCACATTGTCGGAGTTTTGGAGGCAGCACCTGAGTGGCAAAGACTTATAACAAAAGACTTTGTTCTATCTGTAACACGGTCTAATTAAAAGCAATATCCATCAGAAAAAAAACAAACCAAACAAACCCAAAACTATTTCCAAGTGACAACTACTGCAATAGTAAGCTTTAGCTTTAAACTTTGAGCTGTTTCAGTTTTAGCACTGTTAAAAAAACCTCAACAAACAAAAAACCCAGCCCAAAAAACCCCCAGCAGTAGAATATTATTATAAAGACATCCATTTTCCCCAGTGCTAATGCATGTTTATTTTTGGTCCAACCAATAGAGTATTCACTTTCAGGCTCATACTGATCACAGAAAATATCGCGCCTTTTATGCAAAAGCTGAGGGAAGACAAAATAAAAATAGTTCTGTAATCTCAACTATAGCGTTTGCTGTTGCTGCTTCTATATTTAAATGCAGACCTTTGTGTGAAACAGAGCAATCTGGTTAACAAAAGGAGGCATATTAATAAGGACTTAAATGACTTGGGCTTTAATATAAGTGGATATAATCAAAAGATGAAATTTAATTAAAGCTGACGTTATTGCTAGCTGCTCTAATTCCATTTGTTAGCAGGAAAACATTAAGGAACACCATATAGCCAGACTGAGAAGATGTTTTATATAATCGTGCCACATGTTTAGTTAAAAGGTATAATCAGGATTTATATTAGACATTGGAATGTTTTATCCTATAGCTGGGGACAAGTGAAGCAAGACAAAAGAGATCT
The DNA here is from genome assembly GCA_013397815.1 of Aleadryas rufinucha. Taxonomy (NCBI): domain Eukaryota; kingdom Metazoa; phylum Chordata; class Aves; order Passeriformes; genus Aleadryas; species Aleadryas rufinucha. The sequence continues at coordinate 796,739 of VZTH01015613.1, read as the reverse complement.
CTTTTCTGCTTCAGAGCCAAAATTGGGTGTCTTGCAGAGGTGCCAGGCACTGCAGATATTCAGGATATGCCCAAGAAGCAGCACGTGCCTGGGGAACACACTCTGCTCTCCCCACTGCCTGCGGGCCAAGAACTCGAGATTCCTTACTCTGCCTTCTCTTCCCCTTGTGGGTAAATCTCAGCTTGATAAATCATTTTCTCCTCTGACATTAAAGTAGTATTTAAAAACAACAACAAAAAAGGCTTCAAATATCTCTGATACGCCTGCCAGGATGCAATAGTAAATGGTCACCAGAATAAAAAAATGTATTCAGTACCTAATTTTAGGCTTTCTGCAGCCTAAGACAAATAAAAATTGGTTGCTACATTTGTTCCCTGAAAAGCTGACATTTTGAAATGTTTTCTTTCCAGAACAACCAATTCTCTTTTCTCCAAAATTTCACTTTTGAAGGAAATAAATTTTAAGGGTTTTGAAATTCCCAAAAGTAACTGAATTTAGGAGTCCAAATTGTAAGGTTCCTGGCTCAGCCATAAAGACCAGCCCTAGATCTTGCAGACTGATAAAGCCAGCAAGATTTTATAGTCATGGCTGGACAGAAAGATTAATAGCTTGGAAGATTCTCAAATGCAATTCTGTAAAGCCAAGAACAAATCCTGTGAATCCTTGGAATAGGTGAGACCGTGGGAACTAATGAGTTCACACCTGCACAGCAGGGCTGCTGAGTGGTAGGAATTCCCTCTGTGCTTTTCAGTTCTAAATCCTTAAGTAAAATTTCCAGGGCTTCCAGGCAGTGTGAAAGTTTTGAAGGTCCGTCAACTAAAGATTGGGACAGACAGGAGAGATATTTTGTGCCATGGATCTCTGGAGAAGTGCTCAACTCAAATTCTGTATATTTTTTTTTTATCAGGACTACAGGAGCTCATTCCTGTCTCTGTGTAGGAGCATGAGGGACCAGAGTGGTGGGGCAGTTCAAGTGCTGCTGCCTGTTATCAGTCACACTTTCTTTACCATATCAGTCCTTGATGCACTTGCACTTGTTTGATTTATTTATCAGTTTTTAAAATGGTGTGTTTTGGTATAGAACTTCAAAATGGTACCACCGTGCTCCCAAGGCTAACAGGCTAGAGACATCCCATCTGAGCAAATACAGAGAACTTGATTTAATTTTCTCTTAGAAGTTTAAATGCTAGGCTTCTTAGCTTGCTAGAGAAGCTGTTTAGGCTCTGAAATCCTTGATGCAGTGCTGTTTTTTAACTGGGTATTAAGATGAGCTTCAAGGCTAGTTGAACTGAAAACTCTAGAAAGTCCTTAAAAGTTAGTATTATTTGTAAAATCAACTGTGGTACACTAACTCTTACAGGTCTCATTTGAATATCTTTGAAGCTGATGGGATTTGCATATAAATCTATATTCTTAAAGTAATGTGGGGGCTGATTTTAGAACTCCAAACAGACTTTGTGATAAAACTTTGTTCGAGTTTCAAAATTTAAATGGTAATCCTGTCCACACGATCTGCTTAATCCCCACCATAGAGAGCATTAGAGGCACTCCCTGGTCCTGTAATTACTTCAGGGGCGTGAAACAGAGTCTTAAGATCAGTATTACAATGTTCTAATCTTCTTAGTAATTGCCCCAAACAGCGTAATTTAGTGTTGTAAATGGCTTTTTTCTGGGACACCCCTTTCTCCCTGGAGCACTGAATGTGGCAGCACTCAATGGGGCTGGGAGCACTGGCAGGGACCTTTCCTCCCAGAGCAGCTGCAGTGCTCTCCTCAGCAGAACTCCCCCATTTCTCCTTGTCCAAGACTTTCTCCTGGAGCCCCACACCTCTCTGCAGACAAAGCTCTGCTGCCCAGAGCCTGAAGTGCCCAGAAGACAATACCATCAATACCATCAATACCATTTTGTGCTCGGTGTGGCTCCTTAGAAAGTGATTGTTAATATTGCAATAATCTGTTATGAGTCACTTTGCTCAGTGTCTTAGATCTTGACTGTGGTTTTCTATTTATAGCTGAATTCCCTCAAGGTTTCTAAAGACCTTTTTCATTCTAACTCCATTCATACATTTTAAAGAAATACATTTTTCTTTGTATTTCTGTTTCAAAAGGATTCCATGCTAAAATACAGAACAACCAAAAGTATTAAAAAGTATTCTGATGAACGCCTTTCTGAATTGAAAAACCAGTTGATACAAGATTTTACATTTTTCTTTCTGTTTTCTAGCCATGTTTTTTTAGATGCGAATTTACAAAATCTCCAGGGGCTCCTCAGGAGTTAGACCTTTACCTGTTTCCCTGCCATTATTAACTCCTGCGTCTTGGCAGCTCTTGCTTGAGAAGTTATTGCTAGCATTCACTGTCATCGTTAGGAGACAACTTTAAACTGATTGGAGTATTTATCAAAAGGTGTTGTTGGCACTCTCAGCTGAACTATAAATCATCCTCACTGACTCATGCTTTGTCACTCTCTGAAGCCTGACCCTTATTTTATTAATCCACAGGAGAAAATACATTAGAGAGGAGTGTATTGAAAGAACAATAAATTAGCTGAATGGTCTTTAATAGACATAGCTGTCTGCAGAGAACTGGGTAAATCTCAACAGTAAAAAAATCAGAGAAGTTTTGTATGTGGAAGCTAAGGAAATAACTCTTTCCAGTTATAATGTCTGGTTTAATAAATTACATTGTATAATCTACATAATTGAGTAAAGTGACTCAGATTTTCCCCCCAGTAATCAATCTGACCATATTCCAAAATATACAAATTGGTTTTATGCCATTAGTTGTTCCACTGAAAGTAGGAAGATAGATTTGCATTCTTCCCCTGACTCTGTGCTCCTACTTAAAATGCTATTCCACATAAATACTGAATTTTTGTCAAAAAAAGCACAAAAAAGTAGGAAAGTCCACTGGCAGAAATCTCTGATCCCAGAATGAGAGTTCAAATAGAAAACTTGGCAACATTCTTAAAAAGACACAAGACACCTGAAATACATCCTCAGTTCCTAAAATATAAAAGAAACTTTATGAAAGTGATTGGTGGCTGTAGTTGAAATTCTAAAGTTTCGTGGACTAGCAACAGTAAATAATATACAAACCATCAGTTGGTTTGCTCTGTTCAGTCATTCCATTGGGAAAAAATATGGACATTGAAATGAAGAGAATTCAGGTTCCATCTTGCTAATATCCTCCTGTGAAATACCTCCTGAACCCAACGGTAAAGCAACACAAAGGCAGAAAACTGGCATTTGTTTCAGTATATGCATCTGTATGACAAAAACCCCCCAACTCAATCTGTAATGAACAATTGAACAGGAAAATGTGAAGTGTTCTTAGCTGCAGAACTGTGTTCCTGGAATAGAAAACAAAACAAAATTTTGTGGGATTATTCTCCTAAGTGGAATTGTGCCAGGCAGTGAAATACAAAGTGATTATTCTGCCTGACGTGCCCTCACGCAGCTGTAAGTGCACAAGCTGGCTGGTTAAGAGGGCAGCGCCTGTAAATGACAACTACTAAGGGTCACTGCTGCCCAGCAGACAGGAGGTGTCACTGAGGTCATCGGCTCGGGAATGGCAGAGGGATGGGGAATGGCAGAGGGATGGGGAATGGCAGAGGGGGGAGTCGGTAAGCGTGCCTGCTGGTAGGAGAAGTGGGAGTGTGGATGAAGGCTGGAAATGTAAACTTGCACCTTTTAATTAAGTTAGTTGGTTTCTTTCAGTTGAGTTGGAAACACACACAATCTGTTGGAACATCTCTGTGAGAGCATAATATCATAAAGTGCAGTCATTTGAGCGTTTGCGGTCATCTGAACAGCACTAAGTTTATCCCTTGGGCAGTTCCATTGACTTCCCTGGAACTACTCCAGGGAGCAGTTGAGCCCTGTGCTCAGGGAAGTAACAAACGCCTCATTATGCATGTGTGCTTACGCTGTGCTGCTAGCAGAGCAGCTTTAGTGCTGAAAAACCGTATTCTAAATATCTTCATCCTGGTGATTTTCAGCGATTTACTTACCTGCTGATTTCAGAGGCAGAACTGGAATATGCAGGCTTGGAGTTCATGTTACGAACAGTTGAAGCAGCAGCTTCAGAAAATGCCCATGTTTTCAGCTAGAGACAAGATTTCTTATGTCTTATGTTCTTTTGTGTTTAACTGGGCTTAATTAACATTCTCAAGCTGGATGAAAACAATGATTTATAATAATTACTGTTGTCGTCTGATAAAGGTTTCCTTTTGCCTGCAAATAATTTGTGTAGACGAGGCCAGTTCTGGAAGAGTGAGGGACTGCCCTAACTGGTGCTGTGGGAGAGGCAGCTGGGGGGATGGAGCTGGGATGGCCGGGAGGGCTCAGCAGCATGGGGGAGCCTGGACACCATCAGAGGACACCACAGTGGGGTAGAACTGAGAGTAAACACAACCACTCTCAGGTTTGCAAGCAGGTTTCTAATGAACTTTAATTAACCCCAAATCTCTTAACAGATTATGACATGAATTACTCTTTTGTAGTACAGGTACTCTAACCTGTCCCATCCAGCCATGCTTTGACTGAGATAAGCAAGAGTCTCTTCAGACTTCTACACTGCTGCCAAATTAAGAATAAGCATGGTTCTTTGTAGTAATAGTAACTTTATCAGAGGTAATAGGCAATGAGGCTGAACATTTTAAGGTATAGCTACACCAAAATCTACAAAACTCTAATCATGTAGCAGAGATTTTAATTAAAAAATGAGTAAAAACTGGCACAAAATGCCCTGAGAGAAGGGTATGAAAGTATAATTTAACAGAGTAGGTCTGAACAGTTAAACTGAGTCTTTCAACCACCTATATAAAATACTTCAGGCCAATGTGCTGGCAGCTAATGCAGCATTTCCAGGGAACAGCTTTTGGAATCTGCTTCATTTCATCTAATTTAGCATTAAAACTTTTGATGTAGAAATAGCAGAAAGTTTATGTTCTCCTAAAGGAATCAAATTTTTCTTTGGGAAATATGGTATAAATACTGGATAGATGGAATTGAGTTTGGTCAGTGCCCAGAACGCTTGCTGGTGCAAACCTGGTGAGATGTTGGACTGCAGCTAAACAATTATTCAACACATCAAACAACCCTGATACAAAGGAGCTGAAACAGCCACCTCACTGCTTCAGGAAGGGGGCATCTTTCAAAAATTCAGCAAGCAGCCTTTGACTGACTGTGTCAATGCAAATTTTGTTCAACTTTTTAAAAATAATTCATAGAATATAGTAATAGTTACGGTCCCCTCATACTCCCAAGACGAAGTCAGACAGCAGTATGTCAACATGAAGAATACTCTTTATGATGAAACATAAAATCAGGGTTTGAAAAGCCAAGTCCATGTGCAGAGCTTGATGCTGCAAGCAGTGCTAGAGTCCTCTTTGCCTTGAATTTCTGCTGACTTCAATGGGAAAGCTGTAGTTCCCACAGAGGAAAGCCAGATTGTACTGGAAATAGGGCTACGTTTTTCTAAGAAGGTGACTATAATAATCAGCCAGGCAAAGTTCCCATGGCACATGGAGAAAATGGGAACCTATGGCTGTGCAATTTGTTCAGTTCAGAATTTGATTCTGTTACATCCAGCTAAACTGCTTAACTGTGGAAAGGAATTATATTTTGGAACTGATGAAGGCAATTCCCCTTCTTGGTTACTGTACAGCAGGAAGGATTCTACGACTGAGATTTGAAAGATAAGGTGCACACAGATGCTTCAGCAGTTGCAGCCTGCTAAGTGTGTGTTAAAGACCTCCTTTGTATTCATGAAAACACGGAAATGTTAAGCAGAGCAGAAGCAAGTACTGCTGCATCTATTGAGATCACCTTCCCAGTTGGTTCTGCTGAGACATAAAGGAAGGGAGCAGATATCCATGTTCAAAACAGAGAAGTTAAATGTTCTTGTGCCTAAAAAATAATTGGTTTGGTTTGTTCCTAAGGGAGCCAAGCATATTGCAGGCTTGACATTAAAATATAATAAATAGAACAAAGAGATCAGTAAAGCTGAAGATTAATGCACTAAAGGTCATTGTGGCATACCTGAGCAACTTAAAATAATGATTTGCAGAATGGAGCCTGGAAGTTCTATACAGAGTACACCTCTAGACAGCACCACAGCTACCAGGAAGCACTGTGCAGCTCTCTGTTGGATTAGACAGCAAAGCTGCTGTAAGAGCTGCTTGAGAAAGTAAAATGAACCTGATTCCTGGTCCTGTACTGCAGTAACTACCCATCCAGTAGCTCAGTGGATGTGAGGCGGAATAGAGCTGGGCTGAGATGCTGTTTGGGTCTGCAAGATAAATATCGTGACAGAAGGGAGGGAAATGTGTACTGATCCTCAGGCAGGTCCAGAGCATTTCCCAGACAGATCCCTCCAAACAATCCAGTTGTAGGGGCTCTGGCAGGGGCAGCCATAAAAAACCCATAAAAAACCCAGCAGCTGTGAAGTGATAAAGCAACACCACTGCTCTGTTCAGTTTGCTGCTCTTGTCTTCATAAGCTTTACTCCTAGAATTGTACTGATTTCTTTTTAATGCACCAAGCACAGCACTAAATGGTGGAATTTTTATTTGATACATTGATAAGCAGCAGCACATTCAGCATCTCCTGATGGAGGTTGCTGAGCAAGTTTTAATTCTGGTCCCTTTGGATTCTTCTAGTCACTGATGTACGAAATGCAGAACCTTTGCTTTTGCCCTCTCCAGTCCTTGAATCAGCCAGGCTTTTCTTGAAATATCAGTGAAATATCGCCAAATACTTCCCAGTAGAAGGAAAAGTCATTTGCAAGAATGCATGTGACAACTTTTTAGATCCCAGTTTTCTACTAATCCTATTGGTGGGAGTTCTGAGAAGCTCCATGTTCCTTAATGACATTCTTAAATAATGGGAAGTGTTTGATATTTGCTTTTTGGTCTGCACACAAAGAGCAAACACCAAAAGCTTCACAGAAAGGACACAAAACAAAGAAAGCTTAAAGAAAGACTAGAGAAAGATAAGTTTCAAATCTGTGGTTTATTCTTTTGAAATATCATTTCTTCATTTATCACAGAATACTTTTTATGTAAAAAAAACCCCCTCTTTTAAATATTTCCTCTTATAATTCTTCTAATTCCTATAGGTCTTGCAGCTGAATAGTGGGAAAGTATAACCACTTTTAAATTTCTGCCACTAGAAAATTAATTTATACATCCACATTTCCTCCAAAATACGTTTCAGATGACTGAAGTGAAGTTCAGAGTGTCTTAGACACGTAAATAATTATAGTAAGGTCTTATAGGGATTACAATTGGAACATGAAGTAAAACAAGTATTTGTCAATTCTCTGCATTGGGGTGGTTGGGGCTGATCTGGCTGAGCTGATTGTAGTTAAACTGCTTCAATTATTGAGCTAGAGAAAATTCTATGGACTGGGAGAAATCTTTTTGTGAAGGTAAAACTCAGGCTGACTTCAAACTACAGTGGTTAAATTGCTTCCCTGAGCAAGGGGAAACTGCATTTTCATTCTGTTGCCAGTGAGTATTTATGCAAAGTGGAACAGAAGCTCTAGGAGTAAATTTAATACCTCTAATTCGGGGATATTTGTGTGAGTGAGTGTGTATGTGTGTTTTCAGACAAGTATGTTCCTATAGCATGCAAAAGGGGAAGGTGAAAAGCGCAGGGCTGCAGAGGATCCAGGCTTTGACTCGCTCACCAAGTGACAAGCACACATCTCTCTAAGTGAATTTAAAATCAAGGATTTAGAAATTGATGTCTCAGGTTTCTAGCTCGAGAACTTAAGAACCCAAATCCTGCTTACCTGAAAAGAAAATGAGGATCTCAGGAGATGAGGTGTCCTGAAAATGGTACTTACATGTGTAAGTTACCTTATATTTGCAAAGTACTCTATCTGCATGGTAATTTACCTTAAAGTAAATTTGTTGTCTTAAGCATGAGATTAGAAAAGATTCAAAGATGGTAACTCAGAAGTCTTGAGAACGGACATCTATTTAAACCATTTTAAACTAAACTCTATTTGTCCTGAAGTTAGATTTGCTCAAAATTTATTCACAATTACAAATCACTGCTGGAGGACATTGAATCTCTTCTATCAGTACTAAATCCCATAAAACACAATAAATTGTGAGCGCCTAGGTATTTATTTAGAAACGTTTTTCTCGATGTCATGCTAAGAAAGCCTATAAGGAATGAAATCGAAGGCCGACACACACCTGGGGGTTCAACAGGCAATTGCTATTGGCTGTAAAGGAGGAGAAAATGAAGTGTTGTGATTTCCTATGAAATATCATCACCACTTCCAGAGAAGGACCTACACTGATTCAGCAGTTCAGGAATTCAGCCACCAAGTGGGACATGGGTGAGAAGGGTTCAGTGGGCACTCCAGATGATAAAGGAAAAGGTTAAAAGTTGTTCCCAGTGGTGTTTAGGACTGCTGTTTGTACCTTGCTTTTCCCTTTCAAAGATCAGCAGCTTCACAGCATCTGGAGTAGTGGCACTACAGACTACACTACTATGAAATAAATAAATTGAATCATAAGGGAATTTTTCACTGCATGTGGCTTGCCAGAGGAAATTGTCTCAGTCAATGACCCACAGTTTATTTCAGAAAAATTTGACATGTTGTTAGGTCTAAATGCAGTGAAGTATGACAAAGTTGCTTCATTTCATGAAGCATCAAATGGAGCACTGGAACTTTTTTTTTCAAACCATTAACCAGACAATCTCACTAACAATACATTATCAGAAAACTGCAGTCAGTTTTGTTCTGTTTGTTTGTTTTCATCTGGTAGCATTTTTTCATTTTTTCTTTTCCTTTCTTTTTGTTTCAGTACAAAACCAATCCTTTCTATGTCACAAGAAAGGAAACATTTAGGTTTTAATTTTGAAATATACTGAGAAGTCCTAAGGCTTGTGCCGTTCCCTTAACACAATGCTGGAGGCTATTGCAGCTGTGTGAACACTGTGTGTACTGAGGTCCCAGAGCCTTTCTGGCTGCAGTCACAAAAAGCTGCCCTGCTTAGAGCTCAGCTCTTTGCCTGGAGGAGAAGAGGTGGTTTTCTTCCATTTGTCGTCTCATCCAGATCAGAAAATTCTCAAGAATTTTAAATTCTGAGTAAAGCAAAGATGAAGCTGAGCTGAGAGCAACAAGTGTAATGAGCAACTGTGTCAGACAAGTTGTTTCTTACAAGGCTCTTACAAGGAAAGGTTTGTTTTCCTGTTTTTTCACTCTGACCTGGGGAAGTTCATGGCATTGCTACTCAAAGTTATCACAGAGACTAAAATGAATGAGAAATAATGATTCATATTGAGAGCAATGGGGTTTTGGTGTCCTACAGGAACGAATTGCTCAGCTGACAATCAAGTTATCAATACTTGACTGACTCCTGTACCACTGATTTATTATGGAGCCATTTCTATTAGACATACAACAAATATTTTGATGTTTGTTATAATTAGACTACTTAATTAAATAGAATGGCAGCAAACATTAGTTCTTACTGTTTGCCCATGTGGTGTACAGTGGCCTCACAAAAAGGTCCTATTAATAGAGTATATAAGAGAAATTAATGCTCTGTCCAAGCAGGCATGCAAGGTGTCATGGAATTTTAATCAACTCACTTAGGGCTTTGTAAATTGTAAATTTGCTTGGGAAAAAGTCTTGAGTGAATCTAGTAGAGCTGAGAAACTTCTGAAAATGAGAAAGTAGGCCTCGCAATATGAAGGATAATCAATGATGTATGAATATTTCAGAGGTACAATTTAAAATGTGAGGGTTTATTTTATTTTCAGGGAGCATTTTCATTGGTTTTTAATCTTATTCTTTTGGATTTTACTTGTGATTTTTCTTGTGTTTTGGAATTGCTTATGACTTGGATGACTCAGCAGTGAAAGGAAAAAGCCTGGTAATCAATTTTAGAACATTGCAGGTGGGAGACTCATCTGGTTTAGTTTATCACAACCACACTGAAGTGAACTTCTCTGAAATTACCTTTGAAACACAGGGGGTAGGTCTCAGTACAAGTTATGTTTTCCTGTGTATTAAGGGGTGGATCTGCTCAGGGAGGGTTTCATAGAGGCCAGGGCCAACCTCCTCTGCTTTTCTCCCAGGTGGGCACATCTGTTCCCCATCACACAGTGTAGCTGCAGAGCTCTGCACAAACTCCTCCTCTGCCTCCATTCCTGTTATTCACACTGTGGCTGCATCTGTCCGTGCATGGAAATCACGGAAAAGCTCAGGGTATTTTTAACAGCTTTTTGGCAAATGGTGGCTTTGAAAATCCTCTTGCTCTGTCAGTATTTTGACAACAGGCAACTGGGTCAAAGAACAGAGTCTGAGCTCTTGGGGAGAAGTCTCTCTGTCAGGTTCAGGGCGGTGCTCAGGGCACGAGGAGAGGGTGTGAAATGACAGTGCCATGAACTTGCCAAGTGATTCTTGCCAGCTCGCTGGGGGTCTGGCCGAAGCCTTCAGTGTGATGGACAGCACAAGGGCAGAGGGAGCCTTTGCCCAGTGGCAGCTAAAGGATGGCTGATGATGAATAGAAATGACTCCCAACGCAGTGGACTACATTAGATCTTATAAACACAGCTGAGCAGCCTCTAAATTACCTGTGGGCCTGAATGACTTTTCTTTAGATAGGTGTTCCTAACAAACATTCATACCATCAATGTTCAGTTGGTTTGGGGTTTTATCCCCACTGCCTCCTACACCCCAAATATGGAGATTCTGTGTTTGCTTTGATTTGTGGATCGTTGCTGTTGGGGTTTTTTTCCTGTACTCATTACCTCGTTCTCTGTGACACCTTCAGCTTAGTTCTATGGGATTGTCTGTTTCCACGGTAAGTGATTTTTCACATATTTTTTCTCTCTGTGTTTTGCATATAGAAAAAATCCAGTTTACAGAGGCCATTTCAGGATACACTTACACAGGCCAAACATTTCTAAAATTGAATCACAACATTTCAAAGGAAATCTTATTCTCTATTTTTGAAGAAGTCTGGGTAAATAACCTCAGAAGAATACAGGCCTGCTACAGAATAATATTTGAGAACTTGTAGAGTGATAACTTTACAGTGCATTTTGAACTCCATTTAATTGGAGTAATCCCTTGAGGAAAATTATGGAGAGTTATACTCCAGAGATTTCTCTACAGAGAAAATAATTTAATACAATTCTGAGATTAAAGGTATCTCTCTCTTAATCTAGGCATGTAATTTTTGTTAATATTAAATTGTGTGTGTAGGAGCTGAGGATTCCTGTATCCCATAGCGCATAATTGCTGTATTCAGAGTCATTCTTCTTGCAAAGGATTTAATATTAGGCTTGTTCAGAATTATACATGGTTTGACTTTACAAAGAATGTTGCATATCAATTGGACATTATTTAGAAAAGGAAGGTTACAAGGAGAGGTTGAATAAATAAAAGACAGTCATATTTGTGGGATCCCTATTAGTTTCCTTCCTTGAGATATTCTCTAAATTGACATTAAATGGAAGAATCAGTTTATCCATATTTTTTCTATTTTTTTAGGAATTAGATTTTTCATGTTTTCTTATTACTCTCCAATACTGAAAAGTCAGCAGGTAATTCAGGTCAGAAAGGACATTTGGAGGTCTCTTGTCCAAGCCCTTGCTCAAAGCAGGGTCAGCTTTGGGCTCATTCTACTCCTGGGTCTTTATCCAGCCACATTTAGACCATTTCCCAGGATGGATGCTGTGACAGCGTACACGGAACTGTCCCCATGACAGGACCTGCAGTTTGATAAACAGATGCTCTGACTGCTCCAGACTCCTTGGATGAGCTGCGCCCTTGGAGCTGCACTCACCCTTTGGAGAGTGGATAATCGGTCCTTATCTCCCAGGGTGCTACAAGTGATGTGGGCAGTGTGAACCGCTGGCCACTTAGCTGGGTCCTCTCAGCTAATGACCAGGGATGTGGCTGTGCTGAAATGAGAGGAATTAGACCTCTCTCTTCCCCTGAAGTTCAGGTCAATTAGCGTGTGCATGGGCTTTTCAGTCACGAGCTAGGTGCAATTTAGCAAAGCGCCAAGTGGTTGAATTGATTGGGTTTGGCACTTCAGCTGCCAGGAGGAAGAGATGATTTTCTTCTGTGCCTGATGAGGGCATATTATACTTGACAAGCAAATGTCAATACGATTAGAACTACCAAAACAATCCTTATGCAGAAGATGTTTATAAAATATATTTACATTAGTGCCAATAGCAGTAAAAATGAGGAGAGTGATGAATACAAACTCCATCTGTAGCTGTGAAAGTGTAGCTATATAGACTGGCACTAGTTCAGCTATCTTCAGAAATTTTAGTCCTTTCATTAAGGGTGCCAGAAGCAGACTCAATAGAAATATTTACAGTTTTATTTCAGAGCAAGATAGCCTCACTTTGAAGATGCTTTTGTTCCCACTGAGGCGTGAGGATGAGCAGAAGTTATTTAAACTTGTTCATGTCTAGAAATTAAATACTTGATTATATTGGAGATATTTTAAGCTCTTATTAGGATAAGTTCCAAAGCAAGACATTCCAGTACTGAGTTCTGCTAACTTTTATCTGTATATCTTCATTATCTTACTGCTTAACTTGACAGAGAGCTGGGTCTAACATTTGTCTCATTTACAGTAATGGAGTTCACAACTGTTTGCTTTATAGGAAACTAGCAAAGCCATGGTATAGCATCCAAAATGTAAGTTAAATAGCCAGGAATAACACCAAAGGAAAATACCTGCTCTGTGCTGCACTGCAAAGATACAGAGCAGTGCTGTGGGGTTCTGACTGGATTATGAACAACAGGCATTACAGCACATTGTTACACTGCCCTTTGCAGCAACCAGGGATTTTTCAAGCTCTGTTTATTTTGCTTTTGTTGTATGGAAGCTTCAGCCCACTTGAAAGTAAATAAAATTATGAAATATATTTTCTCTGAGGAGAAGAAAGTGGGAGTGCAATCAGCAGTACCCGAAACACACACACACACTGTGTTTCTCAGCAGATGTGTTACTGAATAGAACGGCCAGGCATTAGCATTTTTAATGTCCTCTAACAGCATATGACAAATGTGTCATGAATAATTAGATATTACTAACTACTGAGCAGTGCTTAATTCACTTACCTGCCGCTACATTTGCCCTTTCTATCTGACAGCTCGAGCTGAATAAATGCTATCTCTGGCTCTCAAGCACCAGCTGTACGGGGCACAAAGGTCAGCCTTTCACATCACGAAGTGAAAGCTCTTACGCTGAATAGCAATGCAGCTCCCGGGCCTGAGCTACCCGAACGAGACTGCTGGTGGTAGAACTGGTACTGGACCTTGCTCCCTGATTACCTGGTGTGTTAGCACATTGTTCTAATGCTGCTCAGGCAGGAGTTAATGTCAATCAGCTAAGAAAATTACAGAGCCATATTTATAACTGCATGCCAAGAAACCTCTTCTTGCACAATAAACAATGCAATGGCCAGGTCCTCACCTAATGAGAGCTCCATTTCATGGAAAAAACCCATTATCTTACTGGACAGCACTGTTTGGAGGAGTGTACTGATCTTCAAATCTATAGCTGTACATAACTCTACTCATAACTCCACAAACTACCTTAAAAATATTGATGGGAATATAGTGGGTGGGTGTAGTTTTGAAGATTTTGCTGCATTAGTTTTTAATTTGTAAGGCCGGGTTTATAACACTGTAGCACTTAGAATATTCTTCACACAGGTCTGTTAGGGCTACAGTAGCCAATAAAATCAAATTTACAGCTGGAATAAAATTGATTACCTTTGCCAATGTTGTCAACAATTTACATTTTAGGCAGAAAATAAGGTCACGCTAAGGGCCAAGGCCCTGCTGTAAATGCCATTGAAGTCAATGGAAACTTTCACACTGACTGCAGAGTAAAAGGTCAGGCTCTGAAGTCCAGATTCTCCTGCTGGAAGTCTGCCCAGCACTGGGAGCTGGCCACTGAACAAACAGGCACAGAAAGAAACTCATCTCCTGTAACAGGCAGCAGTTCCTCCACTGTAAGGTTTAAAAGGAAACAGGCAAGGAGGCAGAGGGAAAAAAGACAGGAAAGGTTTTTTGTTAAAAAAAAATAGAGATTAATGCCATTTAAAAAAAATCCCAATGATACAGTGTGCTTGCTGTGATTAAAGAGAAAACTGGAAAAAAACCTTTTAGGAAAACTAACAGCCTGTATGGCTTAATCTGCAGAAAGTCTGATTGTGTAATTCAAACTGTGCTGAATTCTGTGAATGAAGGTAATGTTGCTAAATAGGAGGGAGAGTAAAAGATAATGTGAGATAGCAGAGTCCTCCACATGAAGATCATGATAGAGATTTTGTGATGACTTTTTGCATCTTCCACATTTGTGAGAAAGCAATTCACAATCATTCCTAAAGTTAAACCTAACTGGAAGTGCAGTGAAGTTTCGGCAGTGTTGGAAGGTTCCGTGTCCTTTATGAAGCTCTGACAGACTTTGCCTCTCTCAGCAAGTGCTGTCTCATCTCTTTCATTGCTGCTGAGCAGAAACACTCGGTGCATGTGCTTGAGAGATGCATTTTCACAATGAGGTGGGATGGGAGCTTTTGCATCTAAACTGAGGAAACGGGAATTAAACTGCATTGAAATGGGCTCTGAGCTTCCTTCCTGCTGCTGGGGTGCCGTGCAGCTGTTTCTCTTCAGGGGAGCAGAGGCACAGGAGGAGAAACAGCGTCTTTGCTGATTGCTCTTTTTCTAATTGATATGAATGCACTTAGCAGGCACATATATTTATATAGATATTTATGTTACACAGCACAACTCAGGTCGTGTTGGTCTTGATCCATAAAAAAGAAATCCTGGGGTTTTGTTCCCATCCATTTGGTTATTGTTTGCTCAGAAGTATTTAAAAAATTGTTAAAAAATGCTTCTTTTTAGTATTATTTTCTTAAGTTTGTAGAAGTCATCTACACCCAGGATTACATGCTACATATGTTTTTGTTTATTTGATCTTAAGTGAGAAATTGGGAGGTACTGTGTTTATATAATCAGTGCCTGAAGTACCAAGACCAATTGTAGAAGGTATTTCATATATTTTTGTATTTAAAAAACCACTACAAAATTGTTATCATTTACTATCTCACAGGGTACATTAATTCATAAGATGGTCTTAAAATTGCCTGTTTTGAGTTTGTCTCTGCATACGATGACATATTGATTATAAAGCTTTTTAACCAGTTACTAATTGGAAAGTGTGTCCTGGAGCTAAGTAGAATTTAAGAGCAAACATAAGAAGTTTCACTGTCACTCACATGCCTATTGGATTGTTGAACTCCTCATGATTGGAATTATACCCCTCTGTTCAGTCCTGTGCTTTTCAATGCTAAATGATATTTATACAGTTAATTAATTTGTTATTTTATTTCTGAAAATATTTCCAGGCGTCTGATCCCAACTGTGGTTGCTAAGCAATTTCATTATTGCTGTTCTCTGGAACATAGCATTTAACTCATAAATGTGATTTTAACCACACTTGAGTGAAAGAATGTGAAGACCATTCAGTGACCATCACACTGGGTAGTTTCTGTGCATTCCCTGCTTCTGCTGGATATGGTACCAGCTGGGCTCATGTGGGTATGATCCTTTCCTCTGGATGCTTCCTGGTGACACTGCATGGACAGGCTCCTATCGGTAGAAGCTTAAGATCTATGCCTGAGCTACTTATGGAAATTACAGCTGGAAACATCTCTTGTTTCTTTCCAAACAGCTGCTGCTCTTTTCTGCTCAGGTGTGTGTCTGCTGGTCAACTTGCTGTGTTGATTATCATGTCTCTGATGATTTTATAGGGTTTCATTGTCATTAGAATTTCCAGAATGCTCTCTAGCTCCCACAAGGAGTTAACAACATTAATATTTTCTCTGTGCTGTGTAAAGATAGTGTTCCTTTTTTGGCAGTGTGAAATGATAAAATGGCTTTCAGACAGTCTGTATATTCAGTCTCATAAATTATTTAAACATGTTTGTCTGATATTTTACCAGGCAAATACTGGGTTCTTACCATATATATCATTATATTTTTCAAAATTCTCTGACATATATTGTAGTATCATTAAAACTTTTCAGCAACATTGAAGGAACTCATGCCTGTAGCTAAATGAAAAAGTAATATGGTCATTTCTTTGCATTCACAATAGATTTTCTATGCTGTTCACCCCCAGGCTCTTAGTATTGAGTGAAATGCACTCCTTAATCAGACATGAGACCTCATTGTAATTGTAGATGTGCAGTGGAAAAAGGCCTGCAGAGTACTTGCAATATAACTGTAATGTGTTCCAAGCTGAGTTAGAGCTCAGTGTTTGGATTAGCATGGAGTGGAGAGGTTTGATCTTTATCTGTGGAATTCAGAAACTCAGACATGGAATTGCAATGGAAATATGACTGTGGATTGTTCTTACAAACCCTGAAATGAAGCCTTTCCTTTGCTTGCATATACATTACACACCATTTAAGGTGGCTATCTCCTAAACGTGTGGGATAAAATATGTGGTTTAGGCTTCCAAACTTAAAGGTCCAGTTATTGAGAAGTTTGTCCAACAAAGTGACCAAGTCACTAAGATTTCTCAGGAAAACAATCTCTTCTGTAACATGGTCTGTGGAAGTGTGAGGAGTGTTTGGAGTTGGGATGAAATGAGTTTTCAGAAAGGATGGCTGGCTAACTGTTAAGAAAATATTTGTCATCTTTTTGTGTTTGAGCACTGCACAAGATGGTCTCTTAGAATTCTTCATTCCTGCATGTGCAGAATATATTTTTTTGAAAATCAGATGAAGATTTGTTAGTAATTGTTGGGTTGTTCTAGTAAGAATGTTAAAGTTTTCAATACCTTGTTGTCTGAGAACAACCTAAACCAAAACTACACCCTCAGAGCATGGGAACTGCAGTTGAAGTCAGGCTTTGGAACACAGAGTTACACTGTAATATCAATTCAAATCAGGAAATTCCTCATTATGTGCCCCATTTTATTCAGCACATTTGTTAACCTCTGTGCACAGGGAACTTGAGCCATGCACAAAGCAGGAACAAGAAAGAACGGTATCATTGCACAATTCAACTTTTTCACACAGAAGAAATTTGTATCATGATGAAATCTGGGCCTGGAGGAAGCAAAGAAGTTTCATCACCTCTCAGATTTCTACGCCAGGTTAAAATACCTTAAAATCACAAACACCCCAAAGTTCACCAAATTCATATTCCTTATTCATTTCCATTAATGACAAGAACACAGAGGTTATGACTAGCCAGGTATTTAGGTGGTGGTAGCTATATGCAATTTTACAAATGCCTTAAATACAAGTACCTATGAAAAGTAAGAAAATTGGTTTGAATCCAGTACTAAGTTTCTGTAACTTTACCAACTGTCAGAGTTCTCCATATTTATTTTGAGGAAAGCCAAAATTCATAAGAACCACTTTATGTTCTTTACTCATCTCAGTCTTCACTTTTAGAGTGAGCAGTGTCCAATGGAATAGAAGGATCGGTATCCCTTGAAAAAGAAAGCAGAGAAAGGGAGTAGGACGACATAAGCAAATGGAAATTGCCAGTGATGGGGAGAAGCACTTGATGAGTGCTAGGGAAAAATAAGAGGAAAATGAGAAGAAATAATTCCCCAAATCTTGGCTTTGTGATGCTTTCTGAACCAAAGGATATTGCAGAAATGTATTGCCCATGATTAGAAAGACTGAATTAAGATAAAGAGCATTTAGGGCCCTAGTTGGTGCTGCTGAATATTGCTGACTAAATCTTTTCTCCCAAGAATAAGAACAGTAGGCACTGATGGTTTCCAAGAACTTGAAAAACAACCTTTTGTTTAATTAAATGGAGCAAGTTCCTCAGTGAAGTTTCCTTGTTTGAGCTGAGCTTTGCTGCAGTAGAACTGACGGTTCAAATCTCTGTCATTATTCATAAGTGGAACAGTGGTGACCTACACAGTCTTCATATCACTGTCTGAAACAAGTCTGAAAACTCTGGAAGTTTCTAACTCAGTATTTCTAATTTTTCTGGTTTATATTTTATTCTTAGCCCTTCTTCTTCTTTTGTGACTGTATTTCAAATTTTCAAATTATGATAGAAAGGTGCTGTACCTGTAAGGACAGCCTACAAGTGCAGTATTTTAAATTGTTTTATAGAGGAGCATGAACGGACACCGTGTGGTCTAAAATAATTGAAATTACTTGTCTATATTTCTTGCAAAGCAATTCTGCCCTGCTTTTCCAGAGGCACCTGCAGAAGGCAATGATGCATTCCCAAGATTGCACTACACTGCTGTAGAAAATGAAGCAGCCTTGGGTAATGGGGGCATTCCCAGTGAAACCCTGATCCGCTGCTTCCTGCCCTGTCCTGCACCCCTCTCTTACCTGGAGCTCTGCAGCGTTTACTGTGGGGCACTGTGTGGGTTTATAGTGGCCTCTCTAACACTTGCAGTGGTCAAGCTCTGGCCTCACAGTGTTGTCTCCCTTATTTCCCTTTTTACTCTTTGAAAAATCGGTGGCACCATTTATACCCTTGATACTTTTCTTCTGTGCCCTACTCACTCTGTAATCCCTGTGTTTTCAATAATCCAGCAGAAACACTCATTGTACAAGCACATAGTTCCTTCTTTCAATTTTTATGTATTTTATATTTACTGATGCCAGCTGAAATTTTGGACTAATATTTAAAATGTACAAAATAGGTGTATCAAGATAAGGGAGCAGATTGTGGCTGGCCTGTGAAGATGTTTATATATTGCAGTGAATATCACTCGAAGAAACTCTTAAATCTCTCTTGTGAGGACCAACAACAGTGAAAGCCAAAAGCCTTTAAATTCAAAAAGTGCTAATCTCTCACTGATCTTGAGGCACAGTGGGACACAGGCTTTCATCGAGTGTTCTGAATACTGGTAAAAGAGTTGGAGAAAGGAAAACTTCTTATTTCACAGCAAACACTGCCCTAAAATGTGGGTTAGAGGCAAAGAATAGTTTGTGGAGCAAAAATAAATTCTAATTTTGTAGAATCCCAATCATTTGTGCTATCTCTGCGGACCTTCAGCAGTAGGGATGTATGTGCCCCACAACATCTCTAGCATAAACTTAGGGTGGCTGCCAAGGACTGCACCCTAACCAGAATCAGGGGTAACATAATGAAGTTGGTATGAAGCACTTAAGAGAAGTCCAGACCCCATGTTTGTAATAATCACAGTCCCATTCTACCACAAGGAGCTGTATCTAATCTCTCATTGTTATGCTTTCAGTTTATTACTGTTACAGGACAAATCAATCCAGTTAACAGTCCACATATCAGCACACATAACGAATAGACTGTCTAAGCACATTAGCTAGAACTAGATTTTAGAGATAAAATTTGGCTGTGTTAAATGTATTTCAGTATGCATGTGTTGTGTTTTTATTGTGGTGGGTGTTATTTCCTGCAGACTTAAAAATAGATTGTGCATGCATTGCAGCACTAAGGTCTGAGGAATTATCTATAGATTTGACAGCTTTTCAAAACTTAAGACAGTATAATTCAAATTTTAATTGGCTTGCGATGAAGGAGTTGTTTTGAAATCTTCCTTCTTAGTAAATCTGTAGCACAGCTCTCAGAGGCTTAAGGGAAGTACTTGGCCTTTTCCTTATCCCCAGAATCTTCATGCATAGATGTACATCTGCACCAATTGTCTCATCTCCAGACTAATTATCTCATTTACATTTTCCCTGCTTTCTGCTTAGAATGCTCCATGGACAGCCAAGATTTAAATCGTGTGCTGTCAGACACAACTGGTTGAGGGAGACACACATATGTGTGCATTTTATTTCATTAATATTATTCTGAATTGCATGGTACTTTTAAAATTAAAATAGCATATTATGTAGTGCTTCACATAAATCCTTATATTAAAGATGAAGCTCCCATAACTTAAAACATTCTAAAATTAAAGATTTTGTGTAATTTTCCCTGATCACCTCTTCCACCCTCTGGTATTACTGCCCCAGCACTTTGAGTCTATTGAGTGGATGAACTCTTTGCTTTTTTCCTATTTAATTTAAGGGAATAAAAAGATTCGAATCCAGTTACATTTTGTAGCTGCCATGCCATACAACTGAAAGTTGCTCACAGTAGGATGGCACTTTGATAAAACAGTGACCTACTGATGAGTGCAAATCCAGCAAGTTCTCAGCGGTAGGTCAGTCTCACCTAATTAAAGGTATAATTGGGTCCTTTCATGGTCTGATGCTTAATAAGACAGTGTAGTTGGGGACTGCCTCAATATATAAATTCCAGGGTGAGTTGGGGCCCTAATATCACCTATCTGCCTAGTACAAGTCTTGTCTTAAAAAATAGTGATCTCTTGAGGTTACCAGCTAGGCAGAACATTGTTACTATATTATGGGAATAAGATTCAGCCTCTTAGGACCATGTGGTGCTTTCTCTCAGGTTTCCTCAGGGAATCGTGTACTCCTAAACGTATGGCAGGTGGAAACCTTGGTGTTCTGCTCAGTGCAGGCTGGGACTGTTCCACATTGTGCTCCACAGGCTTCTGTTGAGTGAGTTATTTCCTATGCAGGGTACAGAAATGTCGTGGGTCGCTGACTGAGGGCTGCTAGCCCACTTCCCTGCATAGTGAGATTAATTTGCTACAGAATGAGCCAAATCAGCACCTTTGATGGGCAGGATGTGTGTCCTTTCAGCAGCTGAAACCAACAGTTATCCAGCTAGTGCTGACCTTTCAGTCCTACTGACAGGCAGCTTAGTGTTGTTCCTTCATTTGAGGGTGGGTATTGCTACTCTTCCTCTCCTAAACAGGAATAAAAAATAGCAGAACATGACCTGCAATGAAGTGTAGACCTCCACAGAGGTGGCAGGAGAACCTCTGGGGTCCTTTTCTTCCCTGAACTGTACCATCAGTCATTTTATAGTTGAGAGTTCTTGATATTTTACCATTGGCCATAAGAAGTAGTGTGATGATAAATGAGCAGAGAAATTTCTGAAGAATGCCTGTCTGTAGGTATCATGCATGGATTACTGTCCCTAAAAGGAAAACCTCATCTGAACAGCTTCAACAAGGAACTATCAGATTAAAACAGAAAGTTGAGATCTGTATGTACAGCTATGAAATCAATAGGCAGTCCCTGAAACCACTGCCCACAGAACATGTATTGTACTGCATATTTGTCTGCAGCTCTGGAAAAGGAATTCTGCTCAAAACAGTATCAGTCTGTCCAAACAATTGAGGTGATGAAAAAAAACCCAAAACAAAACCAGACACCTCTCCTCGCCCCCAAAACAAAAGAGGAAGGTATCTTGTAGCAGGTAGCTCATCCAAATGTTTAGAACTATTTTGTTTTACTCTTGTTATCACTGTCTAGTGCTTTATACTGCTTGGAGAACAAAGAGGGCACTCAACTGCCTTTTATATTCAAGGTGTGTGCAATTTTAAGTATTTCCTAGTGCTCATTTATGGTACCTTCACATCCAGCAGCTTTTTCACACACAACCCCCCAAGCAAACCACAACCGAAACAACCCAACTACAAAAAATCCCAGTGCAGAAACACAACACTTTAAGTATTTCACAGCCATAAAATTAGAATCAGCAAGTTAGTAAAATCACAAAATGATGTGTAATAGCTCAGCTATTGAAATCAGTTTGTTCACTCCCTTCCATGTGCAGAACAGCTTATGCTGTGCTCATCCCCAACCAGCTGAAACTATAAATACATTAAACACAAACCCAGCTAATTATAATCTAGGCTGTATTTTTTTTAACATATATAGGGCCTTAATAGCTACAATATGCTTGACTTGTGATGTTCTCTGTATTTCAATGATTCTGTTTTCTCCATCCACATTTTAACCTTGCCGTTGCCTTGTTCAGACTCCTTCTGTGCTCAGGAATTTCTGTCTAGAAAGAAGCAAAGGTTGCCAAGGCCTAATGGTTTTGACTTTAAATGTCCTGTTTAATTACAGTTTCCTAGACATTTGCACTCTTCCGTATGTGTATCTGGCAGTTCAAAGGAAAAAGAGTTAATCTGGTAATAGCACTGAAAGGGCATCTATTTTTACACCTAATTTTGGAGATTCCAGCATTTGGACCTGTGAAAAGCTCTCTGCGTCCTGAGAAATTCCCATCTCTACGTTAATAGTTATTTTTCAGTTAAAATAATTCTGCTTTCCATAGGGAATTTTATCCTTGAGGAGGGAGGATGTGCCTAATAGATAAGCCATCTTAGACATTATTATGTTCAAATCTTAAATGCAAATATCAATACTTTCTAAATTATCTGGCATTTCTTTGGACACTTAGTGAAACAAGCTAAGATTTCCCTCTATAGTCCTAGATATACTGGAAATTATATTCCTGAAACTGAAAGCATCTAAACAACAAAGCATTTCCTTTGCTTCAATCAGGAGGTCAAAATCCCAGATCCTTAATCAATTCATCAATTGTATTCAGGTACAGTTTCCATTAAATACATAAAAACTAAGTTTCGATAAGGATGTTAAAGTTTGGCCAAACACTATCTGCCCTTCTCTTGAAGGAGTCAAACAATAAATTCATACTTTTTCTGAAAAGGCAAATGCAAAATTCCACTAGTTTAGCTCTATATTCTTACAAGTCAATAGTAAATTTCACACTGATTTTAATGGGAATAATTAGGTCAGTTCTGAGAATCTTGAATGCCCAGCTTCTGTAATGCCCCTTTGTATCTTCCAAAATAAAAACAAAATGCATTTTCGATTGTTCCAAATGCAGAGATTCTTGAGGCTGGATCCAGCCAGCTCTGGTTAAAGTTCAGCAATCCACAACTTTGTAATTGGTGCAAACTTGGAGTTCCCTGAAGTGAATGTTGAGAATTTGGGTTTTGATTAGGGCTCAGTTCCTGAGCTGCTGTGCTCTGCTAGTTTGGAAGCAAATTATAATCACTCCTATTTTAAAAGTCCATATTCTTATCGTTCTGAGCAATTGAGTAAAATTACATTGCCTGTAAGAAAAGCTGTCTAAAATAGGTGCTGGATACCACAGTAATAATCAGCTTAATAAAAATGCTTCGAGTGAATGTCATCTCACAAAAGCAAAATGCAGCACGGGGCTAATTTGTAAAACTGCCTCGTTAACTGAAATTATTTGTGGCTTGTCAAATATTAAATTGCTCAAATCAGTTCTTTCTAATTGAATTTCAAGGAAATTAACAGTCTGTTGTAATAATGAATTTAATAGATTGTGTATTTGGTGTATTTTCCCTAAATTAAAATTAAGTAGATGTGTGACAAAGACTTTTCACAAATTTTGATTTTTTTTAATGTCTGAGAAAATCAAAAAGTTAACTTTCTTTTGCTGCATTACACTCAAAATTAATGTCAAGCTTAAGTTAACTTGAGAAAACCAGAATCATATGAAATGAATTTTGTAGGATGATGTGTATTTTCATATTAATTTTGAAAATGAAATTACTCTGACAATAGTTTTCTGCTATTTGCTCAGTTTAAATTGTATTTACTCTATCTTTCCAGCCGTAAATGGATCAACATGTTTATTTTTTCCTGACATATAGAATTTTTGTAATAGAACACCCAGTTGTATCACTGTCTTGGAAGAAAATGTTCAGTAAACGTCTTATATCTGTACAGCAAAAGTGGTGGCTGCTCACGGACCCCTGTACAATGAAGATTTGCCTGTGTAGTGCAGAGGGATTTTTTGCAAGTGCAGTAAGTAATTACTCTGTATAAGATAACTGTGTTGTACTAACATGGGTTTTGTTAGCATTAATAAGAATAATAATATCAGATATAATGCCTGTTATTACATAATTTATTATGTAATAGGGGGCTTTAGTTCTAAAATCTCGTTCAAGTGTGACTGTGTACAGACTGCTACCAATACCACTAGACAGAAAGAAACACCCCATCCCCATCTCTAAATGGATGATTCATGTGAGAGAAGAAAAGACAAAAGGTGATTGAAATGAATGTTTATTTGTCTGGGAGCTGGAGTGGAACAAGTTCCTGTTCGGTGCTGTCATTGAGAGTGATGCCATGATGATATTTTTGCCTTTTTATATACCCCTTTTTATGTACTCTTTTATATAGCTTTTATGTACTCTTAAGTGCTTTTTAGCCCACATATTTTAAGTCCTTGGGTTTGATAACCAGCACAGACCCAGTATTCCGTTAAGCCAGGAGACCAAACATCTCAGAAGCCTCAGACACCAAGGTCTTCTCTGGAACACATTTTGTAAACTAAGATAGAGGGGGAACGTCCCTCGAGGAGGGGGGTTCACTCAGCCTCTCATTGGGGAATCTTTGATAGATATGTTAATTGATAAGGCCTATAATGTTAAACCCAGAGTATTGTGGGTGTGCATTTCGGGGGTGCTCACAGGAGTGCATTATCGGTGTGCATTTCAGTGTGCATTTGGTGGGTGTGCATTTCGGGGGTGCTCACAGGAGTGCATTATCGGTGTGCATTTCAGCGTGCATTTGGATGTGCATTCCAGCATGTTCCACCTGGACGGGGTGCACCAAGGATCCTTAAAATAAATACCAAGGTAAAATCCCTTTTTCTCTTCTAACCATGTTTGGTTCTTGATTTTAAGACCAAAGATAGGCATCAAGAGGACACCCAGGCTGGGGTTATCCAACCATCCAGCATGCACTGGGCACTCTGAGTTCCTTCCTGTAGTCTCCAATGGTACAGCAGGAAGCACCAGGACACTGCTCCAGCCATAATTGCATCATGGGCAACATTTGTGGTCCGGGAGTCTTAAAAAACCCCTCTATTTTGTGTCTCTGTAAGTTTAAATCGCCCCAGGAAGATCAGTAGTACTGCTTTTGCAATAGACAGTTCGAATCTTTACAGTGGAACAATGTGGTTTAGGGTTGAGTTTTGGTTAATAGTGGTTGATGCTCTATCCAGTGGATGAAATTTGCTTGCTCATCCAGTTGCAGCATTGTTGAGTAGTTAAATGCAATGTTGTCAGGCTTTTGAAGCATTTGATAAAAGCTGTAACCCTGTATTTTGTGACAATATCTAATTGTACTCTTGAATAAGTACCCACAAAAGTTGCAAATACCTGTCACTGTTCCTGCCAGTCAATAAAATGTGTGTGAATAATATCTCCGAGCAGTAGAGGGGTGAAAATGTAACTGCTCTTTGTTTCACAACCTGCAATGCACAAGCAAAACCATCTTTGTTCCTATGTACAACTTCTCAGTCAAAATATGGGGCTTTTCTGCATTGTAAGACAAAATGGAGCGTTTGTGGTGTTTATTCCCAAGTGGTGAAATGCAAGTGGCTCCTCTGAGGATCAGCAAGAAGGGAGGGCAGGGGTCTGGAGTCCTCAGACAACACAACAAAGCAAATGGGAAAGCTTTTCTTAAACAAAACCATTCACTGCTGCTTCGAGCCTGTCTAGAAAAACTTCGCTGTCAGTGGGAGTTACAAATGATATGAACAATGACATTCCTAAAAGGAGAAACCAAGTGTTTTATAGCGTCATTTGTTTGAGATGAAAATTCTGGAAGAGAAAGTGTCACACTGCAAATTGAAAAATTATTATCAGGCTAGGAACTGATATTAAATGAAGTAATTTGGTTTGCAGTTTTTTGGTTTTTTTTTCTGTGGAAAAAGTAATCTGGAATGTATGAATTGAAGACAGCTATTAAGAAATTTCACTTACATTACAGAATGTCTCATCTCCAATTCAGAAGAGCCCAAATGCATTTACTTACTGCAGATTTAATATTCTAGAAAATAGTGTTTAAAGGCATTATGTGCTAATGTATGGTCATTAAGATTTATGAAAACTGAAGTAGATGGCTTCTGATTAGACAAGAGTTCTCTTCCATAAAATGCTTTTTATGCTTATTTTTACTATGGAAATTCATCTGCTCTGTCAGGGCTCTGCAGTGTGAAGGGAAGAATGCACAGATGGAGCTGCAGTCCTGAGTTTCACCCCAGTGAGACTGAGATTTGATAGTGCCTTTCTGTTTTCAAAAGTTGTTCAAGAAATCTTAAAAACCCCTTGAATGTGCTGACTTCTACTGTCCCTCATTTCTGACTTCCCTTGTTAAATTCTCCTTAAAAAAAATAACCATTGGGAATTTGTCATAGTTAGTCACAGGGAAGCAATTAAGGATTACAGTAAAACATGGAAAACCCCATACTCATCATACCAACATCACATGTTTTTCAGCATCCTTCTAAGGAGTTGCAGACAGTTAAAGCTGTCAAGTTTTACTGAATGATGTTTGATCACTGAGCTAAATTCAGTCAAATCAATTGGATAAATTTTCTGTCTTCTAAGAATGTACATGATTCTGTTTTGTTCAAGTTTTTCAAAAGCATACCCTCTTTTTCAAATGCTTTAGTTAGTGACAGTAACTAGTGATGAATTTGGTTGTATTCATTAGCACAAATACAGTTACTCCACTCCTAAGGTAACGAAGCACAGCATTAGAAGCAAAGCAATAATTTCTATAGATTTCAAAGCACTGAATTACATCATAGACAGAAGAAAATTTGAAGCTACTGCAGTATCAAGTACCATAGATTTCCTGAAACAAACAGTTCTGTAAGATAGTGAATCCTGATCAATGTGAAGTGAGAAGTCAGACTTTTAAAAAAGTTTTTTGCAGTAGTTTTAATAATTCTTATTTGTGGCTTGGGAACAGAAGTTGTAATGGGCAACTGAAAGGTAACGCTTGCCATCTTGAGTTGGTCCTGAACCTGGAGGATGGTCTTCAACCTGCAGAAAATAATGCACCTCCACAGGGGAGAACTAGAATTGTTTTAGATTCACCATCTTTGCTTTTCTCAATGGCAAATTGAGATCTTGAGGTGGAAAAGCCTGCAGAGTGTTTCACAGCCCACATCTAACAAGTAGCTCTATCACTACTTTAATAATTCCAGGAATCACTTGTATATGTGAATATGAATTTAACAATTATTTTTGTGATCATATTTATTAGCAAATACGTGTTATTCTCAACATTATTGTCAAGGTATCTGGCACTTGGGAACAGTGAGAATGAATTAAGTTTCCTGTATATTAAACAAGAATTATAAGATATGTTAGACAAATGAGAATAATAAAATATGAAGCAGAACTATTCATTCCTACATGCTCTGAGAACTTAATTGTGAAGCCTGCAAGTTATGACTTCTGTATTTTATTCCTTGCTTTGCTGTGAAAGTGATACATGGTGCCAATAGCTGTAAAGTCTAATTCCAGAAAATGCCTTAAAGCTTTTCTGCATTTAATGACACACTAAAGCATAGTGCTGTGCTGAAGTGAAACCCAAAACTTTTATGTCTGCTAGACAGGTTTTGCCCTTTCGTGTTTGGTAAGAACGGTACCTTGAAAGCACAGAGTCTGAGATGATGGAAGAAGCTGGGGCTTTGCTTTTCTAAAACTTATGCAAGTTCCACAAGAGAATGGATGTCTTACTACTCAGCACCAAAGCCTGTTTCTAATGATAAACACAGTAATTACACAGCATGAAAAACAGTGGGAAATCTTTAAAATCTGGACAAAAATAATTAAAAACCCATTTGTCCAACTTCACTTTTACCTGGTGACTTCCTCATTTAACCCAGGAGTCGTTCAACGTGGTACAGCCAAGAAGTGCTTAAATAATCCAATACAGAAAAGGTTGCAATAAGGCACATGGAAACTTAGTGGAGTTTCAGTGCAGCAGGCTAGAAGCACAGGATTGTTCCTGCTTTCTGCCAGCGGGGCAGTGCCTTATCAAAGCAGAAAATCTGGCACTGCCCTAGGAGCTGTTATCAGGTAAATATCTGCAGGCCAGCTATGATTTATATGGCCCACTGGCTATTTGACAAAATAAGAGATAATCTCCTGTCCAGGAGAAACATCTCTCTCCAAAAGTAACTGCTCTTGGCTTTAGTGAGATTAGGTAAATCAAAAAAGAAATATTCCTCCACTTCAAAACATTGAAGTCTCAAGAGAAAAACAAAGTGTGATGAGCACTTAAATTTTTTTGTTTGTGATGATATTTATTTCTGTCATCCAGCATGGGGAGCAGATTGCTTTTGCAAGCTCAAGCACCTTCTTTATTGGCTATTTGTAACTCAGGAACAGAAGCAGTTGAAATACAATTCACCTTCCAAATTAAATAATGGATCTTTTTCTTGTAGTTTAATGCTTTTGTGTTCTGAGATTTCAGCTTTGGTGCCCAGGATGTCAGTCTGGCTAAACAAGGTTTGTCAGGACAGCCTCTCTCAGCAGGAGATAGCACTGTTTTCATCGTGATTTTCTTTGGTGTATTATTCCATGTAACCTTTTCCATTCTTCTCACCATCAAAATCACCACAGATCTCCTTAATACCTCCAAAATCTTCAGTTACAAAAAATATTTCAGCCCTTAAAAATAACAATACCTGTTTAAGGTAAAGAGGGAAGAAACCAAGCTTTCATCAGTCTATGGAGCCTCCACCATGGCTGCAAATTGTTTGCACAAGAAATGGAGGCAGTCAAATGCTGGTACCTAGAACAGCAACCTGATCCTGCAGCTCAGCTTGTTTGACTTGGGGAAGGTTCCTTGGAAATTCAGACCTGGTGGTTGTGCGATCTTTAGCATACAAGCCAACTCCAGGCAGGTGGGGAGAGAATTTGATGTGCAGCCTTAGCAGGTCATATTTACTAACTAAGAGCTTCTCTTAGTTAAACTGGGCATTTCATTGTATAGTTTAACTTTTCATGCTTGCAAAGATACTTTGGTGATATAATCTTAGGCCTAAAGATAAATGACAAAGAAATCTTACCAGTGCTATCTTAAAAGTAATCTCATGATAAATGTGTTTGCAGTTTTGAAAAGCTTGAAGGAAACTCTCTGTTTCCTTCACTTTTGACTCTCCCATCTCACAAACCTCTGAGTGCACCATGTGACTTTCCTTGCTGTGAGTGCTTAGCACAGCTCACCAGTATAGGAGGAATTCTTATTTACAGCTCAGTGCAGGATGTCTAAGAAGGGAGAAGGAAATCTTAATATCACAGGAATTTATCCAGGAGTTTTTTTAGAAGAAACTAAGCTTTTCACTAAAGGGTCCAGCTGCCTGGTCATTTGTGCTTAAGTCTAATTGATATGTTAACTAAGCAGCCAAGCATCCTGGACATGTCCTAAATATAAAGTCGATGAGGTCTTTTACTTGTGACTGTTTTCCTGTATATTGTGTTTGTAATAGACTCCAAGCTTTATTTAGAGAAATGTAGCTTGAATCAGCCAGTAATGATGGTTTTCAAAATGAACTGCTATGAGACTACATACTACATGCGGTCCAGTTTATTAAAATCAGAAGAAAATGTTAATCTGTTTATCTGGGGAGTGTTAAGTATCCCACTGTCCAGTTACTACATGGGTGTGATAGTGTGTCCTCAATTTTTGCATGCTTTAAAGAACGAAATTAAAAGGTTGATTAAAAAAAAATCCTAAGGATGAATTCCAGCATAATTTCAATCATAACAGAGTGCCTAGTATAGAAAATCTGTGATTAAGTGCAAAACAGTAGCAGAATTAGGTGCAAACAGTTACAAGTAAAGAAATTCCCGATTGCATGGTGTTTGTAAGGCAGGATCATAGCAAAAGCTCTGCACCTGTATTTCTGTTTCTACTTGCTGATATATCCACTCACTGGGAATCAAAACAATGCTGCAGTTCATGCTGCATTAGCAGTTACAGCTTAGTTCTTGGATTGCATATTTTCCTTTCTTTCACCTGTTTTTAGAACAATTGGTTTTAAATTACTTGAATAAAGAACACAAAACACTTTGCAGGTGTAATCACAGGTAATCACAAAACTGTTCTGATGTGAAATATTATTTAAAATAGTACTTGATCAGCTGTCTTTCAGCACTTGGAGCTTTTAGAAATGAAATTATTTTAAATTAGTAGAGATCTTTCATTAACTGCATTGCAGGCATGGAAATGAGGCATCATGGTTTTTTTTCTCAAAACCCACATATTTTCTGCTATTCAGAATCCTACTGCTGATAGGATGCGTTAAACTCCTTTTACCTTCATTTTATTATCTCGTAGAAACATTGAATTGAAACATCCAGTCATAATCATTTTTCATTCAAATTGATCACAGCTTTGAAACTGGTGCTATGAAAGCAATCGCATCACAAGAAAGAAAGACAAAAATTTAGGTCATTTGAATAAAAGGGAAATTATCATACAACTAGAACACAGTCATATCTCTTCTGGCATGCAGCCTGCCAGGCAAACTTGCACATATAGCATTTCTGTAGTCACTTGAATGTTTTAAGTTTTAATGAATTATGAATGATATTATAGCTGCTATTGCCTTACACAGCATTTTGAAAAATGTTTCTAATTACAATGACCTGTGACAGTTCTCATTAGTTTGTCACTCTGAGTACTCTCTTGAAATTAGAAATGTGGCAGGGTTCAAATAAATATTAGTAATTCATAATAAAAGGTATTTGTTGTCATAGTGGCATAAAATAATATTTTCTAAGTGAAAAATAGATGTCTGATACAAGCCCAGGAAGATGGCTCTTCTGAAAATCACATCTCAAAGATTATGACATTGGAAAGCAGGGATCTAAGAATAGAAATGCTGAGGTGGGATAAGCCTGTGCCTAGAGCAGCCCTGGGAAGGGTGCAGACAGAAGGGGAGATGCCAACAGGAATGACATCCCTCACCCTGGGGGAGGCTTTCTGCTCCGAGCTGGCACAGGGGAGCTCCTCTGGACAGTCCCAGCTGCATCAGGGGGGACATCCCTGCAACCTGGTCCTCCACTAAAATCAGATGTCAGGATAAAGCCAAAAATAAAAGTGCAGAGCAATTTATATCTAGCAAGACATGACAAGAGTAGCAGTTTTAATCTGAGAGGTTTCAAGACTTTACTTTTTGCCAGGCAACTATGCAACATAAAGAGTAAATATAATTATAAGCCATTTTATTGCAGTGTCTCACTGCGGAGCATCCTTAGCACGTGTGCACTGCAGGCTTGATGGCACTTGGTGCTGATCATCTGAAAAACTGGTGCTAACTTTTAACAGATTCCCATCAAAACAAGCAGTTTTTCTCCTGCAACAAGTTATATTTAGGCTCTCAAAACCTCATATACACATTTAAGGTGAATACCCACCTGTTTTAAAAAACAATGGTTTAAAGGTAGCCAGCTAAAGAGAAAAAACAAATCCACACAAATGAAAAATTAAAAGCAAACCCCCATCCCAAGCCCTATCCCAGATCCTCAGCTGTAACTACTTTTCTGTAGTTTGACTGTGAGGGGCAAATCCAGCAAAATTGTAATTTGCAAAAATCTTTCTTGCAGAGATTTACCTGTGAATACATTTTAAGGGGAAAGATTGTCTGCAGCAGAAGGAAGATTCCAGTTATTTGCTCTTTCATTCATTGGATACCTGTGATCAATAACTTGTTTTCACTCTCTCGTTAGTAAACAGTTACTATGAGCAGTGCTTCTCTCTCTTTAGGAGCAGAGATGCTTACCCTGGGCTTTTTAATACAGCTACAGTGGGCTCATTTACTAAGCACTGCAGTTGACAGTTGAGCTCAAACAAATTTTGATTTTTCCCAGGAAGTTTGAGGGCTTATCAGTATTACTTTCCTGCATTCTGAGACAACTGAGGCTTTGCACTTTTTACATCTGCTTAGCAAGGGCTCTTTAACATTATTGTGAATTTTGAGTACCATAATTTATACTCAATATTTGGAATTAATCCAGGGAGAAGAATGAGAACTGTCATTGAAAACATGATTTCATGATTTCTGAGAAAAGATTTGGAGAACAAGGTTTTGAGGAGGAGGAAAGCACAGACCAGCGACTGATAACCTGAGAGTTTATAACATTTATTGTAACATTA
The DNA here is from genome assembly GCA_013397815.1 of Aleadryas rufinucha. Classification (NCBI taxonomy): domain Eukaryota; kingdom Metazoa; phylum Chordata; class Aves; order Passeriformes; genus Aleadryas; species Aleadryas rufinucha. The sequence continues at coordinate 764,854 of VZTH01015613.1, read as the reverse complement.
TTTTTGACAATGTTTGATGTCGTCAAAACATTTTACTTGACATGGGTTTATCGTACCTGCCTGAGAATGAACTCTTCAAACTGAAGAAAGCCACCAAGATCTTGAGTATTTACAACCATTTTTTGAGAGTTGAGGGATGCAAAGAGCAAGTGAAGTAGTGAGCGTTGGTTAAACAATGGCCAGACTGTTACAAAGGACAAGAGCAAATGAAACGCCCTGGAACCCTGACTGCTCCCGAAGTTGATAAGACCATTTCCTGGCTGCAACAAAACTTATTGGCATTCCCAAAATTCTCCTTCCACTGTATTAATTGTGGCTTTGGATTTTAGCAGCTCTTCTGTAAATGAAGTTGTGCCTGTGCTGGCCAATAAAATGGGCTGGGAAGCAGTCACTGGCTTTTAGGATCAGGGACACCCCCACATCCATCTGGCCCTCAGCTTCTCATCCTGAATATTTCCCTTTGCTCCCACTGGAGTATGCTCAGATGGGCAGTGCCAGCAGTTTAGCAGTGCCACTGATAAGAGGCCCAGACCCTGGACTTTTTTACTGGTCTTCTTTTATTTAGAGATGTGCTTGTGGGTTTAGTTACACTTCACCTTCCAGAGTAGCTCATATTTCTACCAAAAAGCACTTGAGAACATCTCAGCCATGTCTGATTTCCTTTCCACCAAATACAAACCCCTGTCTGGAAAAGAGCTCTGCCCAGATCAGGGCTATTTCCCAAGAAGTTCTGCCATTTTCCTAGGCTCAGAAAATGCTAAACAGGATTTTTTCACGCTCAGTTTGTGAGTCCAAACTTTTGTTGTTTTTTTTTTTTTCCTTCATTTTTCTTGATTTATGTAGACTAATTTCTCATCATTAAACAGGCTAATAAATTGGAGAGGTAAGAATTTGTCCTATTGATGGATGATATTTACCCAGAAATGTCAATAAGAGGTTTATCTGTTCATATTCAGTTTCAGGTTTTTACTATAGGAATATTTTATTCCTACAGACCTTAGAAAGACCTTGGGTTTCTTACATTCCTGCAAAACAGAAACCTAATGGTATTATTCCATCCATCAGTGCTGTCAAAATACACAAATTAAAAACTTTCCTGCTTGTCTCTATGACAGTGCCAGCTCAAGATGATAAGAATCAGACAAAAAAATATGCTCTCATCAGTATTTGAAGCAAGACTGCCACCAGGACTGGATTTTTTTGTCACTCTGTACTGTCCCATTTCCCACGTCAAAATCTGAGGAATATTAAGTGTACAGTACTTTGTGGTAAATGCTTAATGCCACGTTGCTTTGCACAACATACTTTTACTTCAGACTGTGTAAAAATTCCGCTGCATTTGGATGTGGCAGTACAGGGCCTCTGCTGCACTAAAGAGCCACTGGCTCCTATTTGCTGTTCCTGTGCTGTTCCCAGAAATGGGGATGTCCTTGCAACGTGGGAACACACAGGGAGATCTCATTCTGAATGTATTTCCACTCTATAAATCATGTGCAATTTGGCTTTTGTGATCTTAGCCATTAATACAGTGTTATCCTCTTATTTTTCAGTCTTCCCCTTCGAGAAATGAAATTACAAAGAGACCAAATGTGTATGGTTCTTGGTTTCCTCATCTTCCGTCCTCTCAAATCCCAAAAGCCTTTTCTTCTTGCTTCCAGAACAAAAGGAAAATAGATCTATTTTACTTAATCCCTGGTGTGTCTAAAGTGGCCATGAGGAATTCACCTGAAAATGTATGAATGGGCCGTTCATGTTAGAACAGCAGCCTTCATGGATGTAAGGGGATCTTGCCTGACTTCCTGCTGAGGCTGACTTGTAGATCACAACCCTGCAGCTGCAGGTGAAAAAAAAATAACCTATTCTGAAATATGTTTTACTTGGACAGTAATGATGATTGCTTTTTACAGCTCCAGCTTGAGGACTTGTAAACCAGGAAGTGGGAACAGGAATTCTGTTTTAAGACCAGGAAAGTTTTTGCAGATTGTTCTTATAATTCATAAACAATAACCTTTCCTTTATTGTCCCACCTTTCTTGCACTTGAGATGCGGTGTGCAGAAATCCCTCTTGGCAAACCTGAACTGCACAGCTCTGAAGCTCAAGCAAAGCACCTTTTGCTAGGAGCCTTTTGGAAATAATATAGAAAGCAAAATAGAAAAAAAAAAGTGAACTGAGAAGAGCATCTCTCATCTAGAAATGTAATTAAAATCAGATGCCTGAAATGCAGTCAGTGTCATGGATTTTCCACTAAACAGATGGTGAATATGCTTTTCCTAGCAGGAGACACTTTTGTTTTGCCTCACAGGAGAAATGAAATGTTTCTTAATAAATACAAGGTTTAGCAAAATAGAAAGACAGAAAAAATCTTCCTGTTTAATAATGAAAGAGATTGTTATTTTGAAAAAAATATTTGCAGAAATCTCCTAGTTGAATCTGTGTATATTCTGTGGCACAGAGTCCCTGGTGTGTTTTCTACTTGCAGGATGTCTGTTACTGTATACTCGTTATTCCTGTTCCTTCAGCAATAATTTAAATTTCTCTTCATTCTCCATCCTTATCAGGAGGTTTATGTGTGTGTAGGGTGGAATTGGTTTTTTCCTCTGCTGGATCTAGAACATGTCTAGCACATAAACCACTGCCTTTGCACATGTGCATGCTGAGAGGGGAGTGTCAGAAGTGGGGGCTCACAATGGGTTAGGGAAAGGCAAAAATACTCTTACAAATTACTGTACAAGGTCCAGATCCTGATGTCTTCCAGCTCCTTGATATTGTTTCTCTGCTCAAAATTGCTGATCTGACAGCTGAATTAGTAGAAAAAAGAATTGTGTGGACTCTCCATCTACCCCAATGAAAAGTGGGACGGCCCAATCCACCAACAAACATTATTTAAGGTTTTCCATCTCTGCGTGAGAAGGAATTAGTAAGGCAATAGGAAATGTCACTGTTGCTCTTCTAACAGGAGAATAAAAGATGACTGAATTAAAACAGGTGTTCTATTTTAAGGGCTTGCTTTGTTGTTTTTTATTTTGCCCTGTTTTATGTGGTAACATTTCAGAGGTTTTGGACGCATAACAATTTTAAGCAACTAAATGATGAATTTCCAGGTCACTAGCAGGTGATTCAAGTTTGCTTTTTGAACATTGCATGGTCAAGGATTAACACATGTGACTGGAAAGACAGTTTTTTTCTCTGAAGGGTAACCAACAATTGTCAACTTTGTCTTCAAATCAGAAAGCCTGTGCAAAGTCCAAACACTGTGTGTGGAAGTGCTGGTCAGCATTTGCATTCTGTGAATTTGATAAATAATTCAAATCAGTAAGAATGCATAAAATCAATTAAGCAAACAAACCACGCATGGCACTCCAAAGATGTAACTCAGAGTGCTGCACATGCACTCATCTGCAGCTCCACTTGTGCTTACCAAGATAAGAAAAGTTATTTATACCTTTTAACATGCAAAGTGTTTGCCAAAGAGTAAATGTGAGTTTCTGCTGAAATTAATGAGGGAATTCTGGTTCATAATCACTCATGTATGTTTTGATTAGTGAGAAGTCCAACATTTCCTGGTACTTACATCTCCAGTAATGCATAGCTCAAACTTTGCAATCCAATTAGAGAAATTTAATTAGGGAAAAAAGTATAGCATTAGTTGAATTTTCTGGATGTTATCTGGTTTCCATGAATAGAAATGGTAAAACTGTCTGCTCAAAGAGCATTTTAAATTTTTGCATACCTTCAATAGCAATATCTCTTCAAAACCCATACAAGTGTAGGGAAAGAAAAGCAAAGCATAGCAAGGCTGAGAAGGCAACACATACTTCACTGAGGGGTTTTTTGTTAGCTGGAAAAAACAGGTGTGAGAGGTTGATTTCAAAGCATGATACCCCCTCACTGTATCCAGTGGCATTCTTTGGTCTTGATTCACTTCTGTCCTACATCTTAAATGAAAATCTGTGGAGCAGCTTCTTGTAAATAGTACTTTATATTTGTTTAACACTAACGTGACATTAAGCAAACTGGTTAAACACAGATTGTAAATTAAAAAATTCCAAACTCCTTCTACGAAAATAATAATTACAATAATAATTACAATAATAAGGATTTCCAGAATCTTTCACATCTTTTTCATTTGACTGTTTGCTGCCTGTCCCGAGAACTGGAGATAAGTTGTTGCTATAAAACATACCTTCATATTTTAGGTGTTAAAAGTGTGGAAGAGTGTAGTGGCAGGGAAAATTCTATTCATTAGATGATTCAGTGTATTTTAGCAAGAGCTCATTGCCAATGTCATTTTCAGACAGTCTTTTCATGCATTTCAGTACAATTCATTTTATTCCAAAGGGGTTTTACTTATATTTACATCAAAAGTTTCTGTAGGTTGAGTTGTCAGAAATTATTCATTCATGTTTCTAAATCTTCTTGTAGAATCAAACCTCTAACAGTGTAAAAGGCTTCTTGTGCTGGCAGAGCTGTTTACAGGTGCTCTGAGGCCTCTCTGAATAGCTGTGAAATGGTCAGAATGACCATTTAATTAGGAAGGGGATCCAGTGTATTTCCAAACTAATAGCAGTATAAATATTCAGACTTCAGGTGGCACAGAAATCTATGTGTCAATGTAATCTTAATTTCCCCAGACATCAGGATTTAAAATAATTTAGAGCCTACAGTAAAAATCAATTTTGAGAATTACCTTTGAATCCTACTTGCACGCATTCAAACCAATATTGTTTTTATTGAAACTTTCATTTGCAGACACCCTGAAGAATTCTTTATGTTTCTAAAAATGCTATGTTTTAGTGGTAATAAAGATAGGCCATATAAATATAAAAGGAAGAAATCTTACTGTGTACAGTGCAAATAACTTCTGATAAAATGTGTCAACACAGGGCCATAAGAGTGAATACTTGTCTTTTTTTTAAAAAAAAAGTTACTAGTCTACCTTATAGGAGTAGTTAGGGTTAATAGATTTTAAGATTAGAAATGTACATCATCTGCTCACACTCTCCAGTACTGATCTAGATAAATTTTCTTGTTCACGTACTTGGCAATCCTCCTGTACTTATGTGGTTGTTTTTTTTCTTTTAAATTATAATTATGCATATGATAGACTAATATTGAAGGAGAATAAGGTATGAGAAAATAGTAATTCATGGATTTGTATTGGGTTTGGGGGTTTTTGACTAATAAATCTGCAATAAACTAGGGCCTGGCATTGGCATTATGATTTCTTCACTGTTTTGACTTGAATCTGAAAATCCAAATAAGGGAGCATTTTAATTTGTACAGTAGCCTATAGCTAAAGTAATTACTATTATTGTTGTTAGCCTTCATTATAGCCCTGGTGACAGGGCAGGGAAGGCCTGTGGAACAGAAAGCAATGTCAGCATTTTGGCAGTTGGGTATCTTGTGCATTAGAAATAGCCTTTCCGTAGCTGGTGAGGTATGAGTGGCAGGAAAATCTTCGAGAAAAATTTTGTCATAGTGAGAGGAGTGTTAAATGTTTACATTTAATACTCCTCACTTCTCTATTGCTTGTGCTTGTTCATATAAGTTTCAGAAGGAAGTTAGCAAAGTGTGCCATGAGTACTTGCTCAGGGAATATTTAAAAACCTGTTCGTAACATGTGGGACATTTTCATGGGCTTTGAGGGGAGTGGGTTGAGGAGACGGGCTGTGGCATGCCTGGAAGGGGCTGTTTCACATAATGACATTTCTCTTTAAAGTGTTATATTTTTCTAATGTGAGTCACTGGGCATTTTTCCTTAACAAAAGTGATTTTGAACATAATAGACAATTTTTAATTTTTTTTTCCCAATGAGTAGTGTGTGCCTCCTAGTGAAAAAAAATACATTAAAAGAACAATTAAAGCCAACCAATCAACATACTGTATATAGGAAAGAACCATGCCTTTTTTATTTTTCTTTTTGGTCAGTACCTTCTTAAAAGATCAACTCATATATTCCTATGGGTTCATTTACCATTACTTTGAAAAAATTTAATCATATGCATGGATGGAAAGCATGATAGCAACACATCTTCTCTTGTGTTGGTTTATGTGGACTTGTTGGAGGCTGTTCGAAACATTTACTTGAAATGTTTATTTTTTCTGTATCAGATGCCATTCTCAATTTCAAATAAATAATTTGCATGACAGAATTCAGTGTAAAGCTCATCCAGTTTGATCAGGCACTGGAGTTTTCTCCTCTGCTGCCCTATATCTGAAGCACAGTGTGCTATTGGCATTAATCAGCCATACAGTTGATCATTCATTAATAAATAGCTCCGTCTCAGTAAATAATGGCCTCAGTTGGAAAGAGCTCAATCAATGAAGATTTTTTCATGCATTTATTTTAAAAAACACAATTTACTGAGTGTTTAATAAATGGAAACTTTCTTGAGCATCTTACTTAATTACAGTAGGTAGGTGTTTATGTGGCTATATCAAAAATACTGTAATTGTCAGGTGTATTATCCATAATCTTTGGGTTAGTCCTCATAATTCTGGAATCTCGTTAAAAGCTGGGTCTTGGAAAGACCCCAGTCAGACAGGCTACTTGTGTTTCTCTCATCTGAGTTTTAACAGGTTGAATATTTAACAGGTTTTCCCATTAAATGTGGATTATTTGGCCAATGTTGAGGCCCTTGGTGAAACCATCTGAACTCCTCCTTATGCTCACTGCTCCTATGCACAGGGCAGGAGAGAAACCAGGGGGTTTGGATCCCCTTTCCCTGTAACTGCAGATAAGACAGAACACTTTGGAACAGAGTGAATCTGTTCCTTCTCACAGTAATTTAGTAGAGAGTCACTGTTGAAGCTCTCATGTTTTAAAATTGCTGTTTTGTAGTCAATCACCCAATTCAGGAGAAGTCTTTTGACCACGAGGCTCTCTCAGAGGTGTGATGTAGGTGTGCTGAGAAGGTAGCAGCAGTGTCACTAGGCACTGCTCACCCCACAGTTGTTCCAGTTTGCTGTGAGTGACAGATCCATGTTATTTGTGGAATCCGTGCAGGAAGCTGGTAAGAATGCTGGGGACAATACTGTCTTCATATTAAAGGAAGGATAAAATCCACTGGTTGCCTCTTGCCCTCTGTTTAAGAGATCTGAACTCATCTTTCCTGATGACTCAGCAGTGCCACTAATGCCAGCTGGAATTGTTGTCTGTGTCTCATAAATACCATGATTACAAAACACAGCAATGAGCATCATGTGCAAGCAGGAACAATCCATTTAAGCCAGATATGCTTTATGAATGTGCTGCATTTTACAAACAGTGAACCTCCTTGTATCACTTTTTCTCCATCACCATTATGTGTTAAAAAGTTATCTATCCTACCCTTTCAAACTGTAATCATTAGGAAATAATTTGCCTGGATAATGCATGAACTTATTATCTGTAAATGCTCCAAGATACAGCAGGCATAGTTACATTTTCCTGAAATATGTTTAACTTAAGGCTTATAGGGAAATGATGTTGCCTGTGTTGTTTTGATTCTGGAGTCAAAAATTCATTTATTATTGAGCTTTGTTTGACATTCCTTGAGGTTCAAACTTCTTGGGATTCTGAATATAATCACAGCAGATACATGTGCATCTCTTATTGCTTGGCTGAGCACAGAACATTCAGAAGCAACCCTAGAGGAAAAAATCCACTCCCTTGATGAATTCTTTAAAATCATTAATGCTTTCTGGCTGCAGCGTGGAGGCGGGTGGTGCCAGCAGAGCAATGTAATTAACCTTCCTTATAAATTAAATGTGCAAATGTGTTATGTAGCGCACAGAATTTGGATAGAATTATTTCTACTTCAATGTAGGTTTAGCTGGGGAAAAATAATTTTCTAACAGCTGCTGTGTGGCTTGGGAATTTGAAACAGCTTTTACTCTCTTTAAACCAGCTATCAAATACCTGGGGCTAAGAATGGCAAAATGTGAAATGTAGTCATATATTATTATATACAGGATCAATATTTCAAAAGGCCATCTAAGCTCCCTGGGAAAAGAGGGGTTTGCCATTCTTTCTGCAAACCACAAAAGATGTGTAGCTCAAAAAACTTATTTTTCTCATCACTTAGAGTTTAGCAGACAGGTTTCTTTTTAATGAAAATATGACAAAAGAATAAATAAACTATTCGTCATTAATTAGGAAGGCTCTTTAACAGTTGTAAAAGGGGAAAAAACCCTTGTATATTCCATAAAGGTATCATAAAATATATGAGAAAAAACCAAAATAAAGTTGATAATTATATGAAAGGAGAAAGTTTGCTTACCACTTATATATAAATTTCTGAAAATTGTTCCCGTTTTTCCTTTCCCTAAGGACAAGGGGCAGCACACTCCCTATATTTCGGAGAAAAAAAGCATTATTTCCTTTATGAAACAAGTAGGGTTGTTCCTTCATCTGTTTAAAACAGAGAAATATGATGAAAAGGCAGCAGATTGAAATTTCAGGAGTTTTCATTTCATTTGAGGAGTTTGTGGCAGAGTTAAAGGTACAGCTGGAGGTGTGGCAACATAAAGAGCTGTTAATCAGCAAATGCTGGCCAAGTAGGGAATCAATACAGCTGCTGGTATGGAAATTCATATGACAGCATTCTGACTGAATTCTGGAGAAATCAATGATGTGACATGAAAAATTATCCATTATTGCTTCTGTTATAATAAACACTTGTTAGAAGAAAAAATCCCTCCACCAGGCTTGTTTAATTTAAATTTTAAATCAAAACTGTTGCAGGCTTTATAAAAGAAACAAGTGCACACTGAAAGGGAAATCAGATAAGTATTTCCATCATTGAATGCAGAGGTAAAAGTTTCCCTTATAAAGGGCCATACAGTAATTTTTGGCTCTGTGGAACATGCTAGAATCTGGGGGCGTTTAGTAAAATAGAAAGTACTAACCATGTTGTTTTAAGATCAGTTTGAATTTTTCTTTCCCTGTTACTAGATATTTTAAAATTTCCTTATTTTTTCTTTTCCTTTTCCTTTTTTCCTCTTACTTCTAATTCATTTGTCCTTCAACATGTGTTGGCTTTTTATAATTCAGTGATTTTTCTTATTTATATTCACGTATATTTTGTATACATTATGGGATATGGAATTTATTGTTTCTTTTATTTATAACTGATATCAGAAAACATGTACAGCTTGCCAAAAGCAGAGAATGAATAGCAAGTTATGTTGTGAAGTAAAAGTTAATTGATACTGACAACAAGTTAGGGAATAAATGCTCAGGTTTGTTATTCTTACACAACAACAGCCTTAGAATTCTGTGAAAGATTGAATTAACTGAAAACAACTTCTTAAGAAGTCCAATTAGCTTGTGACACTTGTAAAATTAATCCTAACCCTACACTAATCTGTATTGACACATTATTCCTTATAGAATTTGTCATTTGTTCTGAAATGAAGAAATAAGTGAAAAGTAGAAAACCTCATCTCTTTTGTCCTTATGGATCAGTAAATTGGTGTTTTGGAATGAATCATTTTTTAAGAATCCAACACAGAATACTACTCTCAAAATTTAGAAGTTTTCTATTTTATGTTAGAAAACCTCATTCATGATTGATGTGGATGCACAATTTTTATTTATATGTCATGTATATTATCATGGGGGGCATGGGATTGGTATTTACATGCCTGTGTTTGATCCTGCATATATAAGACAAATTAGGCACGGGGAAGAGTTTTCAATGGAAAATATCATTCTCCCCAGCTGCTCAGGCAAGCTCTTTTCCCTAAACTTCAGGTTCTAGGTCTGACACTTTAGTCAGGATATGTTAACTGTGTGTTAAGCCTGGACAACACAGATGGCGCCTGATTATTCAGGCAGGAGAATTAAAAGGGGCTGAGTCCAAATGTGAGCATTTTCTACAGAAACTGGCTTCCTTAAAAGTCAGCCTACTGTCCCAATAAGGATTTTTTCATTACATGATGAACAGCATTGCAAAATAAAGAATGATATGCTGGTCACTGTATGTGTGTGCAAACAGGATGTTATCATTGCTGGAAGCTACAGGCATAAGATAGATCAAGAAAAATCAAGGGCCTGCATTCCTATTGCTTTATCTTTGTGGGGAAGCAAGTCACAGCTAATAAAATATATTTAACTTCTTAGAAGGGCTGCTTAGCACAGCAGCACACCTGTGTCTACTGCAGCTGCCATCTCTGACGTATATCTGTATTCATCTACCTGCATTTGTGCAGCTTTGATAGGGCTGAGCTACCCTCAGCATCCTGAACAGCACTCCAGCATTCCATCGGGAGAGGCAACGCCCCCAGACTAACCGTGTTTGGGATGCATCAATATTTGGATGATAAATGTAGTAGGAATTGCAAATGATTGCCCCCTGAGGTATTTATCTACTGTCTCAGCATGACTTCAGGGAGCCCCGAGCCTCTGTTTATGCTGCCTTTTGGATCAGCTAGTCTATATCAATTCCAGAGGTCTGCATCAGCCGTGATCCCGTGGTGTCTTCTGTAAATAGGATCACTAACCCCAATATGCTGCCCAGACACAAGTTCTAATAACAGTCAGTCAAGCCGAATCCCCCTGTATTCCGATGTTGCATATAACATTCTTCGCTGCCTCCCGTGCTGTTTTCCTCTTCAACCTCATGAAAATGAAAGCATTCAGAACTCTAAGAAATCAAACCTTATTTCAAGCATAGTTTTTCCTTTTCTCTTCCAAAAGGTGTTGCAAAAGCTAAGTTGGAAGCTCACTGCAGCCTGATTTGGGATATGCCTAGACCGAGATTTCAAACTCATTAAGTTACTTAGCTCTCTTATCCATCACAATTAGAGTTAGACACCCAAATATCTCCATGTCTAGACATATTGATGGAAGATAGAGTCTCTATTCTCTCATGGAAGATTATAGTTAATAATTAGGATTAAGGCATTGGCATGCGTATTAGAAATAGCTGCAGCCAAAGAACCCCTTTATCATCTCAATCTGCAGTGGATGCAGACACAACTCATCAGGGGCTGTTTGTTCCTACAAACTGCTTCGTGTAGGACACAGCAGCTAATAACAAATGTCGCTCTGAGCACAGCAGCAGAGATCCATCCCAGTTCTGGCTGTAAAGGTGGAAAAGCAGCTGAAAGCAGTACCTCAGCCAGGCTGAAAGGAAAATGAGCAGGTCCAGATCTGACTTTTGAGCTTATCTGGATGTTACAGTACCAGTTCTGCATTTATGCGTCAGTATGTGCATTAACAGAGCTGTCTCTCCTTCTCAGACTCTCAGATGGAATACTTTCCTTCTCTGTTCCTCTCTGAATGGCTTTGCATCATAGATTTGAATAAAATCACACAGTTTAAGGGCTGAGATCCAGATCAGATCCTGTTCACTTGGCAAGGAGGTAGTCTGAGACCCTTTAGAAATCTGTCACAGGAAAAATAGCTTTCTTTGAAAAGCAGTGACTGAGACTTAACTTCCTGAGCTTCTCTGGAGGCAGAAAATCTGTGAGGGAGTTCACAAGAAAGAATAGGACAGTTTAGATGTTGCAGGGCTTCCATCACTTCACAGGCTCTTCAGAAGAGCCCCAAGACTGGAAGAAAGGACAAGAGAAGGCTGAGAAAAGCAGCCAGTGGTGTAAGTAGATTAAGAGCCACCTTGTAGAGACAGACACCAACAAACTGTGAGGATGAGCATGGCTCCTGATTGAAAAATGTGAGCTAAGAAATTATCCTGTGCATGTGTGACATGGAGCAGGCCATGGGGTAATTCCAAAGGTAATCAGATCTTGTAAGCAGGAGTGAAGAGCTCTTTAGAAAAGGAAAACCATTTACAATAATTTTTTTAAAATTTTCAATGTTCTTAGTGGTTTTAAAAGTATGTTTCAATTATAGCATGTTTTATTGGCAATATCTTGTAGGATTTTTCTGGAGGACTTTACTCCTCCTTGAGTTAAATATGTATTAAATTTTCAGTGTTTGGTTGTTTGATGCCAGTCTATGATATAACAGCCACTTTGAAAGGTATAATTGCCATATATAAAATCTGATCCAGGAGCAGTATGCAGAATTTCTTTTTTTTTTTTTTTTTAATCTTTCTGATGTTGGCAGGAATTTCTTAGTCTTTGCAGCCAGATCTTTAGTACATCTGGCCAAGTGTTTCTGCATGTACTGATCTCGTACTCTAATTCATTCCTGGGTGAATTACTTTGAGTATTCATAGAGCTTCGTGATATGCTTCCTCTTTTTTTTCAGGATGTCACATTCTTGTTTCGTTTTGCCTGGGTCTCATCCTTGAGAGTGGTGTGATTCTAAATTAGTTTCTGGCCCAATTTAGAACTCTTTTTGAGTTCTTCAGTTTTTACTTAATGCATGCAGTATGAAATACTGAACCATAATACAGATAGCATAATGTCATTTTACTGGCTTTTCTTAAACCTTACGCAATTACACTCCTAACTGCGTAAGTGGTGTCATTGTGACAGAACAATGATAAAAGCACTAAGCAGCTCTCTGTTCTTGACTCTGAGTTTATTCTCAGTTACCAAGTGTAGCTATCTGTAATCTTTCGAAATCAGAATGACACCCTAGACACTTTTGTTACGCTCTCCCATGACCTCCTAAGAAGACGTTTTATTCCTCTCATATACCACCCCCCAATTTTCATTGAACACCATTTATACCAAAAGATCTTCAAGCATAATAGAGGCAAAATAAAATTTAATTGAAGTGTGTAGTATGAACACAAATAATGAAAAAAATGAGCTTTGTTTATATTTGAGCACCTTGAGATATTAAAATATTTTTTATTTTATATATAACTTTTAAAAATATCACAGGGGTCATTTAAGGGGAAAAACATCTTGGGATCATTAGCTGTTCTTGAAATAAAAAGCATGATTTGTTTCAATGAGTACCTTGAAACCCAGGGAGGTGAGCATATTTATTAGGGTAACAATGAAACTCCTGCTTTCCTCAGGTGCTTTGAAGAGCTGGCAAGCAATACAGTAACAGGGAGTGCAATATGGTAACGGGGAGTACAAAGATTTCTCTTGATGCCTGTTCTCAGCTCTAACTCTTTGGTGGGATATAATGAGGTACAATAAAAAGGAAAACAACTGCTGATACTTTAATAACCTGTCCTGTAGGACAGCTGGAATTTCAGAGGTTTAGGTCTGTGTGTTATGCAAAGTGTAAAGTTTATGAAGAATCTGTCTTTCTGCCCTATTCTTTTATTCCTGCTTCTTTTGTTTCTCCCCCCATTATATTATCTTCCTATAGCTTTTCTACCAGGCACTTGAAAGATTGAAAAATATCCTCCCTCTCTTAAATTGGATATTATATAGTATAATGTGCTGTCCTTTGCTAGATTGTCATCTACAGAGGTTTGTGTAGCTTTTGAAGTTCTCTTAGATGTGGAAATGGTTCACATATTCTGAATACTAAAGGTAAAAGCAGGGGTTTTCCACTCCCATCTCAGCATTTATTATCATTCATACTTGCAAAATAAATATCTCCACAAACTTTCTGGCAAGTTGTAGCTGCAGGCATGGGAGTCAAAACCAAGAAATAAAAACTGTAATGGAAAAGGCTTGTTTAACTAGATTGGTGGTCTTTTGATACTCTTCAAGATCTTTAATTTGTGTTCAAATTAGTATCAACAGAAGTGGCTCTGGAGTGCATTCTACAATTTCTCTGTGCATGTGATAAGGATGTCATTTGACACGTGAACTCAGAGTAGTGAAACAATTTCATATTCTTGTATTTCTGTAAGAAGTAAAATCAGTCTAATGGAAAAGTGAAAAACAAAGGAATCATTCCAAACAGGTTCTTTGGAGTTGACCTTTGAAATAAGAATTGGGAAAGGAGATTGGCACAAAAGCACAAGCTTTATTCCCAAATATAATCTTTGGGCTAGTCTTTTATTATTTGTATAAAAGGATGCTTCACTGGACAATACAAGTCGTGCTTATGGCAGCCAGTTTGCTTCTAGGAAGCTCCTCAGTGCACACAGCTGCAAGGGACAGTGCCACAGAAAGCCAAGTGTGAAAAAAGAAAAAAAAAATCAAATGAGAAAAAATCCCATGAAATTTCTTACCTGGGACTGCCAGGTAAGACTGACCTGGACACATCATTTGACAGCACAGCCCCCAACAACCAAACTCCACAGTCTCCATCTCAGCTCAGCAAAGCTCTTGGAGCACAGAGTTGCAGGGAAGATCCAATGTTATAGTTTTCAGTATCTACAGTAAACCCATTCCATAAATCTTAAGGATTCATTCTGGATTTGATGTCAAGCACACATCCAGGGAATTCCAAGTGCACTAGTGAGGCCTTGGAATGCTGAAGCAAATATTACAGGAGCAAAGAAACCTTCTAAAAGAAATGCGAGGCAAAAAGGAATCGAACCTGTAAATTTAATCTGATTTCATTTTGCACCTGCAGAGTGAGGTTATAATCACACTGCAATACATTAGTGAATGAGATCACATGAAAGACACAAAGAGAAATCCCATGCAGATTCCATCCTCCAGGGCAGAGCAGTGCAGGTAGGACCAGTGTGATCAGAAGTGATTGGAAAGCTCCAGTAAAGGTTTACATCTGACAAATATGAATGTAACAAAATAAGGAAAAGGAGAAGCCTCGAAGGAGTTGCAGTCACATGTATGGAAAGCTGCAGAAAAGGTTGATAGAAAAGCCTGGTTTGGCTTTTCAAAGATTTCGTTTATTCAATAAAATAAATAACATGGTGCAGTTCCACCTAGAAAATTACCAGGATGTAACTGTGTATTTACAGCAGCACAGAGAGAGCTATCAAAGGGACAAAGCAGTAGAAGTTTCAGGAGCTGAATATCAAAAATTGATACATTCTAGTCACAGTCCTGAAATTATCATGCCTCTTCAAATTCCAGCAGAGATAGCAACTGTAAGAAAATTTGAGAATAAGCTCATTCTTCCACACAGATGACATTATTTTTCTGCAATAAATATGAACTTACTAAACATGTTAATTTTAAAATGAATAAGAGATGATGTTGCAGATGTAGCCCTTAATACAATAAACAGAGGTTAAATGATTTGCTGAGAATCTAAAACTGCTCTGGGGACAATTTCTGTCCTTTATACTGCATACACAAAGAATAGTTGGCAGAATGTAATAGAGGTATTTTTCATTTTGTAAACAACAGGGTAGTGTGTCATTCAAGAAAAATACATTGTAAAGTAATGCTGTAAATATTGCATGGCATTATTCTGATCCACTATGACTGTGTAGATGCTATGAAAAGGAAGAAGAAAAAATGCCTTTTTAAGCACTATTAATCTGCCTGCTTCTGAAATTTTTAATATTTAAAGCAACATAAAGACATTTTTTCAGCCTTTAATCAACTTTCTAGCTTGAATATCTCTTGGGTTTTTTCCAGATTTATACTTCTGCTATTTATTTACTATTATTTTAGGTTGTCACTGATTCTGCAGCTACTTATGCAATAATAGAAAAGAGCTTTTCTTCTTACTAGGAAAAATAAAAGCCTTCATTTGGGTCTGAGATTGCCTCTTTCTGTGGTATTTCATTTCTTCTGCTGTCATGAGCATCCATTCAGATGGATTACGAAAAATGCCTTGCTACAGTATTAAGACTTCTTATGGTGTAGGTAATTTTATTCATGACAAGATGAGAAGGATTCTCTTTAATATTACTAAATTTTTTTGTTCAAAGATCAGGTTTAAAATATCTGTAGGATTCAACCCCTCTCTGAGGTTAGAAATCTATATCAGTCTTTTTATCTTTATGAATAATTTTTCTATTTATTTGTACCAGAAAAATTCAACAAGCGGTGTTATTCCAGTGTCAGTTTATAAATATTGAGACTCTGGTTCCCTACTAAGAATGAAGTGATCAGCGAGTGGCTCCTGCTCCCTTCCATGCATAGGTATGGGCTCCTTTACAAAAAAGTGTCTTTTTTAATACTTTGCTGAGGTGCACTTGGAAATACGAGGTGATAAAAATATTTCTTATTTCATTTTGTTTCTATTCTTCACCACACAGTCACCTGAATGTCATGTGCACCTTTTATTTTCTCTCAAGGAATTAGACAACATATCATTGTTTTGAAATTCTGCTTGGGATTTGGAATCATGCAAGAAGTAGTAATCCACTACTCTGTGTTAAATCATTAATGTTATATCATTATATCAACAGTTGTTCTATTTTTAACAGCAGATATATGAGTGCACTTGGGTACTTTTTCATTTTAGTTTCTGATTTTTTCCTGAGTTAATGAGATACTTTGCATGCAGTCTTCCAATTTAGCAAAATAATCTACTCATATAACAGTTTAATAGCTACATCTTTTTAGAGTTTACCAAGTCTTTCATAATGCAATCAAGGTAATGCATGGACCTCTTACACAAAAATAAGTGTACAGTGTTTTATTCTTATACCTAAAAATATTTTATGTGCCCTCTAGCAGCTATTTTAGTTCTTTTCCTGTTTGTTAACACTCAGTTTTATTGCCGATCGAGAGAACATCTCTGATCAATTTTGTATATAACCAGACATTCTTTCTATTGTGTCATGTACATTACACAGGTGGATTTAAATCCCAGTCAAGAACAGCATCACGTGCTAATGATCCTGTTCATCCTATGGTTATTGCTATGCTCTCAGAGACAAAGGAGCAAGAGCTGGTTGAGTTTCTGATACTGACTCCTTTAATTGGAAAATTGGAAAAGTGGTTTAGAGTTCACATTTTTTTCTCTGTATAAAATAGCTTTAAATTGTCTTCATAAAATGTCAAACGATCCTGAACCTCTTCTCGTTTCTATGACAACCTGAGTGCGGTGTAGTCCTAAGCTGGAGATTCTCTGAAGCTGATAGTGACTTTATTAAATATTTTTGTTCTAAGAAGGGAGGATGTCAGTGATTTCTGCCAGGTGAACTCTCAGACCATAGTTTTAGTCTTTGGCTTTAAATATCCGGCTTTGTAGCATCTTGCCTATTTCTGTATCAACAGCAAGGAAGATACAAAATTGATGAGGCCCAGCTCAGATACTTCATGCATAGAAAAAGTAGTATCTTCAACTGGTTTTAACTAACACAAAATCAACGTCCCAGATACTGTTATGCACTTCTTCCCATTACCAAATATTTGTCTAAAAGATACAGCTCCATTTATTGGTTCATTTTTGGGGCCTAGTAGTAATACTAATGATGTACTCTTCCATGGCACATGCAGAAGAGAATCGGATCCACAGTAGGTGAAAAACGAGAAAACTTTATTGCATTTACAGCTGAGTGTTCCCAGGACATGAAACCTGCAAAGTAGCAAATTTTCCCTAATTGTGCGAACTTTAAAAGCCAATCTCCTTTCCCAGGAATAGAAGAGTATTGATATCTAGCTTTTTGCTTGCCTCTCCAAACTGAGCTGTGTTTTTGCTAGATTGACTTGATCAGTCTGTACTCACGCCAGATCGTTACAAACTGCACCTCATTTCGGTAAAATGAAAATGAAATGATTGGAAAATACTGGAGATTTCTGTTAGCATTTTGGCAGATCTGGTTGTGATGAAGAGCATTTTATTTTAGAAGGTAGATGAAAGGCTTAGCTCCAAACAGGTAATCATGACATTTGTGGATATCCTGGGTAATTAAAATGTACCCAATTTTGCTGTTAGGAATATCCCATAAAGTCTGTAGGGTTATAATCGGGCATGGAGGCTACTCCAGTCATCAAAGGTTGCATTGGTGTTATTGTGTCTGTTCAGTTCCTTGAATGCAGCTGCTCAGCAATGTTTTTGGTGTCCTGATTGATCAAATTATGCCTGCAGTTAAATTGGTGAAGTGTACAAATAAATGTTTCTATTAGTAAGGGTGTGGGTCTCCATTTTCAGTCTCTCAGTCCACTGAAAAAAGGTAGTTTTAACAATGGTAAATTTGGAGTGCACTGAATTCAGTCTATAATTCACCCTGAGTTATGGAATCAGAGACAAGGAAATAACATTTTGTTAAGACAATAAATATGGACAGTGGCAGAAATTAAATATTAAATCTCTGGCCTAGTCCCAAACAACATCTCCATGTTTTTAATGGCTAGCTCACTCAGGGCTCTGTCTGCACTGCCAAAGAATGACAGTCAAAGAGAAAATTAAAATAGAAACAAGCTCATCCACTTAGGTAAAGATGACTTGGCAAAGAATGGCCAAATAGGTATGTTTTCCTCCTAGAAATAGGAATAAATGTGCCTGACAAAGAATCTCCATAAAATCTGTGTAATGTCAAGAAACTGGAATTAAATTGTTCAGACTGTGGATCTCTCTCAAACTAAAATCTAACAATACTTCAGATTAATCAGAAATTTATAGAATCAGAGGTCCAAATTTCTACACAGAGCTTTCATTTTCACTCTCTAGCCCAGTCCTACCCTCTCTAACTTCACAGACACATCAAGAAGCTCTCAAGGGCTGAAGGAAACCAGAGCAGTAACATTCCTCCAGACAGAGCGTTCATTGCTCACCGAGAGCAGCTTCCAGGGTTGGGAAGATGCTCTTCTCTAAGAGGGGTAGAGCAGCTTGGCTCCTTTGGGGTTCAGCCTCAGCACATTTGTGTATTGGTTTCACCTACTGTCAGTAAAACAAAGGTCTCAGAGCAATGTACAGGCCAGTACAAAATTCCCTGCTTTCAGGGGGAGAGTTTGCCTCTGGAATTAATCAATCAGATACTGCTTAAGTAGGAAAATTTCTTCCTTCCCAAATTGTTGATCTTTTATTAAAGAAATGCTGGCAGCGATCTCTTCTAGAAACAGAAACTCAGATGTTAAGGAAAATAACTTGATTTGCATTAAATAGTGCTGTCTTTGGAAACATAACATACCACAGCAAAATAAACTACTGTGATTGCTGATAACTCACAGCAGCTTCAGGGAAAACATGTGGAAGGCTACAGTAAAAATGTTAACCAAAATGTTGCTGTTAAATGATGAAAGAAAAGTTACTCAGTTGTCTGTTCTGCAAAAGCTGTAAGCTTCAAAATCTGCACAGAGAGCTGTGCACACATGAACATCAGGCTTGATGCCCAGGGTGAATCAAGGCAGTTGGGTATTTTCAGGTTAGAGGTACAATTCACTTTGGTGAACCACATAGTTGACAGAGTAAAATATGCCTTTATTACTTGGGAAACAAATTCGGTTGACAAAAATAATATTAAAAAAATATTTTCCAGAGGACTTTCAAATATAACCAGCATGGTGCTACATTTTTTAATGTACTTGGATAAAGTCAAAGTTGGAAGGGGAAAAAAAAAATCCCAAAGGATACCATTCCTCTAATTTTTCTCAATGTTCCAAAGAATTAAGATCAATTCAAGTAGTCTTATCACAAACTGAATCTTCTAAACAAGCTTAGGCATATAAAAAGAATTTTTCCTGTGACTTCTAATATTCTAAACAACTCATACAGTAAAGTTTGCCACAGCCTAAAACAAAACTGGGAAAAAGAGAGATAAGGAAAGAAGAAATACAAGAAATAGTGCAGGAACTAGTAACGAAAATGAGCGTGCATAAAATTGTTCAGGGATCAGCTTGGATTTGCAGAACTGGGAATACCTCTTTTGGAGATTGGAATTCTTTTGGAGAGTAACATTTTTGTTTCTGTCTTAATAAGCAGGTCACTCTGCAATAAGGTCTCTGAGAACTTTGTTGTCTGGCTCTCCCGACATCAAAGATAATGCCAAAAGGTTAAATTTCATGAGCAGTGCACAGGGAAAGCAGTTTGTAGACTATCCATCATGGTAGGAAAAAGTGAGTTTTGGAAATATTTTAGGTGAATCTTGGCTTCTGAAGTGAATAGTAGAGTTTCCAGTGCTTTCAGCTAAAGTACAATTTCACCTTTGACTTTTCTACAGCCTTCACAACAAAAAAAAGTCTATTATCATTTTTTTTGCCTCCTAAAAGAGCCAGCAGAAATATTAGTTTATTTTGTGTTTTTTCTCAAGAGGCAGAATAGAAAATTTAGTTATACTTTAAAAGCTTTATTTTTTTCCCAGGGATGAGAAAGAAGGGATAAATAATTTTCCAAGAGCAGTGAGGAGCAATAGATTATCAAACTTCAAAATGCTGAATAAAATTGGGGGAAAACTTTGTTTTGTTTGTGGATTTGAGTGTTGGGGGGGTGTTGTGTTTTTTTTTTTTTTTAATTTGGATTTTTGTTAAGATCATATTTTCATCAGAATCAGAGAAGGAAAACAAAAAAGAACTTTATTAACAGAATAAAAACAGGCGAAAATAATTGAGTTTTAAATTGTCATTTAAAGCATAGAACAGACAAGACTGAAATTCTGTGGTTGTGATGAAAATTACTTTATTTAATTGTCTAAAATGATAAAATAGGAATTGCTGAAACCAAAAATAAAGACATATTTTCCTCCAGATATGAACAGCTAATTTCTGCGCACTTGTTTTATGATCAATGTTTATTGCAGAATAACTCAGTCATTCTGAAAATACTGAAATGCTTGTTAATCTAAACCATCTGAATGTTGTTTTGCTGGGTGGGGGTTCTGAGCATGCAAGTCCCATCTTTGAGTGGGAGGCAGTGCAGTCTTTGAGCTTATGCAGTCATGTTACTGCTGCTAAAATCCCCGTTTTCCATTGCAAGGAAAGCAATGTTTTTGTGTGATATGCACGTTATCTCAGGAGTGGAGCTCTGCATCAGGAGGAAACTGCTGTTGGATGGCCTTTACTTTCAGTTCTTTATTTGTTATTTACTTGCTCTGGATTTGTAACAGGGCCCTAAAAGTGTTAGACTGCGTCAAGCAGAGTTTTAGAGCTGTCAGCAGGATAAGGAAAGCTGCAATGAGAATTACAACAGCAGATATTGTGAGAGGGTTGTACTGGAAGCGCTGCACCGGCTGTCATTGCTCCTCACGCCCCGGGTGGCAGCTCCAGGCCCAGCTGCGTGCAAGGCTGTGCAAACCAGAGCAGCTGTGTGTGGGCACGGCCCCCAGGAGAGGACACAATCACAGTGGGACAGGGCCAGAGCTCTCTTTACTGGGACAGTTTTCCTGCCTGGCTTTTCTGTTCCAAAAGTCTGTTCCTGCCATAACGATCACACAGTGTCCAAGAACTGCTAACACTGTGTGCTGGCATAAAGTGAATAAGAGAGGAGTGGTATTAGCATACAAATACCCTTAACAATGCGTTTTTAAAGCCACCCTATAACATTTTATGTTCATAGGATCACATCGTTTCAGGAAGCATACATGTATTAGTGATTTCCAAGATGACTTCATGATTTTGGGAGTTTAAGTCATTATTACTGTCACATGGGAACACACAAGGGTGGGTGAGCTGAGTTATGGGTGTTTCCATGAGCCAGGGAGCCCAGTGAGGAGTGGGAGTGCAGTATCTTTGTGATAGGTATATTGAAGTGCAGGTGGGCAGCTGGGTGAAAAGCAGTAGAGAAGGTGTTACCAATCAACTTCAGGCTGGTGCCTTGGGGTGCTGGGATTTGCCTAAAGGTTGTATGGGATGGATGGAGTTGCCTTTCCTGCTGGCTAAAGGAATGTTGGCATGAGTGTGACTGCTCTCCCCATTTTTCTTCTGTGATTACAGTTCAAGTTAGAGAAACTTGCTTACAGTTCTAGAGAGGCAAAACTCAAACATGCAGTACCATAAAAGAAGGAAACTGAATCCTGCAAAGGGTAAGGATAAATGGAAGCAATTTTGCAGGTTAGGTGCAAGGAGTAATACCTGTCATTACAGACCAACAAACATTTTATTTTAGCTTTACTCCACCTGTTCATTTGGCACTTACTCTGGTTTCACTTTCATTTGCTACACTGGCCATGTCTGGGCTTTGTGTGCTAAGGCTGTCTTTTTGCTTCATTTTCTCAAATGAGCCAATTGTAAGGTTTCTTTTCATGCCTTTTAAACTTCTCTTATCAAGGGAAAAAAAAAAATCCCAACCAGCCGAATAAAATAACCAAGGAATATCCTTAAAAAAAAATCTTTTGAACAGGCTGTTTACAAAAAATGTTCATATTATACAGTGAACATTCTTGAGCCGCTGCTCAACAAAAGAAATTCAGCATTGTGATCACACCTAGAGTCAGTTAGAATAAAACAATATGACATGAAATATTTAATAGAAGGCTTGGGCAATGATCTTGTGAACGCTTTATAGGCATTCTTGGATTTAGGGAAATGAATGGTCCAATTGATTTCCAAGTGCCATGAAACTGTACCTGCAGAGCTTGATGTAAGGTGTTTTGAAGTCAATATAAGGGAAAAATGGCCAAGAAGGGGCAATCCAGCCTTCAGAGAAGGCACAGAACCAAGCCTTTAATTTTTCCCATGTTTTTTGTTAACATATAAAAATAAATTATAAAGCTGATAGATTTCTCTTCCAGGCAGCTACTGACAAACCATATCTCCAAGCCTGTTCTACAGTCAATATCATACCTATATTACTTAGGTCTGGCAGGGATCTCTATCCCCAACAGGCACATATCTAATAGGGAATATTTTTTTCACCTGTAATTCCTATTTATGCATATACCTATGTGTAGCATATTTTATTTCAAAATATACATTACCTAAATATTTACACTCATTAGAGAGTAGCTGCATTTTACCAGCAGCTTTATCCTATCTAGCCTCTGCTGACTCTCCAGAGAATTTTGTAATATTCACAGCTGTCAGGTTTTTCTGGCTATCTGGTATTTTACAGTGTGTGATCACCATTTAACACATCCTTGAAGACAACAGTGTTTGCTCTCAGTTAAACAGAAAATTGAATTTTCGACTGATATGAGCCATTATCTCCTGAATTGCAGGGAAAAGCACCTGTATTATTATAGGATCATAGAATGATTTGGTTTGGAAGGAATCTCAAAGACCATCTGATTCCAGCCCCCCTGCCATGGGCAGGGACACCTTCCACTAGACCAGATTGCTCGTGGCACATTACATGGGAAAATAGATTGCAAAGGGAATTTAAATGATGCCCTCTCCAAAGAAATGCCTTTTACCTCACATATTTGACACAATATAATCATGTAAGATTTCTGACACCCAGGCAAGCCTTAACTTCAAAATGGAAATCTCCAAAGTTCAGTGTGAAGCATTCCTGCTATTTATTCCAAAGAAAGCTATCTTAGCAGAGTAAAGGAAAGCACAACATGTGAATGGCTTCCTTTTTTAATACCACACATAATTCCTATTTGAGACAGTTTACTGAACAACATAATTAAATTGAAGATCTCTGGAGGATTCATATAAGAAATGCATGAGAACTTCCACAGTTCCTTTAGATATATAACATTTGCATAAACCCGTACACTCAAGACCATGAACTGCTTGAAATTCAGAATATCTTTCTGCTAAGCTGGTTATTTCACCGCTGATAGTTCAGAAGTAAAAATATGGTTTGTCTTCAAGAGCTGACTTTTCAAATGTCCTCAAGTAATTGGTTAACTGATATAACCTAGTACAGTACTCCCTATTATTCACCTAAAGAATAAGTTCAGACAAATGGACTAAGATGGAGGGGTGACCTTGAAACTGAAAGCTGTGAGGCTGAAAACCCTCATCCTGGATCTGAATACAACAGCTGGTGAAATTCTGATTCTTTGACACAAAGTCCCGAATTCTTTTACTTCAGTAGGAACAGGTGATTTTCATGAACTCTGTGATTTGGTTCATAATTTTGCAGACCATTTCAATTCTTATATATTTATTATAGTGCTTGTTTAACAAATAATACAAGTCCTAAAAATACCAAACTCCTGTCCCTTTAACTGAGGCTAGAAGTTGTTTAGGTTAGAATTGTAAGCAAGTTTCCCCACCAAAAAACCTCAAAATACTTGCATGTTGGGCCTGTTGTGTATGAAGCCAGGGCTTTATGAAACTCTAGTAATTTTGTAAGAACAGCCTACTCTATTGATTCACAGGGGAGAATGGAGTTTTTCCGTTCAAACGGGGATTAAGCCAGCCTGTTCTCCTCTGTGAGAAATACGCTGTGCGCTGCTTTTAAAAATAGCTGGTTTAAATAAAAGTATCAAATCCTATAAAACAAATGGTTTAAAGAAAATGTCTATATATGAATATATTATATTCATATAATACCACTTCCTATATTATGTTCATATATTAGCATTCTATAAATTTATGCAGTTTACTTTTAGCTGCTTTAGCATGTAGAACCAAAATCCAAACACTGCTCAGCATTCCTTCTGCCACAGTTAAGCCATTATGAGCTGAACTTCTGCATTTGCTGTTGTATTTTCAGTTTAAAGGTTATTATTTCTTTGGTAATTGAGTTTTACTGGTTTTGCATAATTTGCATTAATTACAGTAATTAATGGTAATATTACTCTGCCTCTGTCGTGTACCCAAAAGTTGAGCTTGTGACAATTCATTGTGAGTATTGGAAAGGACAGATGATACAATATGAAGAGCTTATAAAAACTGGTCTTAAGTTTGTCAGTGATAAATTTTAATGGGGACAAATAATTAGAGCTATTATTGCAGCAAAAAGAGCTTTAAAATTCCATTTGCTTCTGCCTTCACATTGAAAAATAATTTAATTCTTCCATAAACCACAATACTTTGATTGCACAATATCTGTAGTAGATACTGGTAGACAGAGATGGAATTGGAGTGACATAAAGTGTTTTCCATGTATTTTTTTCTCTGTGGTGTATTGACAGAAAATAATGGGTAGTGCAGGTAAAAGCATGATTTACCCAATGTCTTGCTGGATTAGCCTGTAGTAATAAAGGTTACATGTATGCATTGCCCTGTCCTTATCCTCATTTACATGCACCAAACCTACAAGACCTAAGTATTTTCGAGGTAATAAATCCTCTGACAGCATAGCCATATCAAAATGCTCTTGTATGCAGTCGGAAGGAAGTTATTTCTTAAAACACTGCAAACTTTTTGATCATATCCACACAGCAAATTTGCCTTTTCAATGGTGTATGAAGTCATAGTTGGATCTTGGTAGCTGTGTTTCATTTTCTTGATTTTCTGATGGGTTTTTTCTGCTGCTTTTAAATATTTAAAAGAAACATCAGGCCTTGGAAATATTGCATGTGATTGTTTCATTCCTTTGAGGAGAAAACTGCTGCATGTAAAAATGTTGTGAGTCTGGCCGTGGCAGCTGGAGCCAGCCATGCTGGGAGCAGGTGCTGCACAAGCCTTTCCCCGCTGCTCTGCCAACAGAGCTCTCTCCATCCAGCCAAGCTCTTGTCATCTCGTTACTGGCTGTCTCCCGGGCAGCCTGGCACTTAGGCCAGCTTTCTTCTGTGTTGGTAAAGAGCAAATTGGACTGGATGGCAATTATTTAATTCATTTCACTTCTGAAACAGATGCACCTGGGTATGGCCATGGCCGCAAGGGCAGCTGGAGGCTTTAATTGCCCTGAGCAGCCTGCCCTGCCTCCCACCTCCCATTCCTTTCCATTTGAGCTTAGCCTGCTGCCCTGTGCCATAGGTGTGCCAGGCTGTCCCTTCTATCCATCCCATGGCCTGTTCTCCCTGCTCAGGCTCTGTGGGGTGGTGCCAGCTGGCAAGGGCACAGCCGGTGCTGCTCACCTTTGGCTCCTGCTCATCCTCCTTCATGGAGCTGCCTCTGATGCTCCTGGAGAGGTGTTTTTACAGGGAATCCAATATTTTGCAGTTCTGTATGGAAAGCTCAGAAATGCTAGAGTACTTATACAAGTCACCAGAGAAGTGGAAGAAACTTTCTACAGATAGGTAACTGCAGCTTTTTATTTACTTTGCAGTCCCTTTGCAAACCCCAATTTTGAATACATCAGTTTAAGTGGCCAGCTCAGGATCATGAAAGAGCCATGTGGCTCAGGGCAGAAATTCAGTCCTAATCCCCTTGTTCCACATCTGCTCAATTTGTGAAGTGGCTTCATATGAGCAAAGGAGCAATTAAAAGCTGTTAGTGTTGATTTTATAGATGGTACTGACAACTCAAGCAGTATCTGTCTAGTTCAAGTTTTCTGTATTTGCATCTACTCGGAAAACAGACATTGGAATGTAGGAAGGAAAAACATTTATAGGAATTAGTAGGAACTTGGTCATGTGTTCTAGTGCCTTTCCTATAAAATAAAGGCACCCAATATTTTCTCCTCAAACCCTTGGAATTCTAAAAAGAGAAAAGCCACTATTAGAAGAAAAGAGTCTTGAGTACATGCCATTGAGATAAGCTTGCATTTGTCTTTTGGCTGCAAAAGGACACAGGCTTTTGCTGATACACGTTTGTGCTCTGCCTCCTCTTTCCCCAGCACTCCTGGCTTCCTGCAGCACAGTTCCTTTAAACTCAGCCTGGCCATTAATTATACCCTCAAGACATTAAAAACCTTGAAATATAAATATGCAGTTTTTGCTCGGTTCTAAAAAGGTCTGTGATTCAAGGGAATCAAAGGGCAGTACTCCCAGCCAGTAGTTTTGGCATAGCTCTCTGTATGTCCTGTGAGCCTCACCTTTTGGTATGAAACAAAAAGAAAATGGCAAAGTCAAACTCAGCTCCATGTTTATGTGGCCTTCCTCTAGCGCTTCTTGCAGCATCTCTGGTAAGATTGGAGCTTTGTAGACTGAATTCACTTGAATTCCATGAAAGTTTTTGTTATTTGTTCAACAAAACCCAGCCGGAAATCTCAAACAGTAACACTTTCACACCTGCTCCCCCAGACCAAGGTTTGCTAATCAGCACAAAAAAGCAATGTTTCCAAACTCAAGTGTTCAGAAGTGCCCTGTCAGAGCCTCTGGCAGGTGTTCGTCACAGGAGGTGCCTCAATGATATTTCTTAACCAGGTTCTTTTGACTATACTATTTTGAAATCTCTTACCATTATTCATTTAATTTCTGGCAGTGTATTTTACTGCATTTCATATGAACCTGTGCCAAAATAGATGTAAATGCACTCAATTATTTGTGTTTTAATTTCCTCTTGAAGATTCTTTTTTAATCAAAAATATCCTTTCTAAACCTCATCTACCCTCCATTTCTTCCCCAGAGGGCTCATCTGAGGTACACTGAACTCACAGAGAACTGTTTCAGTGTACTGTAAAGGATTTCAATGGGCTTTCGAATGCTGCCTTCCATGTGGAAAAACAAGTAAACGTCAGTACATTTTCCTTTTTTCTTTTTTTTTTAGACAGGTTAACACTTGGAATATCTGCATTTACTGAGACTGTAAATGCGTTAATTTAGAACTTGTCAGGTGCTTTGTAGCATTTTCTATTCGCAAATCTGTTCCGTTTGCTCAGAAGTACTCACCTCTCTCCAAAGGTTAATTTTTCCAAATATATTTTCCTCCTTATTTGTAAACGGTTTGCTTTAACAAATAACTAATCATGTTCATTGCTGGGATCATGGGATGTTGATTTTGCTTTAGGAGTGGTTTACTCAGGTCTTTTTCAATACTAGAAAAATGGTTTATCTCTGATAACTTGTCATAAAATTACTTCCTTAAATGAATGATTGAAAATAACAACAAAAAAACCCCACAGTGTTTTTGATGGCTGTTGTTGCTCTCAGTGTTGCTGAAGTCCACAGTATCAAGAGTGTGGACAATATGGAATCATCTGTGCCTGTAAACACTGGCCAGGTCCACCAGTGCCTTCAGATCCACTTCCTGGTTTAATCAAAGTTAACTTGGAACAAATGCCATGGGAAGAAAAAAGCCATCTCCACAGCTGACCTTTGTGTAATTTCATTTCACCATGACTTTTTATTCTTTCAGTTCTAAGTATGCAATAATAGAAAAAGAGGTAAAGGGCAATTGGTTTCCTGCCAGTAACCCGGGGGTCAGAATTTGAGGTAAATTAGATAATTAACAAAGTCCCTAAAGCAGACCCACAGTGGAAATGGAATTTAAGAACTAATAAAAGACATTTATAAAATTATGCACAGTAACTGGAGGTGCTTTGGAAAAACCAGCAGGCTTTCAATTAAAGGGACTGACACTATTGGAACTCATAAATGACCAAGCAAGCCCATCTTTGGGGAAACAAAGTCTGAAACAGCCCCATTTCTTCCAACTACCGATGTTCCACACGTGGTTTTCAACTTTGGATAGTAAAATCACAATTAAAGATCAGGAAAGGAGCATTTTTGTAACAAATGACGATTAATGTTGTCCTCCATAGAATCAAGGTGGATATTATTGAGGTCTGTGACTTGCAGCTGCAAGCTGTAGGCACAGGATAATGTCCTTGTATAGGGTCAGCAGAGATAAACACAGTTGTGAGGTCCTAGGAAAGAATGACCTCAGCTTGAAGTTATACAATGTGAGAATAGATGAATGATGGTAAAATACCAATTTATTTACTATCTGGGTAGCTTTTGGGTATGTGTTGTTTTGGTTTTTTGGATTTTGTTTGTTTGGTTGGGGTTTTTTGGGGGGAGAGTGGTGAGGTTCGCATGTTTATTTTTCAGAATGTATCCCCTTTTTTGTGATTAAGAGGGTTTCTACTGCAAGGAGTAGCTGGTAGCAAACTTGTTAAGTAAACTGACAGCAGACAAGGGATGTAGCAAAATGCATTTATATGACCATGACAATATAATCTTAATGATCAAGTTCTTGGGACAAATGAAACAGAACAGCTCTGTTGCTTCAATGAAAAATGAGAGTTTACTGTCTGACGTGATTTTTGTAGCTCTAAAATATGACCACAAGGGTGTAAGTTTGATTTTTAGGGATGTTGCAGAAAATGTTTAATGTACAGAGAGGCTAATATTTTGTTTCTATAACTATCAGTGGTTCTATTTATTAAAGCAAACTTAGGAGGGTCAAAACAGGACTTTTTTGCAGAATAATATGATATCTGGTCTAATGAATGACCTGGTGCAAGCTGGTATAAGTCTCTTCAATTCTGCTTTTCCACCAGCAGAGGAAATAGCACTGGAAAGAGGAGAGCTTTGACATAATTATGTGACGTGACACTGCTATAAGATAAAGTTCAGACGCACCGCCAGGGATGAGTCTGATTATCTAAGCCCTAAATAATTTCATTTAGATTCAGTTCAGGGTAAGTCATGCTATCAGATTTCTAACAAATGGCAGGATGGGAGGTTTTTATCAAGCACCTGACACCTGAAGGTCAGCTGTGGTCCTTCTGGTTTATGGGATGTGAAATATTGTCTGGGATGTTGCCATAATCCCAAGTGAAGAAAAGTTGTGCCTGGGCCTAAACTCGGGTCCTACAGTGGAAAAGGGACAAGGTGGGAGGGAGAGAAACACCTCTCTGCTGTCCTAAGCCCTAGAAATGAGGTGTTATTTGGTCTTCATCCTTCACCCCCACTCCCTGACACCTGCACTTCTGGAACACTGCAGTAACACCTGCATTGGCTGCCTGAGCTGGATGCCACGCGCTGTGGGAACTCACAGAACTTCATCAGCAACCAAGGTGTACACCAAATATGGGGAAAGCAATTACACTGTAATAATGCAATGTAATAAATTAAGGTCATATTGACTACAATTAATCTGAATAATTTAATACCACTGAAAACCAATATCACACACCTATCGAAACATTCATTACAATAATTGTTTAGGCTATATAAAAAGCTTATTATTCAATATGATTATTAACAGCCTCTATTTCCCAGGCAGCTAGAAAATTATTAGTACTGATGATTTTGTATGTAATATGGAAATTGTGTTCTTAATGGCAGTGAATGTTTTATTGCAGTGAAGATATAGAAACCAGATTTGTCCTGGCAATGATGAATTGCAACAAGGTATCATGTACTGAATAATTTCTCTATAAGTCAACATGATTAACAAAGTTGGGTTTGAGGGGTGTTTTTATTTGTGGAGTAGCAATGGGTCTCATAATCTTTTTCTGTTAGTTTTGCTTTAAAAGTAAGTAAATAAATAAAAGCCCCACAGTTGGCTGCGAGACAAAAGCGAGACTGAGCAGTGGCAATATGGTTAATGTCCTAAAGAGGTTTGTATTCAGTTGAGGTCTTTGATTAAAGTTCTGTTTCTAAGGGTCTTGCTTTATTTGGGCCTCAGGCCCTCCTCTATAAAAAGGGTACAATGTGTTGTCTGTGGGGTTTTTTTTGTGGTTGGTTTGGTTTGGTTGGTGGGGGTTTTTTTTGATTTTTTTTTTTTTTTTTGGGGGGGGGGGTTTGGTTTTGGTTTTTTAATTTTGATTTTTTTGTTTGTTTTGTTCTGGGAGGTTTTTGTTTTGTTTTGTTTATTTGTTGTGAGCTGCTTTGGATAGAGCATTTTTTTGGACAATACAGCTGCAGAGTGGTCCAGTGTTGGCTGTTATACCCTAATAAAAAATCAAAGATGCTTTCTTCAAATTTCTTTTAATTTTAGAAATAAGTAAGGAAATGTTTCTTTAAAATAATTTAGAAAGTATAATACAAGCCATATTGCCTGGACTGACCCTGTTGTAGCATGACATCTGTAAAGTCACTGACAGAGTTGTACTGAGTCATTTTTATGTCGTGTTCTTAACAATTTCTTGTGATAGTTGGACACAAGCAGTAGATCTTTCCTTCATAAAGAACCTCAGTAAATTTATTGAATACTTAGTTTCTTGATTTCTCAGGCACCCTTAATGACTTTATAATTGCAGATATTATAGAGGTCAAAGGGTTGCCCTTTTCATCCCAGTGGTAGAAAAATGTTTAATTTTGGTTCTACTCCATCTGGAGCTAGTGGAAAAAATCACTGTAGTTTCTTACTTAGACATTGATCCTTGGGCATTTGAGTGTTTTATAAGGTTTGCTAGACATGGCTTATTAGTGTATTCTAGAGATGTCTCACTTCTGGTATTGACTTTTGGAAAGCACAACAAAATGCAGTTCAAGACAGGAATCTTTGTTCCTTTTTGCTTCTCTATGACAATACAGTTCAGAGCACCAGAACTGCTGTCATAAAGCTGTGAGCTCTGTACATATCCTAGTAAGTGAAAGTGAGCAGAGCTGATGCTTCCAAAATCCACCGAGAGTTTTGGGAACTCTGGCAGTACGCAGAAGGAATATTACTTACAAATAAATCTCGAAATGATTACATTATTTAAAAAAAAAAAAAAGGAGAGAAAAGCAATTAGAAAGATCTCTCTCTCTCACTGCCTTGGCACCTATTTTATGTTTGTAGTTGGGCTATGCAGAAATCAGTCTTTATATTAATTTTAAGAACATTGACACTTATAGTTTGCCATTACTGCTCAGCATGCAATTACATCAAACAAGCCAGAACAAAACATTTCTCAAATATTCTTGAATATCTGAGCACATCTTTTTCATGGCTAATTTATTAAGTTTTTGGACTCTGCTCAGTGCTTTTAAAGTATGCTGGGAGAGTGCTTCCTAACAAAAATCTCAGTCAGAATGGGCTCCTCCTTTCCATTGTGATTTTCTGGATGCCATTGGTCGCTCAGGTGATGCCAGCCTGGGATCTCAGGGGGTGGCAGAAGGAGCAGCTTTGCTCTCCTAAAACAGGAGCTGTCTCAAAGGGCCTGAACCCATCTCTTCCTGCAGGAACCTGCTGCTCTGGATACAAGAGGCTGAAGCCAGCAGAGTCTGTTTAAAGATCAGTTAAAGCTCCTGAATAAAGATACTGCCTCATACTGTGATTACATATTTATGGAAATATAACTGAGCTGAGTGATGACTTAATTTTGCTCTATTATGAATGGAATCAAAGGGGTTGTATTGTGTTGTTGTTTTGGGTTTTTTTTAATGTCTTGGAATTTTTACAAAAAGATAACAAAGATGTTCCAAAAACGTTAATTTCATATTGAAAATCATTTCAGTAAAACAAATCTCCTCAAGCACAAGTAAATGTAAGTAAAATTAGATTTGAATGCAATTTGATTAACAGTTGTCAGGGAAAGGGAAAAAATAAAAAGAAAGATTTCTGCATTTATAGAAAGTACTAAACGTATGGACAATGAGACAATTCCAGTAAATTAGCAGCCTGCTTAATTCATTAAGAATTCATCTCTTGGGTAATTGCTGAAACTCAAAATGTTGACAGCCAGTTACTGAAATCTCTGTAGGATCCCAATGCGGAGTTGAGGGATTTTTCTGTTAAGCTGAATGACTCCTCAGAGTCAGAGAAAAGAAGAATGTTGGCTGCCACCCTGTAGTTTGCCAGGAATGTGTTCTTTACCGTTAAATTATAAGGATATAAGGAAGAATTTTAATTTATAGAAGGCCATGTTGACAGCTGCCTGAGATCTAAGTTTCTGAGTAATGAGATGCCAAAAATCTGTAATGTTTTGTCTTTGAAAAGTTAAATTCTGTGTCTACTGCCAGAAATTATCACATCTATTTTTAGCTTCTTTTTTTAAAAAATGGTATCTGTGAGATGGCTGCATGATAAAAAAGTCTGAGATTGTATAAGAGGGGCCTTTCTGCACAAGGCAGATTAGTAATGTGAAATACAGTTGATTCATGTTCTCATTGCTGCCATCTGTATTAAGCAGCACTTGCCACAGCCAGGGCCACTGTGCAACTGAAGAAACATCACAGGTGGGGGGTTTTAAACCCTTTTTTAACTGATACTTTTCACTGCTGCATGTTTCAACTTTGTGCTCATCTGATTCTTTATGTTGCTATAAATCTCCTGGATTGTATCTCTGACTGTAAATGACAGGGTAGGAACCAACCCCTTAATTCAAGTGCAATTTAATTTTCAAATCCATAAGTAGAGTAGTTGTCAGAACAAGGTTTGAAAATTAATGTATTTTTCTATAAATAATGCAGTTCTATCTGATAGTGTAATCTCCCTTAGTATTAATCTTTAATGATGAACTGTTTCCACATTTCTCTTCACCATAGGTCTACTCAGAAAAAAATTTACAGAATAGACAGTTACAAACAATATCTGATATCCCCCCCCCTTGCTTTTAATGCCTGACAAATACCTTCAGTCTAAAAAGACACTTGGTAGATTTAAAAAAAAAAACAAACAAACACCCAAAACAATAATCCATTCAAATCAGTAAACTGGAATTTAAAAAATATCATTAAGCAGCACCTTGCAGTGCAGTGTAGATGGAAGTGTCCCTGCATTTGCAGAATTATCAGGTTTGAGAGACTCTAAGGAAACCATTAGGACTTGATGTTAGGGTGTTTTGCTCCTGAAGTTATTCAACCCACTGGAAGGTAATCTCCCCAGATGATCAATACGTTGCTCACTGTGCGGATTGAGTCAGCCTCCCAAACATAAACAGAAGAAAATAAAACCCACAGACAGTTTGTAAACCCAACCAGGCCATAAATGAGTCAGCATGTCCATTAAGAAACATTGACTTTCCATCTCTTCACATTTATAGTAAGTACAGATTGCAAACAGGAAATTGTTTACTCTGTGGGAAGTGACACTAATTATTCACCACGCTACCACCCAGGAAGCTGGTTTTGCATACTGCTTACTGCAACTTCATTTTTGGTATTCTTACCATGAAACAAATACAATTGTACCTTGCATGATGCTTGTCAAAACCACCATCTTACTAGGAAGAGAACTGTTATTCAACATATAATTCAGAGAGTGAACTTTGTAACATTTTATTTTATTATCTCTGTATAAACATGATTATCCAAGCCTTTTCCATTTCTAACTGCTCATGGTTTTAAAACTTATATTCATGAAAAAAACCTTAGGGATCTAACTACACAGGAATTATTTCAAAACCTCAGTGGTCCCATTCTGAGAAATACTGTGGATTCTCAGACCACACAATCCTTCCCTATTCAGTGAGTACACACAGCAAAACCATTTCCTGCAGTGGCACACTGGGGCCGTGGCTTTCCATCCAGTTTGCAGTTGGGACCCTCCATACTGGCCACACTGGGGCCAAAATCCAAAGCCATATGTTTGCAACATGCAACATTAACAAATACATGTATGGCTCTCAGAAGGCCTTGGTAGGTAAACAAAAAAAGTCTTCCCTAAACACTTCTGAGCCTCAGCACCTGACAGGTACTTCTGGTGTCTCTGTACCACTCATACAGACAATTGGAGGAACTCTTTGGTTCATTTCTCATGTTGCAGCCCAGATTTGTTCTGAATTGCATATGGAAGGCAGGAATTTGTCCCCTGCCTGACACAGCTGACACACAGCAGCCCCAAACGGAGCTTCAGTCCTCAAGCCTGATGTAGGAACCCAGTCCTGCTGCATGATCTGAAGTAGGATGTGTTCCCTTCTCTTTTAATGAAAGCTGGCTGTCCTGTCTGAATGGATAGTGATTAAACACAGCTTTCCATGAACTAACTAGTGAAGTGATTTCAAATGGCTTAATTCAAATGGTAAATTATTTAATTCCTAGAAAAATGAGTAATGACTTAGCTGTTTCTGTATGCTCAATTACCATCCAAAATTTGGAATAAGATCTTGTTAATGATTTCCTCAAGTCCTTGCTATTTGCATTTAGCAAAGCAGTGAAATGTGAGTTGTAATTTGAAATGAGTAGCACATTACCAAGTTGCTGTGCCTCTGTGCTGATGCACTGAATCTTCTCTGATATGAAGGAGAGGAAGAAAAACAGATTAGGGAGAGGCAGATAACTGAGTGATAAACATGAATGATGCAATGATTTCCCAGTAAAACAGCAACAAAAGTAATAATGACATTCAGTAATTACTGCTAACATGCAACTAACAAAATGCAGTTCTTATATTTTCCTTTATTTTCATTATATTCTAACCAAGTTTGTTCTGAATAATGACATTCACCACAAGAGTAGCTGACAGAGATTGCACCTTATGTATATTTGAATTCAGGGTGTTGTTTCCTGGTTTGGGATGTAGTAGTTTAAATACAGACAATATTTTTTCCAAGTTGTAAAATACCTTCATTTTTATGGAGAAGAAACATTAAGAGGATATAAACTTTACTGAAATATGTGAGGCTTGAAAAGCTAGAGGGGAAAAGTGGCACTTCTTCCTTGAAAGACAAATATGATGATAACTGTGCATTGTGTTACAAACCTTGACCCTGTAGCACAGTTCTGAAAAAGCTTTTACAATAACTTTGTGTGTATTACTGGCTGTGCTGTGAGTAGAAGCACTACAGCTGTCCATAATCTGTTCTCAGACAATCCATCTGCTGCAGGAATATCAAAATCTCCAAATGAGAAGAGCCACACAGCTTTCAAACGGGAGGAAACATAACTCTGCTTAACTGCCCTCTGTGGATTCTCTCTTACACAATGCCCAGTAGTGCAAGGCTGTCAATCAGTACTTAAATGGGGACATTAATTAGCTCAGAATAGCTACTCATTTCTGGTTGATTATTGCTTCAAATGGTTTATCTTCAGATAAATTATTCATGAATTATTATGGTCATTCTTTCCTTGGCTCTAAGGAATTTATATTACCTGATAAGTGACCAATCTTTTGACTTTTCTTCATTAATCATTCTATAGTGTTTTGTATTCCACCTGCTCATTTCACCTTCTCCTGAAGGAGATGCTGACATATCGTTGTAAATAATCATTGCACAGTAAATGCTTTACACTTTGACAGCGTTAGCTTGAGCACCTGGCAGGATCTGTGCCATCTCAACACGAAGTGTGAGAGAAAGGAGATAATTTTCTCCATAAGTATTCTTTAAGTGATAGATTTTGTGTTTCTACTATTAGTTCTGTTAGCTTGTGCTATCACTTTAAATTTAACTAAGGAAAGTGAAGCATGAGTATTTGCTAGTTTTAATGCAATCTTCACATCTGTAAGGTTAAAATTTGCTTAAATATAAAGATCTGTCGTGAATCCATCACAGTGTCACACACACTTCACCCAGAGACTAACAGTTCAGCCTTCAGGGAGGAAAATCTTAGGGAGTGCTCTGTGGTTTGCAATGCTCAGAGCATCAGGGTCTGATAGATAAGTGAAGGCCTAGAAGAATATGAGAAGGAAACGTGTGACATTAGGAAAAGGCTGAGGAGGGGAAATTGCCTAGGCAAAGTTTGAGAAAGGATTAGACAGGGGAGTGGTGAATTTCTGGTGTTGGGTGTCACTGAACATAAACTTGTAAATGCTGTGCTTTTTTTGTATGTGAACCTGATCTTATCTTGACTTTTCTGGTTTGGGAGTTAAAAAGGCATAGCTAACTTGCTTGCACCAACAGGAATGAAATGTAGTTTGGGGCAGATGAAGGAATGGCTTGACTCCCAAAGGAAAAAGGAACAGTGCTATAGGGAGGAAATGGCCTCAGAGTGTATATGGGGATGGGGGAGGTGTGGGCATGGGTTCTTTGGTTATTGATAAAATATTTTTTGACCAGGGATAAGTAAGTTGTTGGATGGCACTGCAAAAATACGGGTTGCTCTGGCTGAACAGGGTAAACGCTTATCAGTGGAAAGTCAATTCAGAAACACCTTGCAAAATACCAGAAAGATGCACAGCATTTTCTTGTAAGTCAAGAAACCAAATGAGATTGGGATCCAGTGGGATGGAATTTCAGACTTGTTTGTTGGTTTGCAGGACAAGTGCACTTCCTGACCAAAACCAAGCAGTGGCTTGGAGCAGTCCTGCCTTCAGGGCACCTGTTAAGGGGGTGCTCTAGGCTCAGCTCCAGAGAGGATTGCATGTTCTGTGGGGAACGCTGCTGCCAGAAGCACCAGCCCTTAGGCTGCACTGCCAGAAGTGCTGACTGACTGCGAGTGTGGGATGCTCCCTGGGATGCAGTGCTAGCTGCTGTTCCTTGTGCCTAGAGAGGTTTGTTACAGCTTTTCCCGACATGCCCACCTGCTGGCAGTGTTCAGAACACTGTCACCTGCTCAGACAGGTCCAGCTTTGACGAGGATAAACAAAATCCATGACAGGAACAGGAAGGCGCTGTCAGACTAACATTAGGACTGCAGTGTATATTAGCTTTTGCATGGAAATCTTGATGTGGTTTCTATTTCAACAATGGATTTGCTTCCCCTGGGAAGTGGTAGATCCAAAATGTCTCTCACGGCCTTTTGCACAGAAGTTGAAGTCATATTATATGCTTTAAAAGCAGCCAGCACATTTGCAATTATTTCAAACAGAAAACATATTGAGAGCCTGCTAAAATACAGCTTTCTGTCCTTTGGGATTTAATTTGCTTAGAAACAAAACATTCCCCTGAAGGTAAATAGCAACAGGCATTGGTTCTATTAACTGGAACAATGCTTCCAAATTAATTGAAAAAGATTTCCTAAAACCACTGTAACACTTCTATCAATTAAAAATATGTCCTGATTGGAAAGTTTGGTGCTGAAGAATTATAGTTACAGCACATTGAAAACTTATTGAATTAACTTTTAATTAAGCTATTTCATATCAAACTATTTTAATTAAGCTATTTTATATCAGGCTACTTTATATCAAAGACAAATGCAGCATTACTTCAAAGAGTTCATGCTGAACATGAAAATCATTAACACTCAAATAAAGATGTGCCATATGGTTTGGCAGGGACTGGAATACTCAGACATGGGGGCAGCTTGAAGCTTCAGTATTTGGAGTCTATTAATCTAGAAGGAAAAAATGCTGAAGTTTTCAAAGAACATGGACATTGTCACATGGATATATTTTGTTTTAATTCGTTGCATAATCCGGTCCTGAGTAATTACAAACTACTTCAAATATTGAAATGAGGGTGCAGGTAGAGGGGTAGTTGATTACTACTAACCATGTTGGTAAATAAATAATGGAAGTATAAAATACAAAATTTTAGATATGATTTCTTGATCTGGGGAAAATCAAGGGTGGGAAAATCAGTAGAAATGAAAGGAAAAAATGTTCTTTGAGAAGAGACCATGGTGAGAAAGTTCTTTACACTGGCTTCTGTCCTTCTGAATTCCAGGATGTTCAGAGATCCTAGTGCAGTGATTAAAGCCAAAGTGGTATTTATACAGTTGAGGACTGGGCCTTGAACATTTTCCCAAATTCAAAGGATTTTAATCTGTGACTAGAAGGTAAAGTGCTTGACTTTTCAAATGAGACAATACAGACTCTACCTTAGAATACATTTAAATCCTTGAGAAATGCACATTAACAGGATATGCTGGTGGGTCCCAAATGAGAGAAGGTTTTATGTAAAGAGAAAGAAATAATCATGTACCTTGAAAAACCTCTAAACATGACTCCTGGACGTTCAGCACGTGCACTAAATGCTGACAAGTGTTGCAAGCACAGCATAAATGCCACAGGCAAATCCGTTTCCTTCCTTTCTCAATTCAGGTTTCGAGATGCCTTGTGCAGGTTAGCAAGAAAGGAATTCTCTGGTTTTGTTATAGAATAGTAATTTTCTCCAGGAGATATGAGGCTGGGGTGAGGGTAGGTGCTGCAGTAGTTGAAATTATAAATTAGGAATTTCATTCTGCTTTTAATCAGGAGCAGAGCTGGAAATGCAGAGTGGCTTGGAGTGTTTAACTGTCCTACCTTGAAAATGCTTTCCGATCTTTCTGTAGCACAAATGATAAAACTAGAATTAATTATTCTGAGGAAACCTATAATGATTTTTTTTTTACTTTCTGAGTATTGAGAGCCACTTCTTTTTTTGTGTGCTTTTTTCTCATGCCAGAACTTCATTTTTTTTGAATGCCTAGTTTGCTGCTACGGTAAAGAAATCATTCAAAATATAGAAAAATAAGCTGAGAAGATGCAGAAGCGTGTGATGTGACCAATAGCATTTATCACCTGGCCAGTCATATGGCAGACCTGTGACTGAGGATAGCATTGCAGTTGAGGGGTCCCAAAGGAAAGTGATAATAATAGTCAAAACCCAAACTGTTTAAGGTACAGAGTTATAGTAAGTATTTTATTTTTTGTAAACTTGTACACAACTTTGCATTTCCAAGTATTACCTGAAGTCTGCAAAGATAAAAGTGCCAACATACAGAGATTAAAAACAATTTTCCAGGTACTTCTGAACTGTCTGGAATTTGGAAGGATGGTAGATCTTGTGACACACACTGGTCTCAGGAAGTATGGGCAATTCAGATAAGCTTTGAATAATCATCAAACATTTAGCTGCTTACTGCTTATCTTCCATTTCCAACTCTGAAATATTTTATGCTTATCTGTCACAACAGAAAGAGAAAGGAGTCAAGGTGCCATCGTGGTCAAAAAAATTGTACAACCATCAATAATAAGAGGTTTCCCAGTGCTCTTAGACATTTCCTGGTACCTGCACCCTGAGGCTGACAACTGAAAGTAGGGAGAGGTTTGGGTTGTGTTAATTTAACAAAAGCGTTTAAAAATATCAGCTCTTATCTCTAGCAGCGTTAGTCAGTGTAAAGAAAAGATAAGATTTCAATTAACTGGAGGTGAAATATTGGTTCAGTGTATTTTCCTCCTTGTTTTTGATTGCTTCTTGTTTTCAGGATAGTTAAACATATTTAATAATCGTTATCTGAGTATTAAGCAATTATTTTGAAGTCGTGCTGAACTGAATCTTTTTCCCAACAGCTCTGCTTTGACATTTTGTAATAAGGAAATCTGGCCAAGTAGACCCAGTCTGACAGAAGAAAGTGCTGTAATATGTAGTTCTCAGGGAAGTTACAATGATGTTATTTTCACTATGCTTCTTCCTTATACATTCTTATAAATTCCTGTTGAAGCTTATTATGAAGCATTTTCTTTGTTTTATTTCTTGGTGTACTTCTCAACTGTGGAAAATATGTCCAAAAAACAGTATCATAAGCTCTTAGAGCTATTTATCAGCTTTTAAAAAGCAGTTTAAACAGTTCGATGATATTTATTATAAAATTCTTTTGTGATCAGCATTTTGGGGTGGGGGGGTCTGTTTGCTGGGATGTTTTTTGGGGGAAGGGGGATTGAGTTTTGTTTTTTCATTGTTTTAACAAAAAGTTTTCCTAAATAGTACAACAGGTGTTTGAAACTCCAGTAGTTTATTGGTACTGATACTTTTCAATGAGTCTGCTCACTGCTGAGACCACTTTGTTCACACCAGTTTTGCTCAAGCTAATTAGGATGGACTCAAACTGATCAATAAGTTGTGACATGTTTTCACTGTTCCAAGTCATCTTAGACCATGCTTCTGTGGTGGCTGCTTTTCCTCATGTGCAGCAGAATCTCAGTTTCCCTAAATCTAAATAAAACCTATTCATCCTTGAAATCAGGCAGCAATATTTAATATAAGTATTTATACATAAATATATAAATGAAGAACTCATCTGTATGTAATGAGTGTTATGCTGAATATGATTAAGTTCAATTTGGCTTATAGAAATAAGCACATTATTAAAAAAGACACTGTTGTGCTTGCACTTGCTTTGGGATAGCAATTGAAATGCCCATGATAAAGACAAACTGCAGTAATACGTGTATGATTACTGCCAGGATCAGAGAAGTTATAGCAAAGGGTCAAGGGATGCGCTGCAATATCAGTGTTAATCACTCGCTCCCCCTTGTCCTATAAAAAAGGAGAAAACCAAAATGTTTTGATGTTTAGTTTAAAGAGCATAAAGTAAGGATATCTGGAAGTTGAATTTCTTCACCCTTTTATTCTCCATATTGCTATTTATACATTATTGTTATTATTAGGTTAGTCTTTCATCTTTCTCAAGTGAAATAAATTGACCCAAATGCTTCAGTCTTGCAGTTTTCCCAAGCTTTCAGTGACATTTGCAATAGAACCCTCCCAGTTTCTGCAGCACTTTTTTTCACTGTGGACATTGGCCGCTATTCCAACAGCAATTTTATCATGGCAAATAAGGACACGAAGTAGATGTTCTATCTCTTCAGTGTGCAACAAAAGCTTCTGCTTAACACCTTCCACTGCACTGTCATTGTGAGCTTGGGCTTGGGATTCCCAGGGCTCTCTTTGGCATTACTTCTTCCCAGTACCCTTTCCTGTCCCTAAAGGACATGAACTATTCCTTATATTCTGTATCAGTCCCTATATTTAGCCAAAACCAAAGATTAATGTTTTTTACTTGTGCCTGGTTTGCCATCAAATAAAGATGGTTTTCATCATGATTATTCCACTGCATTAATCTTTGTATCAATCTTTATGTATCTGCAAATACGACAGTTAAATAACTTCTTTCCAGTGAGAAAGCCAGAATATTAGTTTGGTTATAATATTCAAACTTGGAGGAACTTCTTAAGTCACACCTAATTAAAAGTAATATCAGTCTGTAGGGTGCTTGAGGGACTCATGATACCCTAAAGCAAATGTTTAGCTTGAGATCAGTTTTGTCTCCATTGGTTTATTGTATATTCAGATTCCATGCTGAGAGATTGGTGTTTACAGGGGGATGATGTTGGTGATAGGGGTGTTATTGACAAAGTTCTTGTGGTGTAATATAAAAGGCAACTACCAAAGGCTGTGCAGCTGCTCTCTATTCCAAATTAATTTCATGACTGAGTCCCCCTTAAATTTAAATACTTATATCTTGCATGAGTTTTTTTCTGTAGATGGTTCTTTCAGAGGAAATTTGTTGCCACTGGCTGCTGTAAGTTACTTGTTCCTCTCTAGAAAGTAATCAAAAGCTGTCCAGACTTAGTGGAACACTTTCATAACTTTAGGGAGAAAGGTTAAAAAAAATCTCACGTGCAGACTTACTACACATTAACTGATAACACACAAGCTATGAAATATTTTGCACATGCAAATTTAGTGACTCCTACACTGAATTACAATAAATATTAAACAGAATTTATTTATTTGAATTAAATTTACTTACTAATTCCTCTTGAACATATCTTATTTCCAAAGTTTTGTGAAAGTGTGATTATAAACACTGCATATTTATAATTTTTTAGTTAAAATATAATTAAATTTAAAGAAAAAACTCTGTACTGCATAGCAAAGAGAGGGACATTAACAGTGGTAGGAGGAATGGGAATTATTGGGTAGTGGTTATAGTCCAAGATCTAAAGGATGATTTTGACTGACCTATATTATTTACATCAAGAAGATTTCACCTCAACTCTGTCATTTTTTTGGTTAGATTTGAGGATTTCTGCTTGTTAAATGTAAAGTCTTCAATGAAAGAGCACCAGTGCTGAACAATAGACACCAACAATAGCTGTAGTGCCAGCACTTATTGCACCTGATTTTGTCTGGTTATTTTAAGTGCCACCTTTTATGAATCTGCATAGCTTCACACACTAACATTTTAAATCAGTGTAAAGGTGTTTTTTGGTTGACTATATAAGCTTTACAAAAATAAATCTCTCTTAACTTCCTCACTGCAGGTGAACTCAGATCTCTATTTTGTCCTCTGAAGGTGGTAATGTATTTACCATAACTATAAATCTTGTCAGGACCTGCTTTGCTTAGAGCCTGAATGCTCTAAGGAGCACTTGAAAAACTGGCAGGACCACAGCAAAAGACAGAGGGGCCTGGAAGAGCTCCTGTCTGTGCTCATTCCTTTGCTCACACAACCTTTTTAACAAATAGCTGGGAGTGTGCTGGTGTGTTTAGAGCTCTACCTGCACAATTTTCAAGCCAGGACCAATACCTGTAGGAAGGAGATGCAGTGTAGGTATCTCTCATTTACACTCTGCCGTGTCACCTGACTTTTCTGGGCATGCACACAGAGCAAAGCTTTGTGTAAAATAAAATCAGAGCTAGGCTATCACAGGGAAAACTGCTCAACTCATGGTTTAGAAGTAAGGTTTGGAGCAGCTTCATGGTTTATTAATTGCATGTTATTAATTGTCAGTGAGCCAGTCATTCCTGATAGCTACAGTAGCCTGCACAAAATGTTAACAAAGACCTACAATTCCCCTAATGCTTTATAACCACTCCTCACATGTTCTAGACATGCCCCATGTGCACGCTCCCTCTCCCGCAGGCCACGGCAGCTGCAGGCACCGCATCGGCTCCTGGGGGAGCAGCTGCTGCCCTTTGCACACAGCTCCTCTTACAGCTTGGGGTGTCCCAGCTTTATGTGCACCTTGTCCCCACCTAAAACCCGCAAATCCACTGAACCTGCT
This sequence comes from Aleadryas rufinucha, assembly GCA_013397815.1. Lineage (NCBI taxonomy): Eukaryota > Metazoa > Chordata > Aves > Passeriformes > Aleadryas > Aleadryas rufinucha. The sequence continues at coordinate 721,980 of VZTH01015613.1, read as the reverse complement.
AGTGACAAAGGCACCATGGTCACCTGCACACACCCAGGGCTGGGTCCCCAGTGCTGCCCCTCTGGCTGACAGTGATGGTGAGGTGACTTCTGCCAGTACAACCTTCTCCTCTGTTGTCCCCTTCTCACTGTGAGATCCCCCATGATTGTTGCAAATTTTCATGATTTTAACTCTTCTTTTTTACTCAAGCTAAATTCAGCTTTATTCGCTGTGTGAGAAGGTTAAGGAAATAAAAGGAACTGGACATGTCAAAGCATGATTCAGTCCCAGAAAATGACAATAAACCAGCCTGCTGAGCTGTAACTAAGCACAACTGCCAGGGTGTTCCTTTGGTAGAGGGCAGAGGAAGATGGGAATGGGCTGACTTAAGGAATCAGAAAGCATTAGAAACATTGTTTGGAATTAAATAAGAATGGAATTATTTGCTAAATCACAGTGTGATTCCTCAATGACGGTGAGTATCACTCTGGGAAGTCTTCCTGCATTCTTCTCTGGTATACTAATAAGAGAAAATTCCCGGAATTGTTCTTTATAATATTGATTTATACTTATTTATGTAGTTTTTGGAGCTCTGCAGTTGATAATAGTATTAAAATTGCATTGATAGCATTGATAATGTGAGGCTGAACTCACTGTATTTCAGTAACTGGCTGCCTTCTGCTGTAGGTGTCCTGACTCCTATGTGCTCTGGAAATTGAAGGTATTAACTAAAATAGGAAGTTATAGAATAATTGTTTTTTAAAAAAGAAATCTCTAAACTTGCACAAGACCATTTCATTTCCAAAGAATGTAGAATGTTGTAGAATGATGGGTAGAAAGACTCCAAGGGACATGGTTTGGGTTCAGAAGCCTTTCTGCATATAATCAGTTACAAGCTTGGAAGCTTAATTAAACAAAAGATGCAACAGGTTAAGTGAAACACCAGGAGAAAAGAGAAAAATAGACAGCTATAATGGAAATGCATTTAATTACCAGTAAAAAGTTTAAGAACATTCTAAATATTTCACCTTTATATTTTGTTGAATAAAGATATGACTGCTCATGAGTGGCAAATATTCATCTGCAAATGTATTGTTGCAGCAGGTAATTACTGTGAAGTTTTAGCTTGTTCTATACCTATGGTGGGTTTGATTAACAAGCTTTAAAACATTCCCAGTAGAGAGGACTGTCAATTCCACTGATGTGTGTCTTGTACTTTTGTTACTCTTTGCAATTCTTTTAGAGGTGATATGAAGAGGCCAGAATATGTAAGCGTGCATACTGAAACAGGCTCTGCTTGTCACTCTTTTCTTTACTATAGAACAGGCATTAGGAAAAGGTTATTAATTTTTGCAGCGCTGGCATGGTTCTTTTGTCTCTGAAACAATTCATTTTAAGCTGAGAAGACAGCATGGTTTGAGCAGCTTCCTAAAAACTGCCAATAACCATTAACCTCGCCAGAATTTGATAAATCCAACCTTATGTTTTTCCTTTTGTGAGAAAACTGTCAGGCTATGTGTATTCTTTCTCCTGCATATCCTGAGCCATCATTTCACATTGTCGATGTTATGAAATTTCTTACTAAAAACATTTCAGAAATGGATTTGCATAATAAAAATTGTAGCATATAATCATAGATAATATTAGCAGGGCTGTGGAAAATGCAATCTTTTTCTGTCTTTTCCTATTTTCCTTTTAATGTGCAGAGAATTGTTGATCTTTCCTACTTCAAAAGATAAATTTGGGGTTATTATGTACCTTGTACCTTGATATCTTATTGACTGCAGTACATTATGAATCTTACTTGGTAGCAGAGTCTGGCAGCCTACCAAGAACAAGCTATTCCTTACTCCAGTTCATTGCAGTGTCTGACTGCTTTGGAATGGAGCAAAAGTCCCTTGACAGATGTCCTGACAAAGCAATAATGAAAAGGTCATACCACATTTCCTGCAGCATTTATCTTGTTTTTTTAGTGGCTGTGTACTGAAAACTAGCACAAATTACACCTAATTAGGGAGACTAAGTTCTGCAATAAAGTGTCTTTTATCAAAGTTATTACTTGTTCTGTTTGAAAATACTGGAACTTTTAAACAGCATCTTGATAACATTCTTATTCAGATCCAGTCTTAAAACGTTTTACCTTTTCTAAAGATCAAGGTCACCAACTCAGCAGTTCTTGTTTTATGGGGCCTTGGGGCCATTTTGAACTATTACTGCTTCAGGAATTGTTGATTATGATTGAATACTGAAACAAAAGCACACCATAGACATTCTGAGCAAGTCTTCCCTGACAGCACTGTCAGCATATGGAATGAGAAGTGCCCAATATTTAGTGACAGTTATGAAAATACTTGCTTATCAATTGTTTTATCTTCCCTTGATAAGTCATGAACGATTAAAGGCTAATTCTAAAACTACTGCATGTTTGAGCAAATACATCAAATTTTGTTTCCTTTATCATAAAGTTTTGATTTTAGAAAGCAAAGTAAAAATAATTGATGATGCTAAGGAATATTTTCTGTGTCAATATAAAAAAGTAGTAAAGTTTGGAAGAGACTATTTGGAAAGGCTACAGGAGCCTTTCAGCTGACTTAGTTTTGCTAGACCCATAGGCTGTTAATTACAGAGGCAACAGTGGCATCATTGTGTCACCAGTAAAATAAGGTGCTTAATTGTGCAGTTACTACACTGCTTTAAAAAGCCATATTTATTTTCCTTTATGTCAGACCTTTTCTGCATCAGCAATAGCAACAATAAACTTTGTTACATTCCAGCTTGCTCCATGTTTTAAAATGCTTCGAAAATGTGGTCCAAAATCAAGCAGGAGTTACAAGTGACTGAGATTGTTCCCATCACATGTTCTTCTAAATGAGAAACATAGATTATGATTAGTACATTTGGAGAGAACCTACTCACAATAAATCTTATTTTCCCTCTGCTTTGTGTAATAAGTGGAGGAGAGTCAGAATAAAGTGTTCTAATTGCACAGATGCAAATATTGGCTCAAAAACAATTTTTTATTTGTAATTAAATAATTGTTTAGTAATGGTAATTGTTCCACTAAATGCTTACATTTTTCTTTCCCTCTGTTTTGTCTAATCTGGTGATTAATGCGTGACATACTCAGGTCGATGACTAATCAAAGTTCTTCCTGGGTTCAGCTACCTTTTTTTCACAAAATCCAATCAAAATACACAGACTGAGGGAACAAAAAGACCTTTCAGTCCAATTCTAACAGAGTCAATGTCCCTCATAAAAATTGCTTTTATATTCATATATGTTCTGTACTTGATGTAATATACACTTAAAACATATCTAGTGAGAAACTTTTTGTTACTGAAAAAGCTTTCTTCCAACACTGTATATGACAGCCCCAGGACTGATGAACTTGGCTTTCATTAAGAAGCATGAGGGACTGTAATAATTCAACTAAGACCAAAGCTGGTGAAATGAATGCAGCTTTGATACAGTCTCTTAATTCCTCTTATTCTTGATAAAAAGTACATTTGTTTTATTTACAAAGTGCATTTATTGATGTATTTTTTAAATCTGATTCACAGGATTTAATTGTAAATTGTTTAGATTTGTTTTATTTCATTATGAGAAGATGCTATAATTTTTAGGACTGAATGTTTCAATGCAGGTGAAGCATATATTCACATCTACTTTTGTAGGTTTGATCTACTCCCCTAACTTTCTTTCCCAAAGTTTTTCCTCATATTGTGGTTCCATCTTTGAGCTAAACACTGAGATGCCCTGTTGGGGGCAGGGGAGGAGGGCTGATCTGGAGAACAAGAGCTGCCAAGAAACGATGTGAGAGCAACTCTGTGTGACTGGAACAGGCAAAACTGTCTGAGAGCATCTGCAGAAACTGTGGTGCTGCCAGAGATGATGATGATGATGGTGATGACCATCATCCAGACGGAAGGGCAGCCAGGGAATGACAAAAAGATTTTTGAAACAATGTAGAAGTACCTCAAAAAGAAATATCAAAGATAATGTGAGGTACACCTTGTGGGAGAGGAAAAAAAAGTAATTCTAAAGAAATTCTTCCCCCTCAGACATTATTTATTCAACTTGCCTTTTCTGAAAAGGCATAATTTTCATCATTGTAACTTTTACATAGTCTAATCCTAGAGGAAGAAGTACAAGAGTTGTAAAAATGATTGAAGATAGAACAGATATTATAACAATGATTTAAGACAGAAATTATTAATAATAGATGACATATAAATAATTGTATTTAATTTTTTTCTCTGACATAGCAAACTAGGGACTAGATTCTTAGTAAAGAAGTTGTTTAATGCAGACTCGTTTTGTACAGTTGAGGGTATAGCCTCATCTACCTCAGTGCAGCTCTGAGACAGGCTCTTGAAATTCTTCCAGTTCTCAAATTACAGGTGTTGTGCTCTACTGAGTTATAAACAATTGAAGAAACAGATCATGTAATGGGATGGAGGCCTATTACACATCAAGATGAATTGCAAAAGCGAATCGTGGCACCAAAGTGATAAAGGATTAGGACTTTATGTGCTGCTAGTGCTGAACCACAATTATCTTAGCCAAGAACGAGTAATTATTCAAAATAAAACACAATTTGCTTTCAATGCAGACTGCTCAGAATATATGGGGTGTAAGTCTTCACTGATGTAAAATAGTTTGGCTCAAAGGCTAAGTTTTCCAAATCAGTGTGACCTTTTCATGTCCTTCAGTTATCAGCCTGTTCCTGTAGCATGGATAATTTTTTCAGGCACTTTAAAAATGAGTCTGCAGAGACAGAAACTGCATTGAAATTTTACTCTAAGCCTCTCTACTATCAACACTCATGAATGTTTTCTGTCATGCAATTTGTTTGTTTGTTTGTTTTTTGGTTGGGGGATTTTTTGTGTGTGTGTTGTGCCGTCCTGTGACTTAGGGGTCAGTGATCTTAGACAAACCCATGGCTGGATGTTCCTGGTGGGCACCAATAGAGAGAGATACAACTGCAGGTACTGGGCACAAAAAATTCTCCTCGAGACCTTGAATGGAGTTGTCAGGGTGCTGTGAATTTGTCCTTTCTAGAGACGTAAAAGTGAAACTCTACACAGAGCACAAATAATTTCTCTCTCTTTAGTTGTGGCATTGTCAATAGAAGCAGCGATCCCCTGGATCTGTGCTGGACCAGAACACCTCAGTATGAGAGCTTCTGTAAATTTGGGGTCTGCAGATGTGTGAGGTGCAACATGTCCTGTCCCAGACAATGCCAGGGAGTTGTTTCACAAGTTCCTGTCTGGTCAAAAACCCAGTGAATCTAACTCAAGTGTCATCACCTGAGCTCCCTGCCAGCTGCAGAGGTACCCTTTACCTTGATTTGTTTTTAGGCATGAGCATTAGAGGTTATCACCAAAAGAATAACAGGTAATTCAAGTGGTTCTCGGAATGCTTAGAAAGACTAGGCATCCACTGTCAGGCAAAAATATAAGGAAGTATATTGAAATTGTGCCTTAAGATTATCAAATCAGCTTGATAGGTTTATGAAAAAGGCACCAGGAGTTTTTTTCTTCCTCAGTGAATTTTGTATTGGGAGTGCATGGAATTTATATCAGGTACTTAACTTGAGCATGTCCTACAGACACTGGCTGCCAGGATATTGTAGTGTTACTCTATGATGGCAGGTAATAGAAACAGGTAATAGAAGTGGCATTCTCATGACATGTAATTTGATAAAGTGTTAATTATCAATTTTTACTTTTGTTATATAATGTCATCTCATTTTAGATATATAATGAATTTCAAAAGTTAGTACATTCTCTGTATTTCCATGCTCTAATCAATTCATGTTCTACTGTTTTTAAAATACAACAAAAAACTACTTTTCACTGCTAAAGCACAGTTACTGCCCTGGCAGTCTCATCCATACTAATGTGGTCTTACTTTACTGTTAATAGAATTTAAGGGCAAACAAGTATGTTAAAAGTATCTAAACTTACCACCAAATGTCCTAATCGGTTTAATTTCACTTATCCTTGGATTGTGCATATTTCTTCAGCTGCAATGAACATAAATCCTGTGGTTGAACTGAGTAATCTCTTTGTTATCATATGATTTGGGTATCCTGTTCATGCATATCAGTGACATGACTAATATAAATATTATTTTAACAGAAATAAATTTCTAAGGAAGAATTCACTATATAAGAACGTAGTCTGGACAGGATTTTTTTTTTAATGATTCTTTACTGGCTTGTTTATTGGTTTTATTTTTCGAAGTGGATGATTAAAACTGAAAGCACCTGTGATGACTGTACAAGAAAAATCCCCCAAATTTGTAAGGTAATATTTGTTTTTGCCAAATAAGAAAAAATATGTATAGAATAAATTTATTATTTAGAGTTAGTGTTATACTGTCTACAACAACATTCTATGGCAGCAATTCAAGTACTTCATCAGAGAAAAGGGAACTCTTCGGGGGCATGTGCAAAGATCATGAAACTTATGAAATGTTGATGTTCCCACAGCCACAGTGAATCGGGGATGGGGCTCGGCCCAGCTGTTGAGCTTGTATTAATATTCACTGAACACAGCAACAGCTTTAGTTTCAACACCAAAGAGTAATAAATTGTTCATACTGTAGCTGTCACTGTGAGTGGTGTCTCCAAACAGAGCAGCCTCTCTTTAAGGGGAATATCTGTGAGAGCTTACGCTACATTTACAATAATTGATACAGCAGTTCCGTTCCATTACTGCGGATATGTGTGGGGACTGAATATCTTTGATCTTTTGTAGTGATTTAAACACAGCTGTGCTGACATCAGAAAAGGGTTAGTGATGAAGTCTGGAAGGGATTAAGGGTTATTATTACTAATCTAATCTATTTTAATGAAACTCAGATTGACTGCTGTATTGTTAGAACCTTTTCATCCCTTAATATATGGAAGGAAGAGTACAGATCAGTCTTCCTGTTCAGAAATTATAAGTGATCAAAATAGTTTCAAATGGGTCCTCCTTCCCCTCCTTCATCATGTGAATGGATTCTGAGTACAGAGATGGATGAAAAATTCAGAGTACACTCGTCTCATTCTCATGCTTCCTGACCAGAATATTTATGTGCAGTGCTGATTTGTATGTTACCCTTTATTTCATGTCATGTGACAATTTATGGTGTTGTCTAAAAAGAGAGGTCTTAGCAAAAAGAGCTCTTTGCTTTCTCAGATGTTCTTAGCTATATCAGGCCATGGTGCCAATTGGATTTTAAATGTGCTGGATTACAATGGAACTCCTGTGGAATTACCTGTGACATTCACATGAACACCACAGGAATTCTTAATAATCTGCAGCTTATATTAAATACTGAATTAATTATTAAGACAAATATAACTATATTCCATCTCTGTGATCAGGGCAGCTGTGTGAGTAGAAAAGTAAGCATGTCCTTGATAAAAACAGTGGGAGAACTTGTAAAATCACAAAGCAGCACCTTTGAGGAAGAAAGATACAGATCCACCAAGCAACTGGAGGGGGTGGGGGGAATGGAAGCCTGAAGTCATTCTGATGGTAAATTTTGTGTGTCTGTAGGTAATAGAATGAGTGATGGAATATGATGCTAAAATGTAAAAATGCCATGCCTAAAAAAATTATCAAGACCAGAGAGTTTGTCCTGTCATTTATTTGAACATTGCAAGTACACTGTTACTGCAGGGCACATAGAATAAAATGAGAAAAAGAACAATTAGTCTTTCCTGGTTTTTGAAGTATGTTGCTAGTAAATTTTTTTTCAGGAGAATATTTGTGGGGGTAAAGAATGGAAACTTCTTGGTGAGAGAGTCAGGGCACTAGGTGGAGAAAAGGAAATATAGTCAGTCAGCATTATATGGTATCGAGTGGGTGGAATTTTGGCTGTGCTGAAAAGCTTGGAGGCTTCCTATTAATTTATTTCATTCTTGGTATTTGTTTCATAAACTAAAGCTCCCTGGTGTAACTGAGAAGCCTTCTACTGCAGGGCAGATTGGACTGATCTAATGGCTGAAACCCCGCTCTGCTGATGCCTTGTCCTTCTCCAAGTGTGACCAAAATACAGCAAAAGCATTTTCACTGAAAAAATCTCAGTGAAACTGTAGAAATATTATGTTACTGTTAGTATATTTTCTCCCTAATGTCTTTAATCTCATAAATTCTCTTAACGTTTTCCCTACAGACAAAAAAGAAATGTAATGTCCAAGGAGACACTAACCTCTGGTTTGTTTTTTTTTTTATTCTTTTTGAAGAAAAGTTTCTTTTTAATGCTTGCCTTAGATCTGGTTCAAAGCTGTAGTTGAAATACCAGCAACTCAAACATATATCTGAAATCTTTGGATCACCCAGTTAGAGAACTTCCTCCCACCTCTCCCCAGAGGTCAAAAGTTCAGCTTTCCCTATTACTATGAAAAGATAGTTGATGATTCTTATTGAAGACTTAACTGTTCAATATTGAAATAACTTCAATACTGGATTTGTCGGGATAAACTTGCATTGTTAACAGGAGCAAGTGTTATGCACATTCATCTTCTGCATAGATAAAAATGAGTAATTAACGTAGTGCTGTGTTTTGGGATTTTCAATTAAATATAATACAGTTGAAAAGTACCCAGAGCAACTTGGAATTGTTATCGCTCCACAGGCACTTAAATTTATAGGTTGTTTTACATTGATAGCCTATTGGTTGGTGGAAGGGGTATAACTGTATAGCATATATGCTGTATATAATTAGGATTTTCCAGAGTTTTCGGGGTTTTCCTCTCCATTATTTTAAAAGGACAAAACTTTTCAGAAGTGCAGGAGATTTATCCCCTGAAAATTCAGGAATTTTTGTTTAACTTTTTTTAAAATCTTGACTCAAGTGTATGGAGGTATTTTGTACTTTGCTATTGTTTATATGACCATAACAAAGTAGCAGCAACCTAGAAGATCAGGTAAAGTATAAATGCTCTTAATCATGAAGATATATTGGTGATTCTCTCCTCCTGTCTGGTTTTGCTCTTAATCTCTTTAATCAGACCTGGCAATTCCTACTGCTTAGGTTGTAATATTCCCAAGAGACCATCTTTTTAAAAAACTAGCATAAAAATAAATTCAACTTTCTAATGATTTATAAGTTTATAAAAATGACAAGTTTAAAAAAAAGCATGATGTATTCGGATACATCCACTACTCAAGGCTAGCATTAAGTGTTCTCTGCAAATCTCATTATATGCAGCTTATGAGTGTAATTAACGTATTCATTTATATGCAGATATCCATCTAAATGCCAAAGCATTTTTATACAGCAAGTTCCTTTTTACTCTTGAATTGGTGTTGTGGAAAAAATGTGGAAGAAACTTAGTGGGGTCGGAATGGGAGACATTGACACTCTCATGAATAATATTTTTTTGACTGTTCTTAGTAGATGCACTTTCAGTTATCTCAGTTTTCAGGATGCTATGTAGAAAAAGTGTAAGTTAAAAAAAAAAAAGAAATTGTGCGTGGAATTTTTTCTTCAACCCGTTAAACAAAAATACGCTTCTCTCAAACATTAGTAACTTATTTTTGTGTTTGCATAAGGCATTGCTGTTGGTTCTTACCTTAACCATTCTGTGATTCTGCAATATTCTTTCTAAATACCCTTTAAAAGTAACTCCCTGTGAGTGAAACCCGGAAATCTCACTCCAGTCTTGTACTCTGATGGCAAGTGGGGAGCTAAACTTAAAGCAGAAGGTGGGTTTGGGTTACGCTTATTTCTGAAATAAAATACTAAGTTATCTGCTGCTTTCCTTGGAGCTTGTTCTGAAAAGTGGCATCAAGGAACTGCATGTTACATTTTTGGGAAGTAGGTTGGGAATTTCTGCCAAATCTGTGGGGTCCAGTTAATTGCAGTGGAAACTGCACCTCTCAGGAATGTATTCCTGGCCATGGCATATGCCATCTGGCATAGCTGGTAATACTTCAACCTTTTACAAACAAACCAGCTACAGGAGAGTTATATCAGTGTGCTTTGCTTCTCTTTAACATAAACAAGAGACTGCAGAACATCAGCAATCAACGAGAAACCGGGACTAAAAGTTTTCGCTTTTTTGTGTTTACCAACATAAGAAAGTTCTGTCATGGGATGTGAGAGAAAGAACTGGTGAAGAGAATGAAGATTATGTAAGAGAATTAGCTGTCCTAGTTCCTGAACAAATTCCCTTTCTCTCAGAAAATTGATGACTGCAGTGAGCCAGAACAGTTTCCCAGAGTTACCTGTTTCCTATATGTGGGTTATTCAGAATCAACTTATTACTGGACTCACAAACTACTTTTGGGATTTCTTGACTGGTTGCTCAGTTATTTTTTTCCTCATCTTTACTACACTGGGTCTGAAATGCAGTATTTTGTTGCATCTCAGTATTTTCCAAAGGCATTTAGTGGATAATATAGAAGAATAAATAAGTTCAAGGCAATCATTAGCTGCTCCAGAGCGTTCCCAAATGGAAAAGAAATTTGCATTAGAAAGAGAAGATCCAATCATAAAAGTTATGTAATCCAATTATAAACACTTGGTGATTCTGGAGTTCATGGACTGTTTGCCTTATTTACTAATGAGCCTAATTAAAAAGATCCCTGAAGCCAAAATAATGTGGATGACAACTGTTAAAACACCACACATTTTCCAAAAAAGAAGTGTTAAGCTCTACTTCAAGTCTCCAGTTCTGGAAATAGTCCTGACTTTTAGGATGTACTACTCCAGAAGGAGAGTAGTTTTACAATTATGCATCCAGTCTTTATTTTCCAAAAGTTTGGAGTTACTGTGATTCAAGACAAATGACAGCAATTTTTTGCTGTCTTAACTAAATCAAAAGGGTGACTTCATAACTTTGTGACTCCTGACTCTGTAGCCGTTTATGATTATTAGTTCTTCCCCATCAACATAGTTATATACCTTGGAATTTTCGCTATTTTTTTTTCGTTGTTTTTGACCTGCAGCCCAACCACAGCTAGAATTTTTATAATTAAGATCAGGGGATATTATTTTTGTTAACTTGATTAATGGCAATTTCCATCGTTAAGCAGTGAAGTTTTCTTGTTTCAGTTTTTTTAAAGAGAAAAGACTATCTCTCTCTCTCTCTCTCTCCCCCTTATATGTAGATTTGTCCATCTGACCCACAGACTGAATAATCTGGAGTCTCTCACTCTCAATTCCAGAGAATGAGAGTTTAAGTAGTAAATTTTCAGAGTCAGAATTGAGATCACTATGTGGAATATCACCAAAAAGTTATAGTTGAGTTGCTTAATGACCCTAAGTATAATTACTAAATGTTTGAACTCTAGGGATGCAGTTTCATTTCCAGTGTTAGAATTCTATGAATTCCAAAATGTTAGGAATAAAAAATTGTTATCAATAGTTCAGAAACTGCCGTAGGCAGGGCTGGATATAGCCTTGGGCAAAGAAAAAGAATATTTTCTCCAAAGAGTCTATTGTAGTAAAAAAAGAATAGGGGATAGTTTTATCTGACTCTGCTCATTTTATCCTTTCACTGTGTCTGAAGAAGCTGTGGTGCCTGCAGTGTCACTAATTTAAGGTTTTTATCTATTCCTACTAAACCTTATCCTGGAATAGGACAGAAAAAAAGTATGTGGTAAATGTTGTACTCATTAAGTGGATGTGTTAAAAAGCTGATGTGTTTAACTTGTCATTGCAACTAAATCATAAATCTGGGGTTAAAGGAGTGAACTAAAAGACCCAAAAGTGTATAATGGTGTACGTATGGCAGTCAAAGCACCATCCAATTACTGCAAGTGAGCACTTCAAGGTACTCTTTTGGGTAGCTTATTTTCTTTTTTCTT